>CAMZMU010000085.1:130595259-131126509 GCA_947311845.1 Poa pratensis | reverse complement strand
CCCTCCGCAGCGAGCCCTCGATCCCCTTTCCTCCGCGAACGCTAGCGCCGCGCAGCATGCGCCGATGTTGTCCATCCTCGCATAACCACCTGCCGCGCGCACCATCGCCCACCCCTCATCGACGTCGGGCTCTGGAACCTCCTGCCTGCCTGCACGACGGATGGACCACCGTGCAGCGCCCGTATTTTTGTTCGGGAAAATTTTGTTTTCCACACTAGTTTTTGCCCATTTTGCTTTTGCCACTCTAAGTTTTGACATTTTGCTTTTACCCTTTTGAGTGGCAAAAGCAAAACGAAAAAATGAACAGTAGGGGCAAAAGCAAAACAAAATTTCACCGTTTCCATTTTGTTTTTGCCCCACAAAGGGCAAAAACGATATGTGACCAGGAACTGGGAGGGCAAAAGCAAAATGTCAAAACTTAGAATGGCAAAGCAAAATGGGCAAAAACTAGTGTGGCAAAAACAAAATTTTCCCTGACGAAGACATTCTGTGGCGCATGCTTACCCAGTGCGCCACAAAATCTGTGTATTTCTGTGGCGCACGGTGAGGCTGCGCCACAGAAAAAAAAATTAGTGGCGACAATCTGTGGCGCACCCAGCAAAATGGGCGGGTGCGCCACAGAATCCCAAAACGGTGCGCCACAGATAGCCGTTTTCCTAGTAGTGTCCAATCTAAATAAACGTCACCTACCTTAAGTGTGACACCCTAGCGTTCGGGATCACTCCAGACATGATCGAGAACCCTTCTCCGATCAATGACTATCAGGGAGACCTGGATGGTTATGATAGCCCCTGTGCGTCCACGAATAACTTTATCGTTTGAACCTTTAGACGTCAAGTCTCAGGCCTTTTGCCAGGCGATACTTAATTTGTCCGAGACTCGATCTCCGTATCATGATACCGACCTTGATCTCGTTACTTGACAATATATCTTTACTCGTCTGTGATATTACATCCTCGTGACCTAGTCACATGCTTGCAAGCTCATTGATGTAATCTCACTGAGTGGGCCAGAGTATCTATCCTGCTATGCGGATTGGCAATCCCGCTTTTGATCCTCGCCTCAAATACTTCCTTCCAATACCCGAGTGGGACACCTTTATTGTCATCCTAGTAAGAGATGACGCTTGATGCAATCAAAGTATCTTCCAGAAATAGCAATTAGAGTTGATCTCACGGTCGAAGGCATAATGACTACGTCCTGTAAATATTGGGTGTGTCCATCACATCATTCACCTAATGATTGACTCCATTGTCAACTGACATAAATGTCACATGATCGGGAAACCTCGATCATCAATCGCACAATGGACTAGTAAAGAGGCTACTAGGGACCTGTTTGTTTACATACCACACGTGTATTAATGTTTCCGCTTAATACCATTATAGCATGGTATACAACGTATTATGAACAATCGAGATATGACGAATAAAATATCTTTATTAATTGCCTCTAGGCATATCTCCTTCGGTCTTCCACTTGCACTAGAGTACAATTTAATCTGTTTACAACTTAGTAAAAGCTTAACACTAATACGTCTAAAACGTATCTACTTTCCCGAACATTTTGCTGTTATTTTACCTCTAATTTGTGTGTTTTGAATGCAACTAACACGGACTAACGCTGTTTTCAGCAGAATTGCCCTGGTGTCTTGTTTTTGTGCAGAAAGTCAAGTTTCGGGAAAATTCCCGAAAAATATCCTGGAGTTCCTATTTTTCCAGAACACACGGAGCCAGATGATGAGACGGAGGCGGGCCACAGGGGCCCACACCATGGGCCCGCGCGACAGGAGGTGGGCCGCGGGGGGTGGTGTGGCCGCCTCGGTCACCACCTCGCGTCCCCCTTTCGACTACTTAATCCCCTTGACCTAAAAACCCGAGGAGGATCGACGCTTTTCCAGAAACACTCCAGAGCTCCGCCGCCACTGAAAACCCTATTTCGGGGACCAGAAACTCCGTTCTGGCACCCTGCCGGGACGGGGAATTGGAGGAGATCATCGCCATCATCATCACCGACGCCTCTCCATCAACCATCCATGATTCCCCCATCCATGTGTGAGTAATCCCCGCTGTAGGCTGAAGGGGATGGTAGGGATTGGATGAGATCATTCATGTAATAGATATCAGATTGTTAGGGCATGGTGCCTAGTATCCGTTGTTAGTACTTTATGTCATTGTTGCAACTTGTTATGCTTAATGCTTGACACTTAGGGCGAGTGCCATGATTTCAGATCTGAACATGTTATTGAATCATGAGGATAATTATTGCTTTAGATCATATCTGCAAGTTGTACACATATAATTGTCCGGAACCCGAGGCCCCAAAGTGACAACAATTGGGATAACCGGAGGGGATGGCTGTGATGTGAGGATCACATGTGTTCACGGAGTGTTAATGCTTTGCTCCGGTGCTTTATTAAAAGGAGCACCTTAATTACCAGTAGTTTCCCTTGAGGCCCCGCTGCAAACGGGCTGGTAGGACAAGATGTTGTGCAAGTTTCTCATTGCGAGCACGTACGACTAAATACGGAACACATGCCTATGATTGATTATTACCTGGATACTTTATTATTATCTGCAAATGCCCTACGCTTGACTATTTATGAATTATCTTATCCATGCAACGCCCGTTCATCCATCCCTATGCCTACAGTATTTTAATCCTGCTGTCTACTTCAATTATTACTGCTGCTTTTATTTTACTGCTGCTATTATTTCACTACTGCTACTGCTATAAAACTGTTGCTACTGATAAACTGTGTCGAGCAAGTCTATTTCCAGGTGCAGCTGAACTGACAATTCATCTGTTAAGGCTTATAAATATTCTTTGGCTCCCCTTGTGTCGAATCAATAAATTTGGGTTTTACTTCCCTCGAAGACTGTTGCGATCCCCTATACTTGTGGGTCATCAAGACTATTTTCTGGCGCCGTTGCCGGGGAGCATAGCTCTATTTATAAGCTCACCAGAGTGATACTGTTCGCTGCAATTCATTCATCATGGGTAAACCTCGATGAGAGGGTTCGCATATTGCCATCCACTACAAGGAGAGGTACAACTCTGAACACTTCTGCTGCTCTTGATTCACCGTCTGTTATAAGTCAACTTGTCACACCACCACATACACATGCTTCACGTGCTGCTACTTCTGCTGAATCTGAAAATACTTCTGAAAGTTTTGATGATGCTTCTACTGTGCTTGATGAGAGTGGTTCATTAGGTCCTTTTCTAGATGCTACAATTGCTAAGTCAAAACAAACTGAAAATGCTGAAACACCTAATGAAAGTCCCATTACACCTGTTAGTTCACCTGAATTAAGAGATCACTAGTGATGATTTGAGAAACTTATGTTGAACTTGATGATGAATTTATTGAAGAATGCAATGCTTCTAAAGATGCTAGTGCTATTAAAATCTTCTTGCAAGACGTGCTGTTAATTACAAACTGTCTCCTGATGCTAAGTTTGCTACATCTCCCATAATATAAGATAAAGATTATGATTTCTCTATGGACTTGTCACATATATCTATTGTTGAGAAAGAACCTTTTCGAGGAACTGAAAATGAAAGTGCTGTGAACATATGAATCTTTCTACTTTAAGTAGTGTTTTCTGATGATATTAAGAAACGCAGTTACTTTGTTACTAAAATTTTCCTTTCTCATTAAAAGATGAAGCTAAAACTTGGTTTAATATTATCTCCTGGATCCATTAAAAGTCCTATGGATTTGGTTAATGCTTTCTTCAGAAATATTTTCCTGCTAGTGCTCAACATGCTGCTTTACAGAGAATCTTTAATTTAAACAAACGAAGGAGAGAAAATGCCTAAATCTTGGGCAAGGTTTTGTTCTTTACTAGAGCTCGGCCTGGACATCAATTAGCTAAAAATGAACTTCTTGATATATTCTATAATGGACTAACTGTTGAATCTAGGACATACCTAGATAGTTGTGCTGGTTGTGTTTTCAGGAAAAGAACTCCAGATG
Organism: Poa pratensis; assembly: GCA_947311845.1. NCBI lineage: Eukaryota > Viridiplantae > Streptophyta > Magnoliopsida > Poales > Poaceae > Poa > Poa pratensis. The sequence continues at coordinate 131,122,527 of CAMZMU010000085.1, read as the reverse complement.
AAGCTGAGGAATTAATGGCTAAAATAAGCCAAAATCATGATGATTGGACTATACCTGAGCCGACCCCGATACCCACACCAAAGAAGAGAGGAATTGAACTAAATGATGAAGAAATGAGAGAAGCCAAGAAATCTCTTAAAGAGAAGGGTATTAAATCTGAAGATGTGAAGAATCTACCACCAATAGAAGAATTATGTAAGCCAATTCCTCACCCATCACAGTTGAGGTACACTCTCTCCATTTTGATGATAGAGATATTCCTTATTCTAAACTCCTGATCAATGCTTAGATGAATTTGATAATTATATTGTTAAGCAGGATAATTTAATATGAGAGTGCAGAATCATCTGATAGAAAATTCTCGAGCTATTAGTAAATTGCATGATATTGTGGAAAGAACTTCTAATGATGTTAAAATGCTTATTAAACATTTCCATATGGTTCAAACTCAAATAGATCAACTCACTAAGGTACAAAAAGATTGCTAGTTAATGCTTCTAGAAAAATGAAAAACATGCTTATGGAGTAGGAACTAGAGGTGGTGCTTCTACTCAGGATCCTTGTATCCTGAAGGACATCCTAAAAGAATTGAGCAAGATTCTCAACTAGCTAATGAAACTAGTACTCCTTCTAAGAAAAAGAAGAAGAAGAAACATAAACATGTTGAAGAATCTCCTGAATCAATTAAAGAAAATGAGCATGTTAATGATCCAAATAGTATATCTATCTCTGATGCTGAAACTGAAAGTGGTAATGAACATAACAATGATAAGGATAAAATGATGCTTCTGATAAAGAGGAGAGTGAAGATGAACCTGAAAAGCATACTAAGAATAAAAAGTATACTAAAGAAGATTTCATTGCTAAAAGCATGGTAATGAGAGAGAACCTTGGGTGCAAAAGCAAATGCCTTTTCCTAATAAGAAACATAAATCAAAGGAAGAGGAACACTATAATAAATTTTGTGATGGATGAAACCCTTGTTTTTGCAAATTCCTTTGACTGATGCTATTAAATTGCCTCCTTATTCAAAATATATGAAAGATATTGTCTCTAACAAAAGGAAAATTCCTAATGAGGAAATTTCTACTATGCTTGCTAATTACTCTTTCAATGGTAAGGTTCCAAAGAAACTTGGAGATCCAGGTATACCAACTATCCATGCTCTATTAAAATAATTATGTTAGAACTGCTCTATGTGATTTAGGAGCAGGAGTTAGTGTTATGCCTTTCTCTCTTTATAAGAGGCTCTATTTAGAAAAATTGATACCAACTGATATATCTTTGCAAATGGCTGATAAATCTACTGCTGTTCCTGTTGGCATATGTGAGGATGTTCCTGTTCAAGTGGCTAATAATTGTTTAATATTAACTGACTTTGTTGTGTTGGAAATGCCTGAAGATGATAATATGTCTATTATTCTTGGGAGACCTTTTCTTAACACTGCAGGGGCTGTTATTGATTGCAACAAAGGAAAAGTAACCTTCAATGTTAATGACAAAGAGCATACTGTTTATTTTCCCAAAAAGATGGACAAGATATATGGAGTAAATACAATAGCCAATCTTAGAACTATCAAAGTGGGAAGTATTGATTGCCCTATTTATGAACCTCAAGAAGGATTTCAAAGTATTATGATTGGATCTATGCTATACAATTCAAGGTAACATGATTGTCTCATGTGGTTTAATTCTTTTATGTCATATAAAATTTATTTGGTGACAAGACTTGATCAACCTTGTTAACAAATATGTTTTAAATGCATAGAAGTAAACAACATTTTCTCAACCTTGTTTTACCTACTGTTGTGTTACTGAACTTGCAAAGTTTTAGTTGAAATTGGTCTTTATAAAATTCTATTTCTGCTCTAAGTTTATTATTTAAATACCAGAAAATGTGCAAAATGAAAGTTTTCAAAAATTTCTGAAAATTATACCTTAATCTAGTTTTTAAAGAGGAATGTGGGAGTGCCTGGGGCTGACCAGGGGGACCCACCATGCCTCCGCACCACCCCACCGCGCGGCAGGGGTGTGGCCGCGCCGTGGCATGGTGTGGGTCCCACCTGGCCCTCCACTCACTCATCTTCCTCTCATTTCTTTCTCTCACCCGACACACACTCCACCATTGCTCAAACCCGTATTCTTGCTGCTCTTGCTCGAATTTTTCGATCTCCTTGCTCACCATCTTTGTTGCTGAGATTTGGACCATTTGCTCTCCGGTATGTGACTCCTCCGTTTATCCAAGTAGAATTTTGTTTAGTTGTGTATTTCTTGAGTATTTTGGTACTGTAGGAGACATGTTAGATGTGTTTGCATGCTTGTTCTATGCTTAGATTAATTAGTTTTGATGCATGTGTAGCCCTCTTGCAAGTCTCTATAGTAGTTTCTTTGATTTAGTTGCTCCAAAATCATGTTTTATGAGGTTTTGTTAAAAATTTCAGAAAAGAAGGATGAATGAACATCAACTTGATTACAACGAATTGGAGGTGCATGAAGTCATGGGGGTCAACCGCGAAGATGCCGTGTTCCCCTCAATCTATCCATGCTCTAACTTCATGACTGCTGCAGGAATCTTGCAAGATTTCAACACTCTAATCTCTAATGCAGGGTTGGAAGATTTTGTTGTTAATGAACCATACCAATATGGAAAACTGACTATGTCGGTAGTGCAAAACTTTAGATTCAGTTGGTCTTCACCTAACCCCATGGTTCACTATAGCATCTACAATAAAGCTGTAGATTTGCCCTTTTATGATTTTTGTGCAGCTATTAAGGTACCACATTGGGGATCGCGCGAGAAGTTTAGAGGGCAACCTAAGCCTCTAATGGACCTGTATAAGGAAATCTGCCAAGGGAGAAGTTTAGAAGAGGAGAGTGGTAAAATTCGAAGCATTCAACTCCCATCTATTCGATATTTTGCCTATTACATTGGCAAGTGTGTTCTAGCTAGAAAAACTGCAAGTAAATTATCTGTTTATGATTTGGCTTTCATTTTAGCTGCTTTGAGGTGTGATAAGACTTATTGAAAGGACACGGATGTCGCCTAGAGGGGGGGGGGGGGTGAATAGGCGATTAAAATTCTTTTATGGTTTAGGCTTGAATAAATGCGGAATAAAGTAGCGTTTAATTTATCAAGCACGAAACCTAAACAAGCTAGGTTAACCTATGTGCACCAACAACTTATGCTAAACAAGATAAGCAAATATGTGATAGCAAGATATATTACTTCAAGCTCGATGGCTATCACAAAGTAAATAGCATAAGTAAGAAGCTCGGGTATAGAAATACCGAGGCACTTGGAGACGATGATTTATCCCGAAGTTCACTTCCCAATGGAAGCTACGTCTCCGTTGGAGCGGTGCGGAGTCACAAAGTGATCCCCGAATAGCCGTCAAATGGCACACCGTAATCTCCTTCGTGCCTCTACCAATGTAGAGTGTCACGAGCCACTATGGGACACTTGAGAGTGGTCACCGAACCCGTCCAAGGATGAGGCACACTCCATAACTTAATTGGAGGCTCTCACCGGAATGCCGTGGCTCCCAAAGCCACAAGACTCACAAGGTTGGGGCACGTCTCCACAACTTAATTGGAGGCTCCGAACAATCCCACGAGCCACCAAAACTCCGAGATCAACAAGGACCGTCAAGGGCACTCCAAGTACCCAAGAGGACAAGCTCTAGGGCACCCCAAGTACCCAAGAGTAACAAGCTTCTCAACTTCGATTTCCACGTATCACCGTGGAACCGATGCAACCGACGCAATGGGCAAGAACACAAGAAGTGCTCAAAATCCTTCACTCTCAAATCCCACCAAAGCAACTAATGCTATTGGGGGGAGAAGAGAGGAAGAACAAAGAGGAACACCAAATTCCCCAAGATCTAGATCCAAAAGCTTCCCCTCACTTAGAGGAGAGATTGATTGGTGGAATGGTAGATCTAGATCTCCTCTCTCTTTTCCCACTAAATGGAGGCAAGAATCATGGAGGGATAGAGAGTTAGCAAAGCTCAAGAAGGTCAACAATGGGGAAGAACACGAGCTGTAAGAGTTGGTCCCTTTGGGGAAGAAGGGGGGCCTTTTATAGGTCCCCACGAAAAAGAGTCGTTGCCGTCCAGAAAACATAGGATTATCCGATTCAAGTTGGACAGGATAATCCGATTGTATAGGATTATCCGATTCAAGTTAGACAGGATAATCCGACTGTATAGGATTATCCGATCCAAGTTAGATAGGATAATCCGACTGTATAGGATTATCCGATTCCAGTTAGATAGGATAATCCGATAAACTCCAGTGCGCAACCAAACAAGTCCTTAGCCGTTTTCGCGTCCAGCAAATATCCGGGTCGGATATTCCGATCCAGTTTGGGTCAGAAAATCCGATAAACTCCAGAGAGCAAACAAACAAGTCCTTAGCCGTTTTCGCGTCCAGCAAATATCCGGGTCGGATATTCCGATCCAAGTTTGGGTCGGAATATCCGATTGACTGAAAACTGACAGAAACAGCAAAACAAAAACCGCAATATCTTTTTCATCCGGACTCCGATTTCGATGATCTGGGGCTCGTTGGAATCGCAACGAAGAGCTCTCCAAGATTATGCAGAGAAACATCATAGTCCATCATGTGAGGAGGAAACCACAAGAAGAGAGTTTGACCTCTCTTATAAAAGACGAACCGGTAAAACCTCCAACATCAAAAACACAACAAGATATTCATATGAAATCCGTTTTTGATGAACTAGAGCTTGGTATAGGAATGAACACAAGCTCTAAGTTCTCACATAGATAAAAGCCAAATAAGAACCAAGAAAGATGATGAAGGCAAGTATGCAAAGGTTTGAGCTCTCTCCAACTGATACGCTAAAGCTCAATCGAGAGCCCCTCTTGATAGTACGGTGTCTATCCAATAACCCGGTCTCCTGACTAACACGAGACCGGTAAAATAGAAACCCTAACAATATCATACCTTTGCCTTGCGCATTCCACTTGACTAGATGATGGCGATCTTGATCTTCTCAAGTGGATCACCTTTCCTGATTGCGCTTCGCTTGGTGAAGGTCCACATGTTTCTCCCCCATACTCCACTATGGGAGAGACCCTTATTGGCACATCTTTACTTGACCATTATCGGATAATCCGAGTCAGCTGGGACCGGATAATCCGATACCTCAAAAGGGTTGCAAGCTTCAAGCATATGATATCTTCTAGATGCCCATCTTGAACTTGCACATCTCAACCTTGATGACGATCACCACTTGACGTCATCCTTCATGGGCTATATGAAATCTTCATTTGATGCAAGCCCATAGAAAGATACCTAACCACCATAGAAATGCCAACACATATCATGGGTTAGTTCACAAAGCTATATGGACAATTACTTACCATACCAAGAGATACATGATCCCACTTGGTACATCCTGTAGCTTTGTGTGTTGAACAATATCTTGATCAACCTTGTATCTTTTCTTCTCTTTTCAATAGATGATGTCTTGAGGATAACCATGAATGATCACTAATCCTTTTCTTCAAGACATACTTGCAATATGCTCAACTCGATGATCTTGATGCCAAATACTTCATTATATCAATATATTCATAGCATCAACCTTGAATCCAACATATGGAGTTCAAGCATGGTCTATGGACAAACCTTACAAGTACAACTCAATGCAACCATTAGTCCATAGGGATTGTCATTAATTACCAAAACCACACATGGGGGCGCCATGCCCTTTCAATCTCCCCCATTTTGGTAATTGATGACAATCTCTTTTACAAGGGTTTATATAATGAATTAAGCAACCATGCAAATCAACAAGCATGGATGCATGAGCATGAAAGGTAAATGCTTATGAACAAAACAAAAGCATAACACCAAATTCCCTTAAACCCTATAAAACTTCTCCCCCATTGGCATCCATTTCCAAAATGGGCGAAAAATCTTAGAAGGTCAATATAGTATGAGCTCCCCCAAAACGTGTGCATTTCTCAAAATATGAGTGAAATCAAATACACATATCCAATGACGAATAGTTGGAGAGAGCACAAACTATATTGAGGATCCAAAGATTGCAAAAGAATGATATGGAAAACTTTTTACAATTCTCCAAATAAAAAGTAAGCAAAAAAAGATCCGACTAACCAAATAAACACAAGATATTATGATTTGAGCAAAAGAGTGTTTTAAAGAAAATAGAGGAGCTCCCCAATATTTGTACACAATTTAGAATTATTGTATTTGAATACAAGGTGTCCAAACATGGAATCCTCACTCCTCCGGTATCCTCTAAAACACAAAAACAAATGAATTCACAAGCTCAATAAGATGCAAATGAAAAACAAAGCTTGTGACATATCCCATGGTGAAGATTATTGGCTTGTAAGACAAGCAAGATATTCACCAAGATGAGAGCACCAAGATGTGATAAAATAGGATATGCACTCATAAATCAAATTCTTTTCGGAGTCACCAAAGAATAAAAAGGAGTAAAAGAGGTGACACCGAAGAATTAGGATATCGAGTAAAGATGTAATTTCTCTCATGTATATAAGTTTCTAAGTGTCACAATCATGAAGATATATATCCACAAGAAACATGTACACATAAAATTAGTTACTAAGAAAAGAAACAAGATATCCAAAAAGTCATATATACACATATGATATTTGTTTAGGATCATAGCCCATAGCTCAATGATTTCATATTGTGTAATAATGAACTTCAAATTCAACCTCAACACAAGCATCACAAATATCACTAAGGGAAAAGGAGATAGTTGGGATGCATTGAGGAAAGCAACAAGTATCATAAGAGCTAATAGAATTTGCAATAGCTACAACAAAGCAAATAAATACTTTTCATGCCATGATGAAACCTACACAAGGTTCAATGCTATAAAAGTATGCATGAGGGTGGATACTTGTTACCGAGATGACATGGGTTGATGTAGTAGATAAGATTTATCAACCATCCTAGCTTGGCTCCAATAAGCATGTGGTGAAGACACTTTCATTGTAAATGAGACAAGCATCCAATGCATCTCCATGTACCTAAAACACATTCAAGTAAAATTGTTCCCAAACTAATTGGGTCCAAGTAGTTAGTCAAACTACAATACATAGAAGGAACTCCACATAAATATGTGCATATAGATATGAAATTGAATTTCATGCACATCTTAGCCGATTTAGGATTCCGTGGAGTTTCCCTATATATTGGCACAAAGAAGGAAAGCATGCCATAAAATAAACATGTAGTAGATATGCATGCCTATGACCTTAATAACCAAAGGGAGATACAATTTGGACAAATATAAGAATCAAAGAGGTCCAAATTATATCAAAGATCCAAATCAAAAATTGATTTAGAGAAGCCAATTGAAACTAAAACAAATCACATATGATTGATAAGATACCAATTGGACAAAGATATCAAAAAGAAAATAAGATACCAATTAAAAATAAAAAGGATAGATATCAAATTTCCAAAAGAGATACCAAAGAGAGAGATGTTAATCAACGAATGATATAACCCACTCCCAAAGAGAGATGCCAATTGGACAAACTCTCAAAAAGAAAGAGCGGGTTCCAACAAATAAACCACACCCTCTACACTTTTCATGATGGTACAAAGTACCAAGCCAAAAAGGTTTGTCTTCCATGAGACATGTCATCGGGATCAAAGACCAATGGAAAGGATCAAATACAAATAGAATATAAATAGTGTTTAAAAGATACATGATAGCTCTCCCAACAAAAGTGCATTATTTTATGATCTTGTATTTGAATACACAATGCACACACATGGAATCATCGCTCTCAAATATCTATTCAAACACTAGTCATATATCAAGAAAAAGCAATAAGATCCAATACTAATGAAAATATAAGTTGTACTCAATATAGGATAGCTCACCCAAGAATAGTGCATTATCTATAAGTAGCCTTTGAATGCAAGGTGCACAATGATGGGATCAATGCCTCTCCTATACCAAATAAAACACTAGGAAAGTTTGAGTAAAGCAAAATGATCCACAAGAGGTAAGGAAGACAAGGAGTTAAAACAAATTAATTTTTGGCAAGAAATAAGGCAATAAAATCAAGAGCCAATATGAAGATGATCTACAAATTTCACCACAATTATGACATCAATTGTCATGGAAAAGGAGTATATGTAGAAATTTCTTAGTGGTGTATTGGATTGATTTCAAGATCATCTTCGCAACCAATAAGCACATGGTGAAGGATAAGATTTAAGCGCGATGCTTATGTAGATAAATGTTCTTGATAGCTTCAAATATTCACGCGATAATGCAAAGCAACTACAAAGAGTGCTTTGAAGCAATCGGTTTTCCAAAGAGATATATGAGAACATATTAGAGGAAAACCTTACCAAGAACATTCATCACAAACAAGATCCAAAGTGTGAGTAAGTAAAAACATTTAAGCAAATGGGAACTTGTTTGAGAAACATGCCACAAAGGAATAAGATAATTAACAATATCAATTCTAGGTGGCAATACCTCACATGTTCACATTGTCTAGGTTTGTAATATGCACATAGCTTATTACTCCCCCATAATGTGATAATCCATTCATTCTCCACAAGAGGCAAGTAAAACCCAACTAGAGATGATTAATGAACATTATAGAATTTGAATTTCTCATGAGAAGGACATACCATATAGAGACTAGATAAAATTGATATATCAACACTAAGTGGTAGTACTCATGTATATACATTTTTAGGATTGTGAAGTGCGCAAGCATATCACTCCCCCAAAATGGGATAGTCCATTAATCTCTCAAAAAGAGCCAATTAAGATATAAGCAAGTTGATACAAAAGGCTCAACACAAACTCACACATACATGGTGTGCAAACCAACATACACATACTTGATTGCTCAAGATAAGTAAGTAGAGAGCACAACATATACAAACACTAGCAAGGTACAAAACCAAACACATGCAAGGGTGCAAGCAACTTTCAATGTATATATGATTTAAATACAAGTTACCGCAAGGAGAACATTGGATATGTTATAGAACAATATAATCCAAATGACTTGGCTTGAGAGAATATAATTGATGAAGATCCCTTAATTCTTCATGATGTAGCCAAGTCTCCAATGCCCTCCACAACACCTATTGATCAAGTTTTAGCTTGTTGGTCCCCAACCAAGTTGGGTCCTAAGAGGTTAGTCACAATAGGCTTGGCAACCCAAATGGTTCTTTTCTTGACACCACTTTGAGTACCAACATATTTGGCAAACACATTGCCAACCTTATCCTTCCTAAGAGAATAAACATTATCAATTATGATAGGGTTGGATAAGGTACCACTAGTGCATGAAGAAGCAAAGTGACCCTTCTCACGGCATAAGTAGCAACATTTGCTTCCTCCTTTCTTCTTTGTTGAAGTCTCAACTTGAGAAGGAATAGCTTGATTCTTCTTGGGAAGTGGCCGTTCTTCGACTTGGGGAACTTTAGTTTGAACTTGAGGCATCTTCCCTTGTTGCTTCTCACTAAGAGACTTCTTCTTCAAAGGGCAAGATCTAACATGGTGCCCTTCAACTTGCACTTGAAGCAAACAATCTTGGCCAAATTCTTGACTTGTTCATGGCCCTTCTTTTTCTTGTTATACTTGGACTTGTTCTTGTTATTGGAGTTGAATCCAAGTCCACTCTTGTCATTGGGGCGTCTTTGCACACTCAACATGTTGTCAAGTGTGGGCTTCCCATCATGACGCTTTTCCAAGTCTTTCTTCAAAGAAGTGACTTGGGCCTTGAGCTCTTTTAATTCCTCTACATGGTTAGTATCAACAAAAACACTAGAGGAAGTTGAAGCTTCATTGTTAGAGCAACAAGGCATGGAAAGTAATTCATCACAAGATGTAGCAATATTATGAGTGGATGAATTACTAGGACTAGCACATGGCAATAAAGCATTTTGAGTATAAGTTGTGCCATTGTCCACATGGGCTCACAAGATGTTACCTTTAAATAATAGCCTCATGAGCTAACTTTAGCTTATCATAGGAGACTAAAGATCCTCATGAGAGCTCGAGAGCTTTTCATGGCTTTCTTCCAATTTCCCATATTGCTAGATAGCAACAAGTTGAGCCCTTAGCTCAACATTCTCCGTTAATATGGATGCTTCACAAGAGATAGAGTTAGTAGCACAAGCATCATTATTAATGGCAATAGGAGAAGGTAACTTGGCAAGCTCTTTTGAGTGAGAAGCTTTAAGTTGCGCATGAGACTCGGTGAGTTTGATGAGCTCACCCTTAACGACCCTAGAGCCATTTTCTAGGTGCTCAAAATTCTCAAGGAGTTTGGCATGTGCATCTATAAGCTTACCATTTGTTACTTTGAAGTCATTAGCCACTTTAAGAGAACTATCATAGGATCCCTTTACTCTAGAAAGTTCGAGAGCATAAGTTTCCTCAAGAGACTCCTTGGTGGTTTGTTCTTCTTCAAGAGCTTCCTTGAGATCGGCGATCTCTTCCGCGTATTTATATTCGCGGCTTTGCATTTTCTCAATTGTGTCTTCATGCTCATCAATAAGTTTATTGCTCTCAATAGCAATAGTCAAGATTTCTATGAATTTAGCATGAGCATCTTTATTCTTAGCAATAGCATGAAGAACCATTTTACCCTTCTCAATAAGGGAAGCATCATTATCATCTTCTTCATTATCAACATCATTATCAACATCATTCTCATTTTGAGATATATTGGGAGTCAAGGTAGAAATTACCGTTGATCCCCTTGCCATAAGGCAAAAGTGTGAAGTGGTTGATGATGATGAAGCAAAACTTGAAGCACCATTCAAGTCCATGTCTTGTTCCATGGAGTGTTCGGTTTCCTCTACATTGTTAGCCAAACAAATACTAGAGGAAATAGAAGTATTTTTATCAAGGGAACAAGACATAGAGAGCATATCATCACGAGGATTAGTCAAGCAATTTGTACATGATATGCAAGGACTATCAACACAAGCATGTAGATCATTTTTGGTTCTAGATGCGTTTAAGTCCAAAGATAAATCATTGCAATAAGATAGAGGTGAAGTATCATCAACAATAAGCTTACTATCATTATTGCAATATCTATCACTACTCACCATTGCATTACTTTGTGGCTTGCCACATGTAGGTGAAGTAGAAGAAGTTGAGAACTCATCACGGCCGGAAGTGGAGGGACAACAATCATCTCCACAATTCTTGGACACATCATATTTATCTTGAAGCTTGGTCCAAAGCTCATGAGCATTCCGAAAAGGAGAGACCGACATAATAACTACATCGCTCAAAGCATTGAAAATCACATTAGAAGCTTGAGCATCTAGATAGGAATTATTCTCATCCATTAAAGATAATCTTTTGGGATTCCTTGGAGGAGAATAACCCTATATAGAATTCGCTCTATGTATGGGTCAATGACCCGAATAATATCAAGAATGCGAATTTTCCAAACATCATAATTTGTGCCATCTAATATAAAAGAAGCATTGTGCACTAGTTCACTAGACGACATCTTTACTCTCGAGGCGGTGAAGCCAAAAACGAGAGAACCCGCTCTGATACCAATTGAAAGGACACGGATGTCGCCTAGAGGGGGGGGTGAATAGGCGATTAAAATTCTTTATGGTTTAGGCTTGAATAAATGCGGAATAAAACTAGCGTTTAATTTATCAAGCACGAAACCTAAACAAGCTAGGTTAACCTATGTGCACCAACAACTTATGCTAAACAAGATAAGCAAATATGTGATAGCAAGATATATTACTTCAAGCTCGATGGCTATCACAAAGTAAATAGCATAAGTAAAAGCTCGGGTATAGAAATACCGAGGCACTTGGAGACGATGATTTATCCCGAAGTTCACTTCCCAATGGAAGCTACGTCTCCGTTGGAGCGGTGCGGAGTCACAAAGTGATCCCCGAATAGCCGTCAAATGGCACACCGTAATCTCCTTCGTGCCTCTACCAATGTAGAGTGCCACGAGCCACTATGGGACACTTGAGGGTGGTCACCGAACCCGTACAAGGATGAGGCACACTCCACAACTTAATTGGAGGCTCTCACCGAATCCCGTGGCTCCCAAAGCCACAAGAATCACAAGGTTGGGGCACGTCTCCACAACTTAATTGGAGGCTCCCAACAATCCCGCGAGCCACCAAAACTCCGAGATCAACAAGGACCGTCTAGGGCACTCCAAGTACCCAAGAGGACAAGCTCTAGGGCACCCCAAGTACCCAAGAGTAACAAGCTTCTCAACTTCGATTTCCACGTATCACCGTGGAGAACTCAAACCGATGCAACCGATGCAATGGGCAAGAACACAAGAAGTGCTCAAAATCTTCACTCTCAAATCCCACCAAAGCAACTAATGCTATTGGGGGAGAAGAGAGGAAGAACAAAGAGGAACACCAAATTCCCCAAGATCTAGATAAAAGCTTCCCCTCACTTAGAGGAGAGATTGATTGGTGGAATGGTAGATGACGAGGTTATACCCTTCGGGTCCCCTATTATTGGTATACCTGGTGCAGCCCAGACGAAGGCTCACCTGGCGGCCCAGCAGTTACTTCAAGCATAAGTAAAAGACTCCAAGACGTAGTCTACTAGGACTCTTGTAAACCCTACCTGGCTCCCTTTATAAAGCCAGGCAGGGGCACCCCCATAGACAGATCAAGACTAGATCCACAACTCGCATAGGCATAACGAGACCACGTCTCACCATATCGCCGTTACGGCCACCATGTAACCTCATATATCATCATAATCAGACAAGAAGGAGTAGGTCTTTACCTCACAATGAGGGGCCGAACCTGGGTAAATCCTTGCTTGTCAGTCGTCCGATACTACCAGCGCGCACATCTTCTCCCTCAAAATCCACCTGGGGTACTCGAACCTGGGATTGAAGTGGGCGTGCCATGTCAATTGGCGCCGTCTGTGGGAAGGACGCGTGCTGGATCGCGGTTTCGGCGGCTCCATCATCTTCATCGACAAATCTTCATCTACAAAAGCGACCAGATCGCATCTAGCGGAGGCGTTCCGTACATAGCAAATCCAATCTACCTCACATCGCAGGCGACGCGATCAAACTCATCATAAACAAGCAGCCGACAACTTCATCGAGTGGCGGCGGCATTCCGTACATATGCTGGTGCAATCCGATCCGGCGGCGGCGCTCCGTGCGGATGCCAGTACGATCTAACCCGCGTTACGGCCGGCACCTCAACAACATCATCTACTTCAACCAACGCTCGCGCGAATCAGCTTTGGAGATGGAGCCCGTGTAGCAGCTGCAAAAGATCAGATGCATGCGCACATGCATGCAAAGCGAGCCAAACAAAAATGGCGGCAGCGACTTCCGTGATCCAATCTGGACGGTGGCAAGTCGCGGCGTTGGAGACCGAAACAGCTGCTACAGCCTGCAAGATCCAATCTGGGCCACGGCCGGCAGCTTCATCAACAGAACGGCGGCGACGTTCCGTGCATAACTCGCCCGATCCAATCTGGTAGCTGCCGAACAAGGATGCCCAGCCAGTCGAAACACAGAAGCCTCATCCGCAGAAGCTGATCACTCGATATGTTCACAAAGTCGCCGAGAGGATCGATCAATCGATCGGTCCAACAAGAAGAGCTAGCTAGCTTTACGTACATAAAAACTCCATCCACGATTCGGCTCGGTTCGTCAAGCTTAACGATCTGATCCTTCACCTGAAGGTCTTCCGATCTGTACTAGCACGGAAACAAACATCAGGTGCTATCTTTCCATTAAACAGATTCGCTCAGATTGATTTCTTTTGAAGAATTTTTTTATTTCCGACTCACACTATGACATTTGCAGACTTTCCTAGTGACCGCGCTCCGTTCATAGCCCATGATGCAATCTCGCGGGCTGGCATCGATCAAATCGCTACTGATAACGCGCACGGATCTTGATCAATCACAAGAAGCAGCTAAACCACCGCGTGCATGGATTTTGCGGCCGACGTGCTTGCATGGATTTGCCGGCGAGCGTAATAATCAAGGCACAACATCACGTGGACAAATCAAATCCATGTGCAGCACGGATTCCAAGAGGGGAACACGAGGCCCAGCACAAGGAACCTCGAGCACGGGGGCTTAACGTCGACAACGCCCGACGCGCGTGGCTCGATGGAGCGCTGTCTCCCTAGCAATCAGCTGGAACGACGCGCGGCATCGTGACCTTGCACGTGTAACTACTCAAGACCATCTCGGCAACGTCGCGATCGTCATCAACTCACGCGGGCAAAATTCGACTACCTCGACTTCGTCGATCATCGCGACAACGATCAGCATCAGCAGAACGGCGCATCAGCTTCGACCGTGATCACCCGACAAACCGGCGACTCGGGGCAGCGACGGTGTTGCACATCTTCATCGACTCCGCCTCCAACACTAGAAGGCTGGCGGCCTCGCCTTCATCGACCCCACCACAAACCCTCGGGGGCTAGCGCGCTAAAGCTCGATCAATCTCCAACTCGACGCGTCCCTCGGGTGCTGCTCGTCATGTCGACCTGGACTGCCGGTGCACACCGCGGAACAACACATCGACTACTCGACAACTCGGATGCGGACAAATCTCGACTCCCACAACTTCATCGACTCACCTCGGGCGAATTTCAACAATCCAGTCTACATCAACATCACAAACGGTGGCAGCCGGCACATGCCTGACGCGATCAACCAGGTGGCGGGGCGTTCATGCCCTGGCAAGAGCACGTGATGGCAGAACACACGGGAGCACTCGCGAGACAACAAGCTGGCCGGAGCTCTCGAGTCTCAACTCCCGACAAGATCGGAAAGATCGGTGCATGCAGCACGGCTCAGAAGCCAAGGAGAACAAAGCTATCACTTCGACAATCAAAAATCAACGAAGAAAAAGAAAAGAAGATCATCAATTCATCATCATGCATGAATTAAGCGGCCGGAATGCTAATCACATATGCATGCACAAGCTCACGTACGAGCAACGGAAAAAGGAAAAATGCAAGCAGCTAGCTCTGTCTAGCACGTCGACATCAACTCGACAACTCGGGTGCCAGCAAAATTTCAACTTCCAAAATTTCTCCGACCACAACAATGACAATCAGCTGTACGGCGACTCCGGTTCCGCTGATGTCAAGCTTCGATCCTGGCAACACGCAACTTGCCGCCTCAATTTCATCTAACAAAATATCAGCGAACACATGCCCGACAAAACGCATTGGCTTTAGCCATGCGTACCCGACGGACCGGCGAGTCGGCATACCAGAAGTGCAACTGTCAGCCTCTACAAAAACAAAGCGTCGACATCGACCACACTCCTACCGCGGGCAAATCTGACCTAGCGATTTTCAAATTCATCGACCACCGCGACAGAGATCAACGCTTGTGGTACTGGCACAGCAAGCCCGCTCCCTAGAAGGGCACTACGTACCCTCAGGGGCTGGCACTCGACATCAACAACGGCTTCAGCTTCAACAACGCATACCCGACAGACCGGCGACTCGGGGCGGCGGTGGTGTTGTGCATCTTCGTCGGCCGCTCGTCAAACCTCTACACCGACGAAGGGTGCTCCTAATACTCAGGGGCTGCGTCTCAAAACTAATTCGGCGCGCCCGACGCTCGGGGGCTGGCGCTTCGACACCAACCTCGCCCTCGTCCAGATTAACTACGACAAACATCATCGGTCACCTGACCACACAGCCCAACAAATCATCGACTCGGGAACAAGGCGACACCCGTGACTTCCTCGACTCCACCTCTGATACTCGGGGGCTGGCGCTTCGTCATCAACGACAAACAACAATAGCAACACTTGGGGGCTGGCGCTTTTTGACTCCGACGCGTCGACTCTCCCGGCTGCACAATTCCGCCGCGTGATTCAGCACAATTCCGCCGCGTCGACTCCGGTCCGCCGCGTCGACTCCCTACACCGATCAACTCCGCCGTGTCGACTCCGGTCTGTCGCGTCGACTTCTTCCGACTAAACACTGCAAGATTTGGCCGCACCCGATGCTCGGGGGCTGCGCTGCAAAGGACGTAGCAAATTCGCCTTGGCCGCACTCGAACACTCGGGGGCTGCGCCGCGCAGGTTAAAGCAAATACACAAACATCGGACACACCCGAACACTCGGGGGCTGCGCCGTGCAGGTTATAACAAATTCACCTTGGCCGCACCCGATGCTCGGGGGCTGCGCCGCACAGGTCGTAACAACTAAGCCAAAGCCGGTCACTCGACCGCCTCGTCGATTTTGAGTGTGAAAATCAAACTAAGCCAAAGCCAGTCACTCGACCGCCTCATCGATTTTGAGGGTGAAAATCAAATCAAGACAAATTGGTCACTCGACCGTTTCATAGACAAGCACACATAACTGCCTTCGGGAGCGGATGAAAATTTTATTGACTGTTGCAAAAGATTCAAAGCTTTGAGATTATACTCAACTGCAAGCAATTAAGCACAATCTCGGGGGCTACTCCCATCGGGAGCGCTGCCGCGCACCCGATAGAAAATACGACACAATGTTATTCAGTTCAAACAGTCGAAGCTTACTCGACTCGGCTGCTTAGCCCTATGCAAATATCAATCACAATTCCCCGAGTTGCGTCCGCTGCATATACTTCGGATGCTGCACGCATAGTGTAAAGATAAGACCCGCCGATCCGCCGAGCTGGGCCGGAGCCCGCTCCTAACAGCATTCGCCCTGCAACTTTCCGTGTCAACAGACATGAAGAAAACCCTGACGGACGCGTTAGGTACCCGCAAAGTGCTGCAGGTCGGCTCAGTAAGACCTCCGTGGCCTGAGTCGATCCTGACCAGCTTGTTCCAGGTTCGAGTCCGGGGACTCGAGCTTGATGTAGGCTAGTAAGGTTTTGCCCTAAAGTGCAGTTAACTGGTCCCGATCCTTCGAGCGTACCAGGCCTACTACGCCATAATCCCTAGGCAAAATAAACAAAGCATTGGTCGACGTGTTTTCCGACGCAACATGCACGTTCGAGGCAATCTCGACTCCAAAGAAAACGCCAGTCGACGTATTACCGACTCGGCAAGCACAATCGAGACAATCTCGACTCAAAAAATACATAGCAAAATGAGCAAAGAATCAGATGGTGAAATACACCTACAAATGAGTCCCTGCCCGATTCTTCGAATCAATCAGGCACTCGGGGGCTACTCCCATCGGGAGCGCTGAGCGCGCACCCGACGAATTACCGAGTCCAATGCACCAGACAACGCACCAACGACGTGAAGACTAAGCCCAAGTTGAGAACATCCTTGGACAACTCAGATTTCATTAATTACTCCCATCGGGAGCACATTCGTCATTGGCTCGAGTGCGTCGGATTTTTCAAAGTCAAGTTCTCTACAGCCTGCACTGGATTTTTCAAAGTCAAGTTCTCTACGGCCTGCACTGGATTTTTCAAAGTCGGGTTCTCTACAGCCCGCACTGGATTTCTCAATGTCGGTCTCTCTATAGATCGCATCAGATTTATTATTATTGGATTTCTTACACTGGATTTCTCAAAGTCGGTCTCTCTATAGATCGCATCAGATTTATTATTATTGGATTTCTTACACTGGATTTCTCAAAGTCGGTCTCTCTATAGATCGCATCGGATTTATTATTATTGGATTTCATACACATACACTGGATTTCTCATAAATGATTCAACTCACGAAGAATGGATAATACAGTCATCACATGGTCATCAACACACCCGACGCATCGACTACGCCTACTCGACATACTGTTTTGAGTCTCTGCCCGATACTTCGAATCGACCAGACACTCGGGGGCTACTGACGAGGTTATACCCTTTGGGTCCCCTATTTTTGGTATACCTGGTGCAGCCCAGACGAAGGCTCACCTGGTGGCCCAGCAGTTACTTCAAGCACAAGTAAAGGACTCCAAGACGTAGTCTACTAGGACTCTTGTAAACCCTACCTGGCTCCCTTTATAAAGCCAGGAAGGGGCACCCCCATAGACAGATCGAGACTAGATCCACAACTCGCATAGGCATAACGAGACCACGTCTCACCATATCGCCGTTACGGCCACCATGTAACCTCATATATCATCATAATCAGACAAGCAGGAGTAGGTCTTTACCTCACAATGAGGGGCCGAACCTGGGTAAATCCTTGCTTGTCAGCCGTCCGATACTACCAGCGCGCATATCTTCTCCCTCAAAATCTACCTGGGGTACTCGAACCTGGGATTGTCGTGGGCGTGCCACGTCAGTAGATCTAGATCTCCTCTCTCTTTTTCCACTAAATGGAGGCAAGAATCATGGAGGGATAGAGAGTTAGCAAAGCTCAAGAAGGTCAACAATGGGGAAGAACACGAGCTGTAAGAGTTGGTCCCTTTGGGGAAGAAGGGGGGCCTTTTATAGGTCCCCATGAAAAAGAGTCGCTGCAGTCCAGAAAACATAGGATTATCCGATTCAAGTTGGACAGGATAATTCGATTGTATAGGATTATCCGATTCAAGTTAGATAGGATAATCCGACTGTATAGGATTATCCGATCCAAGTTAGATAGGATAATCCGACTGTATAGGATTATCCGATTCCAGTTAGATAGGATAATCCAATAAACTCCAGTGCGCAATCAAACAAGTCCTTAGCCGTTTTCGCGTCCAGCAAATATCCGGGTCGGATATTCCGATCCAGTTTGGGTCGGAAAATCCGATAAACTCCAGAGAGCAACCAAACAAGTCCTTAGCCGTTTTCGCGTCCAGCAAATATCCGGGTCGGATATTCCGATCCAAGTTTGGGTCGAAATATCCGATTGACTGAAAACTGACAGAAACAGCAAAACGAAAACCGCAATATCTTTTTCATCCGGACTCCGATTTCGATGATCTTGGGCTCGTTGGAATCGCAACGAAGAGCTCTCCAAGATTATGCAGAGAAACATCATAGTCCATCATGTGAGGAGGAAACCACAAGAAGAGAGTTTGACCTCTCTTATAAAAGACGAACCGGTAAAACCTCCAACATAAAAAAACATAACAAGATATTCATATGAAATCCGTTTTTGATGAACTAGAGCTTGGCATAGGAATGAACACAAGCTCTAAGTTCTCACATAGATAAAAGCCAAATAAGAACCAAGAAAGATGATGAAGGCAAGTATGCAAAGGTTTGAGCTCTCTCCAACTGATACGCTAAAGCTCAATCGAGAGCCCCTCTTGATAGTACGGTGTCTATCCAATAACCCGGTCTCCTGATTAACATGAGACCGGTAAAATAGAAACCCTAACAAGATCATACCTTTGCCTTGCGCATTCCACTTGACTAGATGATGGCGATCTTGATCTTCTCAAGTGGATCACCTTTCCTGATTGCGCTTCGCTTGGTGAAGGTCCACATATTTCTCCCCCATACTCCACTATGGGAGAGACCCTTATTGGCACATCTTTACTTGACCATTATCGGATAATCCGAGTCAGCTGGGACCGGATAATCCGATACCTCAAAAGGGTTGCAAGCTTCAAGCATATGATATCTTCTAGAGGCCCATCTTGAACTTGCACATCTCAACCTTGATGACGATCACCACTTGACGTCATCCTTCATGGGCTATATGAAATCTTCATTTGATGCAAGCCCATAGAAAGATACCTAACCACACATAGAAATGCCAACACATATCATGGGTTAGTTCACAAAGCTATATGGACAATTACTTACCATACCAAGAGATACATGATCCCACTTGGTACATCCTGTAGCTTTGTGTGTTGAACAATATCTTGATCAACCTTGTATTTTCTTCTCTTTTCAATAGATGATGTCTTGAGGATAACCATGAATGATCACTAATCCTTTTCTTCAAGACATACTTGCAATATGCTCAACTCGATGATCTTGATGCCAAATACTTCATTATATCAATATATTCATAGCATCAACCTTGAATCCAACATATGGAGTTCAAGCATGGTCTATGGACAAACCTTACAAGTACAACTCAATGCAACCATTAGTCCATAGGGATTGTCATTAATTACCAAAACCACACATGGGGGCGCCATGCCCTTTCAATCTCCCCCATTTTGGTAATTGATGACAATCTCTTTTACAAGGGTTTATATAATGAATTAAGCAACCATGCAAATCAACAAGCATGGATGCATGAGCATGAAAGGTAAATGCTTATGAACAAAACAAAAGCATAACACCAAATTCCCTTAAACCCTATAAAACTTCTCCCCCATTGGCATCCATTTGTACACAATTTAGAATTATTGTATTTGAATACAAGGTGTCCAAACATGGAATCCTCACTCCTCCGGTATCCTCTAAAACACAAAAACAAATGAATTCACAAGCTCAATAAGATGCAAACGAAAAACAAAGCTTGTGACATATCCCATGGTGAAGATTATTGGCTTGTAAGACAAGCAAGATATTCACCAAGATGAGAGCACCAAGATGTGATAAAATAGGATATGCACTCATAAATCAAATTCTTTTCGGAGTCACCAAAGAATAAAGAAGGGAGTAAAAGAGGTGACACAGAAGAATTAGAATATCTAGTAAAGATGTAATTTCTCTCATGTATATAAGTTTCTAAGTGTTCATCAATCATGAAGATATATATCCACAAGGAAACATGTACACATAAAATTAGTTACTAAAGAAAATAACAAGATATCCAAAATAAAGTCATATATTATACACATATGATATTTGTGTAGGATCATAGCCCATAGCTCAATGATTTCATATTGTGTAATAATGAACTTCAAATTCAACCTCAACACAAGCATCACAAATATCACTAAGGGAAAAGGAGATAGTTGGGATGCATTGAGGAAAGCAACAAGTATCATAAGAGCCGAATAGAATTTGCAATAGCTACAACAAAGGCAAATAAATACTTTTCATGCCATGATGAAACCTACACAAGGTTCAATGCTATAAAAGTATGCATGAGGGTGGATACTTGTTACCGAGATGACATAGGGTTGATGTAGTAGATAAGAGTTTATCAACCATCCTAGCTTGGCTCCAATACGCATGTGGTGAAGACACTTTCATTGTAAATGAGACAAGCATCCAATGCATCTCCATGTACCTAAAACACATTCAATTAAAATTGTTCCCAAACTAATTGGGTCCAAAGTAGTTAGTCAAACTACACCACATAGAAGGAACTCCACCTAAATATGTGCATATAGATATGAAATTGAATTTCATGCACATCTTAGCCGATTTAGGATTCCGTGGAGTTTCACCTATATATTGGCACAAAGAAAGTAAGCATGCCATAAAATAAACATGTAGTAGATATGCATGCCTATTAACTTTAATAACCAAACGGAGATACAATTTGGACAAATATCAAGAAATCAAAGAAGGTCCAAATTATATCAAAGATCCAAATAAAAAAATGATTTAGAGAAACCAATTGAAACTAAAACTAATCATCATATGATTGATGAGATACCAATTGGACAAAGATACCAAAAAGGAAATAGGATACCAATTAATTAATAAATAAAAAGGAATAGATATCAAATTTCCAAAAGAGATATCAAAAAGAGATATATCAACGAATGATATAGCCCACTCCCAAAGGGAGATGCCAATTGAGACAAACTCTCAAAAAGAAAG
The DNA here is from genome assembly GCA_947311845.1 of Poa pratensis. NCBI lineage: Eukaryota > Viridiplantae > Streptophyta > Magnoliopsida > Poales > Poaceae > Poa > Poa pratensis. Next base: position 131,100,884 of record CAMZMU010000085.1, on the reverse strand, counting down.
AGCAGGGTTCCAACAAATAAACCACACCCTCTACACTTTTCATGATGGCACAAAGTACCAAGCCGAAAAGGTTTGTCTTCCATGAGACATGTCATCGGGATCAAAGACCAATGGAAAGGATCAAATACAAATAGAATATAAATAGTGTTTAAAAGGATACATGATAGCTCTCCCAACACAAGTGCATTATTTTATGATCTTGTATTTGAATACACAATGCACACACATGGAATCATCGCTCTCAAATATCTATTCAAACACTAGTCATATATCAAGAAAAAGCAATAAGATCCAATACTAATGAAAATATAAGTTGTACTCAATATAGGATAGCTCACCCAAGAATAGTGCATTATCTATAAGTAGCCTTTGAATGCAAGGTGCACAATGATGGGATCAATGCCTCTCCTATACCAAATAAAACACTAGGAAAGTTTGAGTAAAGCAAAATGATCCACAAGAGGTAAGGAAGATAATGGGAGTTAAAACAAATTAATTTTTGGCAAGAAATAAGGCAATAAAATCAAGAGCCAATATGAAGATGATCTACAAATTTCACCACAATTATGACCATCAATTGTCATGGAAAAGGAGTATATGTAGAAATTTCACCACAATTATGACCATCTTGTATATCCATGTTTCGTTTTCTTTCTTTTTCATCGTTGTTTATCGTTTTGATTTTATTTTCCAAAACCCAAAAAGACCAAAAATATTTCTGTCATTTCTCTTGTTTACCTTTTAGTGATGATTTGCTTTATCTTTTTAGTTTCGGTTTAGTATTCAAAAATCCAAAAAGATTTTGCTTTATTCGTTTGCTTCTTTCTTTGTTTGTTTTAAATCGAAAACCCAAAAATATTTGTTGTTATTCTTCGGTTTTGTATAGTTGTTGTAGAGTTCAACAGTTTTTCGTGACTCCGTTGGAGCTTGATTATCATTTCATATCATTCAAGCCACACAAGTGAAAAGCAATAATGTCGAATTATGGCAACTCGAGTTGTGGTGAGAGGCTGGTATGAACTCTATTTGTTTTCAATTTTGTACATATACTCACTTATATGGACATGCTTAGCTGGTTTGTGTGAGGACTATATTATTTAATGGATGCTTAGTTGTTCATGTTTTCCTATGATCAGTTCCAATTTACTAATAGTAGATAACATGTCATATAGATATTTGCTTGCATTGTTCCATTCATAAAAGGGTATGACATGATGGTATCCTCCTCTGAATAACTCATTTGAATTGACTTGGCACATGCTCACGCATACTCATGACTGAAAACAACAAGTCAATTAAAGCCATGATGATTTACTTTGCTTCAGAGTTCTAGTATCAATTTTATGCCTCTGTTAATTTTATTCTGCCGCAAGTATGATTATGACGGTTATTGCTCTCTTGATTGTCGCTTCCCAGTCTATTGCTAGCCTTCACTTGTACTGAGCGGGAATGCTGCTCGTGCTTCCAAATCCTTAAAAACCAAGTTATCCCAAAGAGTCCACCAAAAACTCCTATACATAGTATTTCGAACCATTCCAAGTAAATTTTCATGTGCTACCTTTAAAACCTTCAAAACACTTCTCATTTTGTGACACTGTTTTAAGCTCATGAGGACGGGGTGGATGTATTTATGTCACTGTCAAACAGACTTTACCACCGGACTAGCGGCATATACATCCGCTTATCCATTAATTTTGCAAAAAGAGCTGGCAAATGGGGTGCCCAGTCCCAATTAATTACAACTTTAACCGCTTAATTCTCTTCACATTTTTGCCCTGATTTATTAGACAAGCAATGATACCAGTGAAATATCTGCATGCATGTGTAAACAAAAGAGAAAAGAGGGGTGATCTGCCTTGCTGGTAGAAATAACGTCCTTCATGGGAGCCGCTCTTAAAAGTCTGGTTGGCAGGGGTCATATTGTACTTTCCATTTTCTGATTCGTTGACAGGAACAACCACCTCCCAAAACATATTTTTTACTTCTGTTTTACAAATAAAAATCTCTAGCACATGTTAATCCCTGCTTCCCTTTGCGAAGGGTCAATCTTTTATTTTTATGTTGAGTCACCATCCTTTCTTTGAGTACCTTCTCGAGAGCATAACTGTCATTCTTAGTGTAATGTGCTTGTCCCAGAATGCGGTTAACAGTGGTATAACTTTGATGCTTTTATCTTTGATATCTTTACTTCTAGTCTTCACTTGAACTTCAGAGGTGCCTTGGCATTTATGTTTTGCTCTACAAATAAAGGCAAGCGAGATACCACTTTATCATATTTTATTATGAACATTGCAATCCTACAGATAGACTTATTTCATGTTATTTATTCTTAGTGTGTTGGTATCTTTTCATAGTTCACATAACTACTAGGTGGCATTATCTGCATTTTTCTCATTATGAATTGGCTAAGTACTTGATCATATAGTGAGAATGTATACATCATATGAAGCAAATGTGTTCGTAAAAGTTTCTTTTATCGCACTCAGTTGTTAACTGAATTGCTTGAGGACAAGCAATAAGCTAAGCTTGGGGGAGTTGATACGTCTAAAACGTATCTACTTTCCCGAACACTTTTGATGTTGTTTTACCTCTAATTTGTGTGTTTTGAATGCAACTAACACGGACTAACGCTGTTTTCAGCAGAATTGCCCTGGTGTCTTGTTTTTGCGCAAAAAGTCAAGTTTTCGGGAAAATTCCCGAAAAATATCTTGGAGTTCCTATTTTTCCAACAGACACACGGAGCCAGAAGATGAGACGGAGGCGGGCCACAGGGGCCCCACACCATGGGCCCGCGTGGCAGGAGGTGGGCCGCGCCGGGGGGTGGTGTGGCCGCCTCGGTCACCACCTCGCATCCCCTTTTCGACTACTTAATCCCCTTGACCTAAAAACCCGAGGAGGATTGATGCTTTCCCAGAAAGACTCCAGAGCTCCTCCGCCACCGAAAACCCTATTTCGGGGACCATAAACTCCATTCTGGCACCCTGCCGGGACGGGGAATTGGAGGAGATCATCGCCATCATCATCACCGACGCCTCTCCATCAACCATCCATGATTCCCCCATCCATGTGTGAGTAATCCCCGCTGTAGGCTGAAGGGGATGGTAGGGATTGGATGAGATCATTCATGTAATAGATATCAGATTGTTAGGGCATGGTGCCTAGTATCCATTGTTAGTACTTTATGTCATTGTTGCAACTTGTTATGCTTAATGCTTGACACTTAGGGCCTGAGTGCCATGATTTCAGATCTGAACATGTTATTGTATCATGAGGATAATTATTGCTTTAGATCATATCTGCAAGTTGTATGCACATATAATTGTCCGGAACCCGAGGCCCCAAAGTGACAGCAATTGGTATAACCGGAGGGGATGGCTGTGATGTGAGGATCACATGTGTTCACGGAGTGTTAATGCTTTGCTCCGGTGCTTTATTAAAAGGAGTACCTTAATTACCAGTAGTTTCCCTTTAGTCCCCGCTGCAAACGGGCTGGTAGGACAAAAGATGTTGTGCAAATTTCTCATTGCGAGCACGTACGACTAAATACGGAACACATGCCTATGATTGATTATTACTTGGATGCTTCATTATTATTTGTCTGCAAATGCCCTACGCATGACTATTTCATGAATTATCTTATCCATGCAACGCCCGTTCATCCATCCCTATGCCTACAGTATTTTAATCCTGCTGTCTACTTCAATTATTACTGCTGCTTTTATTTTACTGCTGCTATTATTTCACTACTGCTGCTGCTATAAAACTGTTGCTACTGATAATCTGTGTCGAGCAAGTCTACTTCCAGGTGCAGCTGAACTAACAATTCATCTGTCAAGGCTTATAAATATTCTTTGGCTCCCCTTGTGTCGAATCAATAAATTTGGGTTTTACTTCCCTCGAAGACTGTTGCGATCCCCTATACTTGTGGGTCATCAAACACCGATAGCAATTTGGTGCATGCTTGTCTCGTGGAAGAGGAATTTAGTCAACAGATCTCCCACATTGAGATCTGTATGTACTTTGCAACACTTCTATGTCACCTAGTTTGACATCATCCCGTATCTTATGATAACGGTGAAATATATGTTTAGCGATGGAGTGAGACTCGAAACTTCGCATAGCATGGGCCTTAAAAGTCTAAGAGATCTATTAAGGGAAACCACGCGTGCTCGGGAAAACCGCTCAGTCCAATCACACTTGGTACTTCTGAAGTGTCCATATATTCCTATACCTATGTAGATTATGCAGCACTGCATTCATATGCTACTTCGCAAGCTAACCATGTATTTCTTCAAAACAAAGGACTTTTCCTATATGAGATTTCTAGTCGTACGGTCCAGTGTCATAACTTGCATCATTGTAACCCTTTTACAGCAAGTTGTCTTTTTACTCTCACCCCATACCAGAAAACATATCCTCATTTCTCTTAGACACTGAAGGATATCCTTAACGTTTGTTCATTGATCCAGGGATCATTCTAGAACCTGTTCTTCAACCAAGAACTTGGGTCACACCAAGTCGAGTTTTCAGTATGATAGAATCTATGGCTGAGGCATAGAGGATGTCGGACATCCTTTTCTTTCATTAACTATCGCTGAAATGCCAAGATAATCTTAATATTTTACCTAGTTATACAAGTAAGAACCTTTTCTTCGCTTGTTCTATTCTGAAACATTTCAGAATCTTAACCTAAGAAAATATTCCGACCTAATGTTATTATGCCCCTTTTGATCTATACAAATTATAGATCTAAACCCTAATACTCTTAACTTCATTCATAGAAAATTTAATCACTTAAATAATCATGTATACTTTACTAGAGGATCTGTATCATTCTCAATATGTCATTACATAGAAAGTTTGGAATGATACCTAGCTCCCACTCAAATATGCCTTCCACATATAAGACCAGGGAATTTCTTTTAGCTCCCTCTCAAATATGCCATTCACATATAAGATCAAGGAAAGCTACTTAGCTCCCACTCACTTTTTTTGTAAAAGCAGGTTTCTTCAACTATTTTGGACGACTCCAAAATCCTTTGATCACATTATCACAGTGAAGATTCCAGCTCCGATATGCTTGCTTCAGCCCATGAATGGACAACTGAAGTTTGCATACGTGTCTAGCATCCTTAGGATCAACAAAACCTACTTGTTGTACCAATTACAACTCTTCCTTAATGTTGCCATTAGGGAACACAGTTTTATTTATCCATCCATCAATTTCTCAATTGAAAATAATTGCTAGAACAATCCTAAACAGACTTAGGCATCGCCACTTGAGACAAAATCTCGTTGTGGTCAACTTTTGAATTTTTCAAAACTGTTTTGTGACAAATCGATCCTTATAGATGGTTGCCTTTCTGTCACTGTCTATTTTGTCATAAAATTCCAGTTACTCTCAACGGTGTAAAGCCCATCAAGAAGATTTAGCCAAGTCTTTACTTGGTAATCGTACATGGATTTTATCTCGGATTATATATACTAGCCGTCAACCCGTGCAATTGCACGGGCTAGTATTGGTTTTACAGAAAAATATACACTGATTACATAACAGTCCAATGATATTTTTAACAGTGAATCCTTTTGCTGTCAGGTTACATGCGAAGTAGAGGGTTATGTTTTGAGAGAAGATTGTATAATCATGTAATAGGTTCCTATAATTAATGTGTCAATTATTTACATGTCCGAATAACACAAAAATATTTTAGCTATATTTAATTCCATATCGAGGACATATTACTTACTAATCATCACTACGGAATTTGATGATCAGCTAAAGAAAAGATTTATAAGATTAAAGGGGAGAGTATTTATTGCACCTTATTCTCTTGATCATATCACTGCAACATCGACATTGACCTTGGAGGACCCATGTGTTGGAACAATCCAACCCCTTTGTGTTACCGAGGAGGAAATGATAAATTTACCTGATTACTAGGCCAATTGATCTATCCATGAGAAGTAAACACCAACTATATGAATATCAAGATAATCTTTAGTATAATTGGTTAAACAATGATAATATGGGTGAACTGAACAGAATACTCTAATTTATTTTCCTCTGAAGATGGACACTATTTATTATAGAGTAAACAATTAAATAGACTTGTTCGAACATTACTTCAACCTCTTCAGTTTGGTTAAACAATATGACTGAGCAGGTCGATATTAACAATGAAGCTTGTAAATATGGTATTATGAACTGAACTCCAAATAGTTTACGACAATACAGTAGAATAATTTGTACGTCGTACAGTAAAGTGAACTTGGTTATAACAGTAATACCTTGCTTTGCACCCATGCCCACGCATGTCTCAGTAATACTACTCCTAAAGAACAGCACAAACCATTGTTGGCTGTTTCCATTGACTCTGAAAATTTGTCACTGAGCAAACGTAAAATTTAGCAGACCACATATTCATAGGAGTTAATAACTGGAAAAAAAAAGGAAAATATTTAAAAGTTTTCTTAGAGAAAAACAATATTGTTCACACTGCATCTCTCTTATCATCTTTGAGAACACAAATTTGAGTTGGAGACATCACGCCGGATATAATAAAGCACGTTTTCAAATCTGCAATGAGATGTTGTGATGGAATTTCCCTACATGTCTGACCTCTTAGGATATTGCATTGTTCTGATCATAGAGATGAGGACTTTTAAATATAGCCTTCAAATCAAAACATGTTATAGTCTGTGAGTTAGAGCTACATCCGCTTTATTTTAATGACTTTATTTTAAAGGAGCTATAATGACACTACCAGCTTATGTTCTTGATTCTGTATGGTAGCATCCAGTGGAAGCATAGAACATAGCTGACCCATGAAACCTTTATAGCTGAGAGTATATACCTCTACAAATATCAGTGCCGTCCAGAAATTTCTTGGTGCTAATGTTGTAGCTGCCGTTTCTGCTCTTGCAGTGCATGTGGATATAATGGGCACCGAACAGGTCAACAGGAGGTGCACTATCCTTGCTTTACACTAATGATTAGTTCTTGTCTAGCCAATTTGATAAGTTGAGCAGATCGTTCTATTTAATCTATAAAAGAGATGACACCTACATCTGATTGCAGACCAAATAAAAATGTAAGAAACTGAGCATTGTGGTTATGAGTAGAGCAAAGTTTAACAGATTATGCCCCACAACCTGCAGAAAACTGCAAAACTTGAAGCCTAAATAATATGCCCGTGCACCAGAGACAACTAAAGCAAAGAATGATAACACGTGTGTAGTTAGCCTGAAGTTTGTAATCGACATATATACATGAGAAAGACGGAAGCCGACCTTTTTCCTGAAGCATTTGAACCGATCAAGATATAGCTAATACTGATCCCATCAAATCCTTTGCAACCTAAAGACTGCAAATAAATAAAAGTCAGGCATTGGCATTGTCTGAATTATCATCTAAACCATTGTTTATTGAACACAGAACATGAGTACCTTTTAATTAAGACACTTAGCAAATTTAGATCGATTTTGAAATTTCGATTTACCCAGAGGAAATTTAAAGCATGTTCATCTTGTAGAGAGTTGATGAAGTAACAAAAGGAACAGAATATAGATGCATACTTATAGTAGAAATAATCAGGGTGCGCTGCACAGACCATCGTACACATTTGCCACCCACCATCATTTGCTCTCCAGTTTGTATCGACTCTTGTCGAGATGACGAATGCTGCAGCTGCACAACAACTCCCTTGAGCAGCTCTGCTTGGACGTCTCATATCAAGCCTCGCGGCTGGTACTGCGTGCCTCACAGGTGTAGGTAAATGGGAGCAAAATCTGATGGAAGGTCGAGCCCTAGGTGGCGCAATAATGAGGGAGAAGAGAATGTCGGCCGTAGTTGGCCCAAAGTGCACCAAATTCGACACACAGAAATTGCAAGAAAAAATTGTAATTACTATGATTTGTGTACTGGTAAGCTTGGCACAGAAAGTGCTGCGGTTTACTGATGAATGATCTTTCATAATTGCAAATCAACTGTACATACCTCATGCATTCAAAAATAATACTGCATGCGTTTTTTATTTAATTGATGTGCAAAGGACGTAAGAGTTTAACTAAACATATAATAAATCCTATAATGTTCCTAGTAACTCATCAGATGACTAATTTACAGGAAAATGGATCAGTTTCAGTACTTTCTCCTCAAACCAAGAAGCATCTGCTACCAAGACCAGAAGATCACCAGTGTATGGTCTTTAGTATACGTATGTAATACATGTATTGTCTTTACTATGTAATACATGGTAATTGTGTACTATACCATAAAGTAAGTATTATTAAGCATCAACTATATCTCCTGTCCATGATTCCCCACAATTTGTATCAGGAACAAACTTTTAGTTGAAGTAATAACTCAAGATTACTCTAGCTAAATTTATAGCATGTAATGCACTCGCAAAAAATCTAGCTTGATAAAGTTGTGAACGTAAGATCAATGTTTTGGATAGGTTATTGCAGTCGCAGAAAACAAATGCTTGTGTACAATTTTGTGAATCACGGAGAGGCACTTGCCTGCTGAGTGGGTGCAGGAGTGAAGGAGGTTGTGCCCAGCAGTCCGCCGTAGTTCGTTCAATCGGAAGCCTCATGCATGGACGCCGGCGAGGCCACCCGATCTAATTCAAATTGCTTTTACCTACAGCCAACCGACCTACATCAAACAGCTCCTCCGCTGCATTGTTTTTTCCAGATAGACGGAATCAGTGCTGGCAGAAATCACGTATAAAAAGCAACATAGATGAACTTCAGATTTCAGTACATACGCCATGCTCTTAAAGTTGACGAAAGGTAGGTGATTCTTGGTGTTCGCTGCCGGCCGGCCGGACGTCCTATTGTTGTGATCAGTTGATCATGCTGACCTGTTCGTGAATATAACATGTGATAGATCATCAGTCAGTTCCAGTCTCTAAATTGTTTCATTGATCTCAGTGCACCGAGAGAAAATAGAAAGATTCAACATAGCTCAGAAGTAACAGAGCCTTCATCTTGCCTTTTTTATCCACGGACATACACCTCGATGACACATGAGTGACTTCGAGACAGGGAAGCCATGGGGAGGATGCACACGCAGCGGCTAAATTTGCAGAGGTCGAGAGGACGGCAGCGTTGACAGGGATCGGAGAGCAGCTCGGGAAGACGCCGGCGGCACGGCTAGGGCTGCCTAAGAACGGAAAAGGATGAGCGCTCGGGGATAGATTGGTGGCGATTCGGAAGGAGATTGCGGTCAGAGTATCAGACGAATCACGGTTATTGTTTATTTTTAATCCAACGGTAAATAGTAGTGTAAACGTGAGGATTAACGTGGTGCCTTCTACGGTGCCTCCAATTAGTAAATATAAGATCTCATAGCCATTTATCGGACTTAGCTCCACCATCGCTTCTTCGTAGTTCGTAGGTTTGTCATATTCTATTAACATGACGTTTATAACAAGATTGTTCCACCACATAGTGCAGAACACATTCTCGTACGCCTACGATCTTAGTATGAGCTCAGAGCATTATGATCATTATCATCAGCTTCGTTCCAGTTGTGGAGGACGGTACCGGAACTATTTCCGTTGCGCCACTCGATGTCTGGAGAGAAAGTTCATTAACCTCGTCTTGCTCTACTTTCTTTCCCACTTATACCCTTGACAAGAAACTATTTCTTGAGCAAGGTACGTTCCAGCAACAAATTTGTCTTTGTCATGAGAAATGTATCCAACTGATTTCTTAGATACACTACAAAGATGAATTTATCCGTTTTAGGTTTGATCATATCAAAACACTAAAAATATCGAAACGACAATCTAGGCTAAAAGCCATGCCATCACTCTTATGGTATTGCCTCCACGGATTTAGATGGTTTCCCTATTATCTAACGTGAATGTTCTGTTTCTACCATATGATTTCAATGATCACAATAATTCGATAAGAGATTTTATTTACCACATACTATACAATAGAGTGTGATTACGACGTACTAACACACCATAACAATGTGGTGTTCCATGTGGCGTAATTTGTAGAACTCATTTCACAAGTCCTCCAATGATATGCCAAACTCATAACTCAAATCCTTGTTTCCTTGATCTGTATCGCAGGAATTTGATTTTCTTGTTAAGTTTATTTTCCTACTTCACTCTGAACTTGTTTGAACTAATCAAGCTTTTCAGACCAGTATTTCATTAAGTGGATATCCATATATCTACTCAAATCATTGGTGAAGTTTACGAAATAATGATTTCCACTATACGTTAACGTACTTCATTGATCAACACACATCATTATGTATGATTATCAACAAGTTACATGCCGTTTCCAGAAAACGGTGTCTTAGTGATGCATGTAAAATGCATACATGAACTTTGCACTTTAATTGCTTATATTCAATCATATTTGCATCATATAAGGGTTATATCAATGTTTTATAATGATTTTTGGGAATATTCATTTATTTCCTATTTTTATGGAATTAACCCTGCACAGGCAGAAAACCCCGTTTTCTTATTTTAATGTTTCAGGGACCCAAACGTCAACGAAATCACCTGGAAATTTACGGGCGTCAATATTTGGAAGGAAGAAGACCTGTGGGCGAAGGAAGCGAACAACGGAGGCCGAGGCCAAACGGGGGTGGCCCACGCGGCCAGGTACTGTGGCCGCGTGGGGCCCACCCGTTTGGCCCTCGTGGCTCCGTTGCCGTCGATCTTTGCTCCACCGACAGTCTTGACCTAAAAACGCCTATAAAAAAGGTCCCCGACGTTCTCTGGAAGGAGCGCCGCACAAACACAGAAACACCGAAACGGAGATCAGGAGCTGCAGATTGGAGGGGGAAAACTCCGGCGGGGCGCTGCCGGCGTGGTCTCCATCTTCTCCATCGACTTCTCCACCGTCTCCATGATGAAGAGGGAGTAGTCCACCTCTGGACTATGGGTTTGTGGAAGTAACTTATGTATCTCTCCTCTCTTGAGCTTCACTAATTAGCACCGTATGAGCTGCTGAACATGATTACGGTCACCGTTGTAATACCTTTGTGGTGGATCTTTATGAGTTAATATATGTTTGAGATTGCAATGTTTGTTTCAGTTATGAGTATAGATGCATATTATGTACCCCGTTCTTGTCTACTTGTTTTGATCAAGCATGTTTATGAGAGCGTGTGTGGGGAACGTGTGCATTAGTTGGAGTAACGGGGGGTGGCTAGTGCAGTGAACGTGAGAGAAAGTTCTGCGATCCACTTTGGTATCTTTACCTTACTTTGTTGCCTCACTAGGGATAAACTAAAATACCATGCTACCGGGGATGTGGGCGTGACCATTGCCACTACTCCATGACTAGATCTAGCATGTTCTTATTTTCACTTCATGTCATGATACTTAATGCTATACTCTGAGTTATCTTAATTACTGAGGTGTTATGATTTAGTTCGCATCTTGGTGGAGTATAAGAGAGGTTAATAACCAAAAGATCTCTATGTTAGGACGTGATGCCCATATATCTAAGTAACTTGTTATCAAACCCTGTGTTGCAATCTCATATGTTAACTTGTGTGTTCCATTGTCTACCACTTTATAAAGAGAGAGTGCATTTGTGAAACCATGAACCCCAGTCCATTTTTAATCATAAGAAACACCTTTCCAACACCATATACCACTTTTCTATTTTCAGCCATCATTAAATCCGAAAATACAAAAATACTTTTCATCTTGCATACATCATTCAAAAACCCAAAAATATCATTTATCATTGCATCCACCATCATTGCATATTTATTTCTTGTTTGCATTGCATAACTATCCTGATATCATTCTTACACCTTGTGCTTGACAACCACAGGTGAGGTTGAGGACCAAAACATCTAACCTTGTTTTGTAGGTAACCAAAAGAAGGATAAGAAGATAAATCTACCACTTCAGATTCCCCGAGAGTTCGATATTAAACCCTCGAGTCACCCCTCGTGGGGAAAACTGTCTTCCACTTACTATACACTCTGCACTTGGAGTCTCAACCTAATCCCGTTTTTTTGCAGGTATCAAGCCTTGCTCTTCGGGACCATCAAGACGTTTTCTGGCGCCGTTGCCGGGGAATCGTAGCTGAGAGATTTATCCAAGGGTGTGCATCATCGCATTCATCTCACAACAAAGTCAACGTCACCAACTTGTGCTAACACCTAAGCTTGGGGAGGTTGCACCTACGTGAGCACCATCTTATCCATCTTTACTTACAAAGCAATTTATTTGTTTTGTTAGTGTCATTGCATATCATATCATATTTATTTCAGTTTTGCATAAAAAATTAAAAATACCAAAAAAAACTTGCTAAAATGGGAGAAAGAACTAAGCTGTGTGACTACACAAACACTCCTAATGATCAATTTATCACGAGAGCTATTGCCACACCTAAGATAAATGCTGAGAGTTATGAAGTAAGTCCTAGTTTGTTGAACTTGATAACTAGGGAACAATTTGGTGGTAGTGCTATGGAGGATGCCTCTATGCATCTTCATGACTTTGTTGAAATATGTGACATGCAAAAGTTTAAAAATGTGGAAAGTGATATCCTAAAACTGAAGTTATTTCCTTTTTCACTTAGAGGAAAAGCTAAAGAGTGGTTGCATTCCTTGCCATCTGGTAGTATTAATTCTTGGGATGATCTAAAAGAAGCTTTCATTAAGAAATATTATCCCCCTGTTAAAATTTTGCAAAATAGAAACAACATCCTTTCTTTTAGGCAAAATGAAAATGAACATGTTGCTATGGCTTGGGATAGGATAAAACTTATGCTTAGAACTTGTCCCTCACATGGAGTTAATGAATGGACCATATTACACTCTTTCTACAATGGTTTAAACTACATGTCTAGAAACATACTTGATTCTGCTGCTGGAGGTGCTTTTATGAGTAAGACTATAGTAGAAGCTAAAAATATATTGGAAAGCATTTTACAAAACTATAGTCAATGGCATACTGATAGGGCACCTAATCCTTCTAAGAAAGTGAACTCTATTGAAGAAACTAATGATTTGTCATCTAAAATGGATACTATTCTTGCTTTGCTTAATAAACCTAGTGTTGAAAATGTTCCTTTGCAAGAACTAGTTGGAAACAATTCTGAAAATATTGATGTCAACTTCATTAGGAACTATGGTAATAATGGGTATGGTAACAACAATTATAACTCTTATAATAAACCCCCATATGTGCCAAATAAATATGCTTCTAGTGGTAATGTTTCTAGTGACTTGGAAAACACCATTAGATCTTTTATATCTACCCAAAAAGAGCTTAATAAGGAATTTATCTCTAAGTTTGAAAAACAAGATGCTTTGTTTGAAAGGGTAGATCAGCTTACTAAGGAAGTCTCATCATTAAAGAGCATCATTACAGCCCAAAAACATGAGGAAACAATAAAATATTGCCAAGAGGTTATCAATAAGTCTTGGGAACACATTCATGAGCAAGAGAGAGTTGCTAAAGAATCTATTGGGGTAATGAAAGAGGTTGAAGTTGAGGAAGTTAAAATGCTTAATGAAGTCAAGGATCCTTTGCTTGACTTAGAAAATTGTAGCTTGCATGAATTAATATCTATCTTACAAAAATTTGCAAGTGATCCTTCCATCAACACTAACCAAGCAGGTTTTGGTTCTTATATTGCTAATCATGTCTTGAAAGAAAAGATTGCTAGGTACAACCAAGAGGCTATGATACCACCTAAGCTTGGGGATATGTGGATACCTAAGGTACTAGTAACTATTGGAAAAGAGACACACCATGCCATACTTGATCTAGGATCTAGTGTCTCTGTTTTATCTAAAGAACTATATGAAGTGCTTGAATTGAAAAATCTTGAAAAATGCTCTATTGAACTAGCACTTGCTGATGACTCTATTAAACATGCTTTGGGAAAAGTAAGTGATGTTATGGTAGAGTTACATATGACTTTTGTGCCTGTGGATTTTCTAATCATGGATATGGGGAATAAAACCTCTAGTCCTATTATTCTTGGAAGACCTTTTCTTCGTACCACAGGTGCTATCATTGATTCAAAGGAAGGGAATGTAAAGTTTCAGTTTCCACACAAGAAGTGCATGGAACACTTTCCAAGGAAGAGGGAACCACCAAAGTTCAAGCTCCCTCATGAGCTTCGTCCACAATAAAACAACAAGTAAGAAGCCTAGCTATATGGCTATAAAGAAAGCGCTTTGCGGGAGGCAACCCGGTTATTTTTGTGTGATTTTTCTTTGTGTCCTCTTGCTGTAACAAGAGATTTTGTGTCTAGTTAGGTTCTGGAGTTTTAATAAAGTGCCAAGTTTTACCCTTTTTGGTTTGAAAAAGTTGCTTATAGCGTTCGGAGATTTTATTCCTGCACAAGTCAGTGCACGGTATGATTTTTAATTCTTATTCTGTAACTCCGAATGAGCTCATATTTGAACTGTAGTTGCAACTTTTCATCCTCTGTATGCATGAATTTTTCGGAATTTTTCGAGAAAGTTTGGTAGGGTAGAAAAATACGTTTTGCTGCTGCTGTTTTTCTGGACAGATTCTGTCCCATTTTGTTTGATGCATGCTTTGAGCTTTTAAGTTGAATCTTTTTGATCCAATTGAGTTTATGAGTAGGCATACAACATTATACACTTTCTGGACATGTCATATGAATTTTTGTTCAAGGATTATATGCAGCAAGGAACCTATTTGTTTATCACTATTAATGCACCCCACAGAAAAGAGATGGGAGAAACGGTGTTTTGAAGTTTTTTCACAGGGATTGGAGGAGATGCACCAAGAGCTATCCAAGGATGGTGAAGACCATAAGCTTGGGGATGTGAAGACAACCCCGCTGGACCTACACACTCTCGGTTTGCACACGTCCAACTTCTGTTTTTCGATCGAAACACTTTATCGCATAAACTTGGAGCGTCGTTTTTTGTTTTTGTTTGAGTCTTGAGAGACCACCACACTATCAATTATATATGAGAGAGCTACTGGAAATATGGGTTGAAATATGTTGGATGCTTTTATAAGATTGGGAAAAGGGATGTTTGACTTGATTTTTAATGATACATATAGTTGCATGATTCATGAGCTTGTTTATGAGTAATAGTTTGCAAATTCTTTTTGTAGAGCTATCACTTATTCATGTTTTGGTGCTGATTGTTATTTACTTGGTTTAACATGGATTAGTTAGTTCTATGGACACTCATGCATGCATCTAGATGGTCAACTTTCTCCCTTTTGCTAGCCCAAAAACTCCAACAAGCAAAAACTTGTTTCCAACACCTTCAACCAAAGTTATTCCAGTGAGTCCACCATATCTACCTATTGGCTTTATGCTATTCCGAGTATGTTTAACATGTTGTTTGTGTTATCTTACCTCTGAATGAAAATGTTTATGTTATTGATTGCAATGGAAAAAATTGGTTATATAGCTCTCACGAACTTGATGCACAATGTTCTTTTATTTGCATAATAAAACTTGACCCATTGTGATTAAGATTATGATGTTTGTGGCTTGATGAATGTTTTGGAAGTTAGCCCATATGTGCTGTCACATGGCAAGCTTTCAACACGCTCTTCATCTCATTTAGTTGATATCATGTGCTTTTGTCTATGGATGCTTATCATGTTGAAATAAATGTGGAAATAGAGTGAGTTTAAATGAGTTTGTGTAAATGGTTAGAGAGACGCCTGGGCCGCTAATCTAAGCCATGCATCATTCATGGTGGAAATTTACTTACATACTATGGTGAACCTTCTGTGATACACCTTGCAATAAAAAACTATTCCAAATGGTAAATAAAAAGGGTGTTGAGATTGTTCATTTTGTTTGTTTGTCTTGTCATTTTGATATGGGCTTGTTCCATATCTTGGGACAAGAGGTACCCCAGTTGACGCTCTTGATGATACTATTATGCTTACAATGATATTTAATTGAACTTGCTTTGTTTCCCAAGTTGAGTAACACATGGTGTAAGTACTTGTATTCAAGGGGCATGAGACATTCAACCCATTCTTTATCAAGCACACTACTCATATTTGCTTTCACTTTAACCTTAATCATTCAAGATGCTATGATAGGGGCAATGAGAGCTTGACACCAATGAATACCTTATTGCAATCATTAACTTAAGTAGAAGAGTTTGGAAGTTGGATGAAACTTATGCATGCTTTACCTCTACTCACATATACATCTTTCCAAAGTGTACACCTATCATATTCAGATTTTCATCTACACTCTATGACCATTGTAGGATGTTCTACTTATCATTATGCATACATGTGTTCCATATTACTTGCTACCATGTTACACTTTGTGAACTATCAATGAACATCCTTGTCTTGAATACTTGATATCACTTCATAAACTATTTGCATATTGCTACTCCTTTGAAGAATGAATCATTTGACTATATGTAGCAATAGTAATCATCTTTGATATCATTGTTAAGTATTAAATTGCAAAGTCCATGTTAGTTTTATCATCTTCATACTCGAGGACGAGCATGGATTAAGCTTGGGGATGTTGATGCATGTAAAATGCATACATGAACTTTGCACTTTAATTGCTTATATTCCAATCATATTTGCATCATATAAGGGTTATATCAATGTTTTATAATGATTTTGGGAATATTCATTTATTTCCTATTTTTATGGAATTAACCCTGCACAGGCAGAAAACCCCGTTTTCTTATTTTAATGTTTCAGGGACCCAAACGTCAACGAAATCACCTGGAAATTTACGGGCGTCAATATTTGGAAGGAAGAAGACCTGTGGGCGAAGGAAGCGAACAAACGGAGGCCGAGGCCAAACGGGGTGGCCCACGCGGCCAGGTACTGTGGCCGCGTGGGACCCACCCGTTTGGCCTCGTGGCTCCGTTGCCGTCGATCTTCGCTCCACCGACATCGTCTTGACCTAAAAACGCCTATAAAAAAGGTCCCCCGACGTTCTCTGGAAGGAGCGCCGCACAAACACAGAAACACCGAAACGGAGATCAGGAGCTGCAGATTGGAGGGGGAAAACTCCGGCGGGGCGCTGCCGGCGTGGTCTCCATCTTCTCCATCGACTTCTCCACCGTCTCCATGATGAAGAGGGAGTAGTCCACCTCTGGACTATGGGTTTGTGGAAGTAACTTATGTATCTCTCCTCTCTTGAGCTTCACTAATTAGCACCGTATGAGCTGCTGAACATGATTACGGTCACCGTTGTAATACCTTTGTGGTGGATCTTTATGAGTTAATATATGTTTGAGATTGCAATGTTTGTTTCAGTTATGAGTATAGATGCATATTATGTACCCCGTTCTTGTCTACTTGTTTTGATCAAGCATGTTTATGAGAGCGTGTGTGGGGGAACGTGTGCATTAGTTGGAGTAACGGGGGGTGGCTAGTGCAGTGAACGTGAGAGAAAGTTCTGCGATCCACTTTGGTATCTTTACCTTACTTTGTTGCCTCACTAGGGATAAACTAAAATACCATGCTACCGGGGATGTGGGCGTGACCATTGCCACTACTCCATGACTAGATCTAGCATGTTCTTATTTTCACTTCATGTCATGATACTTAATGCTATACTCTGAGTTATCTTAATTACTGAGGTGTTATGATTTAGTTCGCATCTTGGTGGAGTATAAGAGAGGTTAATAACCAAAAGATCTCTATGTTAGGACGTGATGCCCATATATCTAAGTAACTTGTTATCAAACCCTGTGTTGCAATCTCATATGTTAACTTGTGTGTTCCATTGTCTACCACTTTATAAAGAGAGAGTGCATTTGTGAAACCATGAACCCCAGTCCATTTTTAATCATAAGAAACACCTTTCCAACACCATATACCACTTTTCTATTTTCAGCCATCATTAAATCCGAAAATACAAAAATACTTTTCATCTTGCATACATCATTCAAAAACCCAAAAATATCATTTATCATTGCATCCACCATCATTGCATATTTATTTCTTGTTTGCATTGCATAACTATCCTGATATCATTCTTACACCTTGTGCTTGACAACCACAGGTGAGGTTGAGGACCAAAACATCTAACCTTGTTTTGTAGGTAACCAAAAGAAGGATAAGAAGATAAATCTACCACTTCAGATTCCCCGAGAGTTCGATATTAAACCCTCGAGTCACCCCTCGTGGGGAAAACTGTCTTCCACTTACTATACACTCTGCACTTGGAGTCTCAACCTAATCCCGTTTACTTTTGCAGGTATCAAGGCCTTGCTCTTCGGGACCATCACTTAGTTATTTTGCAAGTGTCAAAAGATCAAAATCTAAGGACTTGGAGGTCCATCTGAATGGAGCTTCTTAATGCATATAACATTGACATGACTTAAAACGTTAGTGCCACAATAATGTGGTGTCATTATTAAGTTTGTATCCTTTGGCATTAATGTTATAAATGTGGGAGCTACTACCATCTGGATTCATATAAGAACACTCCATTCATAATCGGTGTATGATCATTAAAGATATCACTCATAAATGTAGGACAACAATTTTGTCACTGACAAATATGAATAATTGTCTCGCTAGAGGCAAGACACACTTATAATGATCATGCTAACAAGCGATCAAACGGAATTTGTTTAAATCCAAATTAATCCAAAACGGTAGATGTAGAGAGAGTGTTTATGGCCATCACAACATATTGCCTGCCATCATCAAGCAGAAAATCTTATTTTCATAAAACATGTCTAGTATCAAAACATAGTCACTGCAGCGAGTACTTGTTTAGATAAAACATGCATAACGTGTATATCATATATACACCATCATCATTGATGATTTTCCGGCGATCTGTTTCATCTTCTTGATTCTTCAACACAATCAAGAATTCATAAAAGTGAACGATTCCCCTTGCATGACATAGTCTATGACAAAACATTTGCATCTGGCAACGTTTTCTGTCATCCAGTGATCGAGCTGAGCGAGCGTCTCAATGTCATCAAGTATGACCAATGTCATCAAGTATGACTACCACGTGCTCCTTTAATGCGAGTATTCTCTTCCATCTTGGTTGAGAAGAAAACCTGATTTCTGGTGGATACAGATCATCAGTCTCAGCGACCATTCCAAATGTTCGCGATCTGTCAACACGCACCCACAGTTCATTCTCTATGGCAGAGATCATAGCATACACTGGACTATGATGAAATTATTCGCACAAAACTTGATAATCCAAATTATCCTTTTGTTAGCGGAATCTCCGATTTTATCTCCTAGCGGGTTTTGTATCATATAAAGCTAAAAGGTTTGAAACAAGGAGTATCCTCAAGCTACGGTAAAAATCTATGAAGTTTGGATCCAACCTTTTAAGTTTCTCAATCGCAGGAATGCACCTAAGTTTAAAAGGTCTATCAAACAGGTTATTATCTACAAAGGTTTTGCAAAACATAAAGACTTTGTTCATAATAAATATGGGTTCAAGTTTTAATAAAATAAAATTACCAGAACTCCCACTCAAAACGAACATCCCTCACATCGTTTTAGTGATTACACGATCCTCATCCATCATACTACCCCCGATCGTCACGGCCGATAGCATAACTTCAAAAGTAGACATCGCTATGTCAATCACAACATCTATGTGACTCGTGCTTAACCTTTCGGTCACTGTGTTCCGAGGCCATGTCTGTACATGCTAGGCTCGCCATAGTAACCTTCAGCGTATTCGCCTGTGCAATCATGTCTTACACCCACTTATGCGAACGACGATATGTCTGACACCCGATCGTCACGGCCTGCCTCATAACATAGAACTTTCGGTGGTGCACGCTAAAGGCAGAACACTATATGGTATTTTGGAGGGATCATCTTATATTACTACCGCCGTGTAACTGATATGTAAACATATATATATACACACAATATAAGATGCACACAATAACATAACATCAAATGTAATGCGACATGATATGGTCCTTGCGCCAATGGTCTCCTTTGCGTCGACAGTTTTACAAACAATTCATAAAACTTACCGTGACCATATCACATTGCCCCTGAAAAATAAAGTTAGACGCTTTCTACTTTATCTTTTGCATATTTTACGTGACTTAGGGGCTTTCGTAAATAGAACCGCTTCATACCTACGAATCTACAACCACAACACCGATCAAATAATTGTCAATTTTATATCCCTTTCGGGTCCTCCATTGAAAATGCCAAGCCGTCTATTGAGAGAGAGAGAGACCGACACCCGCCAGCCGCATATATGGTACAAGCCATATATCAATTGCGGAACCAGTCTCGCGTAAGCGTACGCGTAAGGTCGGTCCGGCCCACTTCATCAACTCAATGCCGATGGCATAAGCAAGTGCACGCGAGAGGGAAACAATTATAAGATCGGTGCCCTCATTCAACATGAGTTCTAACCGTACTACTATATCTACGCATAGATCGGCTCTGATACCACTGAAGGGGATCGTGTGCAGAAAACAAAAAAATTCCTAACAACGATAACCGAAATAGCCAGGATCTATTACTATGCAGATATAAAGTAACAGAGGGAACGGTGTACATACCCTTGTAGACCGTAAGCGTCGACGATCAAAAGATCTATGTCGATGATGACGTGTGATGAAGACGGGCGGCGAAGATGACGGCGGCGCCGCCCTCAAGGTGGTGAAGACAAACTCCTCCAAGTGCCCCAAGCGTGGCACCTCGCAGATCTTACACACGTACGGAGAAGATGACGATCTCCAGGCTCCGATCCTGCCGAGCAGCGGAAGTAGAAGACTTGGACCGGAGAAAAACCAGCAGCACGGCGGTGTGCGTATGGTGGAGAAAACCTCGACCCGTGCGTAGCCCCAATTGCGAAGCCACGTCTAAACGGATGAGAGAGAGGGGGGAGAGAATTGGGGTGAATTTTCAAGGCAAGGGTGCACCCCTATTTAAAGGAGGAGGAGGGGTGTCACCCTTGGTGGCTAAGCCATGTGGGACTATTCCCACATGGTGTGCAGCTCAAAGGAGTGCGCCGGCCCTGGTGAACCCAATTTGGCCCACCCAGGGCTGCCCCCTCCCAAACCGCACCAAGGGGGAAGTTTCCCCCTATGGGCCTTTTCCCTTTGGTCAAGGCCCATTTAGGTGTGCAGCCTTTTAAAATTCCGAAAATAAATAAATAGAAATATATTTAATCATTAATTACATTAAAAAATATTAAATGCATATTATCTAATTTATTCGGGCTCCGAAAACTATTTCGTCGCCCTCCGAACACCATCGGATATGACCCGGAACACTTCCGGAGTTCTTATCTCTATTTTCCCTTCTGCGTCCAATCTAAATAAACGTCACCTACCCTTAAGTGTGACACCCTAGCGGTTCGGGATCACTCCAGACATGATCGAGAACCCTTCTCCGATCAATGACTATCAGGGAGACCTGGATGGCTATGATAGCCCCTGTGCGTCCACGAATAACTTTGTCGTTTGAACCTTTAGACGTCAAGTCTCAAGCCTTTTGCCAGGCGATACTTAGTTTGTCCGAGACTCGATCTTCGGTATCATGATACCGGGCTTGACCTCGTTACTTGACAATACTATATTTACTCGTCTGTGACATTACATCCTCGTGACCTAGTCACATGCTTGCAAGCTCATTGATGTAATCTCACCGAGTTGGCCCAGAGTATCTATCTTGCTATGCGGATTGGCAAATCCCGCTTTTGATCCATCGCCTCAACATACTTCCTTCCGATACCCGAGAGGGACACCTTTATTGTCATCCTATGTAAGAGATGGCGTCTGATGCAATCAAAGTATCTTCCAGAAATAGCAATTAGAGTTGATCTCACAGTCGAAGGCGTAATGACTACGTCCTATAAATATTGGGTGTGTCCATCACATCATTCACCTAATGATTGACTCCATTGTCAACTGACATAAATGTCACATGATCGGGAAACCTCGATCATCAATCGCACAACGGACTAGTAAAGAGGCTACTAGGGACATGTTTGTTTACATACCACACGTGTATTAATGTTTCCGCTTAATATAGTTATAGCATGGTATAAAATGTATTATGAACAATCGAGATATGACGAATAAAATATCTTTATTAATTGCCTCTAGGGCATATCTCCTTCAATGGGTTCATCAAGAATAGATCCATCCATGATTGCCTTGCTTGGGCCTTTGAATATCTCCATCTATGTCACAAATCAAAGAAGGAAATTATTATCATCAAGCTGGATTTCAAAAAGGCATTTGACAAAGTGCAATATTTGGCCATCCTTGATAAGCTCAAACACCTGGGATTTGGAGAGAAATTCATCAATTGGGTTAAAGATATATTATTCACAGCTTCAACTTCTATACTGTTAAATGGTGTTCCTGGGAAAAATATCAAATGTAAAAGAGGCATGAGGCAAGGTGATCCACTCTCACCAATTCTTTTTGTGCTGGCGGGTTAGCTCTTACAATATCTAATTAACAAAGTTTGGCATGATGGGGATTTGAGTCTACCACTGGACAGTTCTTTCAGCTTAGACTACCCTGTCATCCAATATGCAGATGATACTCTGTTAATTATGCCAGCTGAGTCTAAGCAGCTTGATAATCTCAAGGATATCTTACAGAAGTTCTCCTTACCAGCTGGACTGAAGGTAAATTACAGTAAATCAGCCATGATCCCAATTAACATCTCTGCCGAAAGATGTAATACTCTTGCCCAAGGTTTTGGTTGCAAAACAGAGACACTTCCCTTTCCTTATCTTAGTCTACCTATGGGAACCACAAAACCAAGAATGGAGCATTTAATTGGAATTTTGGAAGGCATCGACAGAAGACTTTCTAGTGTAGCAACTACACCCATATGATGGTAGGCTAATTTTTTAAGGCAGTGCTAGCTGCAATGCCAAATTTTGCAATGTGCTCCATCAAGTTACCTCTTGGATTTTTGGATCATGCTAAAAATTCTTGCCGAAACTTTCTGTGGAAAGGAAAAGATACTGATAAAAAGGGTAAATGCCTAGTCAAATGGGAAAAAGTTTGTAAACCCAAGTAGGTGGGAGGTCTTGGAATAAAAAGCTTACTTATACAAACAATGCCCTCATGATGAAAAATTTGTTCAAGTTTATGAACCAAGCAGACATTCCATGGGTAAAGCTTATCTGGCAAGCACATTATCAAGGAAATAAACTGCCACAGTCTAGTAACACTTGTGGTTCCTTCTGGTGGAAAGACTGCATGTCCTTATGGGATGATTTCATGGAATTGACGTGAGTTAAAGCTAATACAGGGAAAACAGTAAGAATCTGGAAAGACAAATGGGTGGAGCCAATTGCAATGGAGGAGTATCCCATCTATTCTCTTTTGCTAAAGATCAAGACACCAATTTGCAGAAATTTCACAATCTCGAGGAAGATGACTTTTATGATCAGTTCCACCTGCCTCTATCCCTAATTGCTCCTTAAGAATGTTATGATCTAAAGGAGGTACTGCAGCAGAGGTCGGCAAACAATGACTTAATGACAGATGATAACTGGTCATTTGAATGGAAGGGATTATATTCTGCTAGAAAAGTTTATGAGAAACTTGATCCACATGATAAAGCACCTGCACTTTTCCAATGGATATGGAAATCAAGGGCATTACCAAAGCAAAAAAATCTTCTTCTGGTTACTCCTGCTAGATAGATTGAACACAACAGATCTGCTGACAAGAAAGAATTTCTATATTGAATCTAGAGCATGTGTTCTATGCCAGGATTGCCCAAATGAAACGGTGGACCATTTGTTTTTCTCTTGTGATTTCAGTCAGAGTTTCTGGTGGAAATTAAATTTGGAATGGAACAATGATCTTCCGTGGATTGATCTTCTTATTGATGGTAAACAAAGGAATAATTTTGAGGGCTTCAAGCCTTCAAGGAGGTCATCATTACTGGTTGTTGGATTTTATGGAATCATAGGAATAAAATCATTTTTGACACTCAGGATCCTGATATCTACAAATGCTTCAGATTCTTCAAAGAAACTTTTGCTCTTGTTATGCATAGAGCAAAGCCAAGCCTTAAGGAAGGCATGTAGCGGTGGCTAGAATCATTGTAACATTTCCTTTCTGAACTTACCCGATCCATTGTAAATATCCATTGTTTTATAAATGAAAAATTGCAGTAGGGGCCTTCCCTACTGTTTGAGTGTCAAAAAAATGTCTTGAATATTTTTCAAATTCGTAAATGTTTACTGAAACATGAACTTTTTTCGAACCCATGAACATTGTTTCGAACTCCCATGAATATATTCGAATCCGTGAACACTTGTTTGAACTCGGGTGAATATGTTTTGAACTCGTGAATGCACTTGTTTTCGAACCCGTCAATATTTTTGAATATGTAAACGTACTTTGTTTTCAAACCCGTGATCATATTTGGAGCCTCCTGATTTTTTGAAAATCATTGGGTTTTTTTAAATAATAGAAGAAAAAGCCCCACATAAATGGAACAATAATAAAAACATGAAGAAACTAAGAAAACACAAAGAAAATCAGATAAAATCATGAATAAAAAACGAAGCAAAACTGAATCGAATGATAAAAGAGAGAAAAAAACATGCTCAACATCCAGCGAACGCATCGGCCAAGGATACCACGAGGGGTCCACGATGTAAGATGGCCACGTTGTTGCGGTGTGCAAATAGGATGTTTCGGGCATTTGTCTTGGCGGTCCTATATGCGCTCAAACTGGCGCCTGAACCATCCTAGTAATGGGCCTCTTTTGGCGAGGACCGATATCATGACCAACATTGTTTTTGCTAATTTATTTTCCTTTGTTCTGTTTCTTTTTTTAGTTTTGTTATATTTTGTTTTGCTTTATATTTTCTCATTTTATTTCGAAATGTTTAAAAACATCCGTATATTCCTAATAATGTTCACCATGTTCCAAAACATATTCATGTGAGAGAGAGAAATGTACGCGGTAAAAGAAATTGTTTGCGAGGTTTTCATAAAATGTTCATATACTATAGAAATCTATTTATGAGATGCATAAAAATCATGTTAGAGAAAAAAATTCACAATGTGTGATAATAATTGTTCATAAGAGCAGAAAAATTATACGCGGTGCAAAACAATTGTTCACGAGATTTAAAAGATTTTCATATAGTGTAAGAAATTGTTTACGAGGTTCAAAACACGTTCAGATGCGATAAGAAAATATTCACAACATACGATAATAATTGTTCACTTGATTAAAACAATTTACATGTTACAAAAAAAAATTCATAATATTTTGTAAATAAAAGAAAAAATTAAAACATGAACACAAATTAACGAAATAAAAAACAAAAAATAAAACAAGAAAAGGGAAAAGGAAAGAAAGAACATAAAAGAAAAGGAGGAAAAACAACGAATGAAGTAGAGCTATACCTGGGACAGCCTAATAGGCGGACACTTCAAGCTTTAAGCTCCAGATCCAGGGTGGGTGAAGATCAACATAGATGGAGCGATTTCAGCTGACTTCCAATCTGGTGGCGCAGGAGTCGCAAGGTCTCATGTTGAGGTGTTGGGAGCGTGGTGTAAGCCACTGCTTGGTGTTTCTAATCCGTTCATTGCGGAGTTGTTGGCCATGCGAGAGGGTACCATTTTTGCCCAGCTTCGAGGTTTCTCGCATGTCGTCGTTGAGACGGATTGTTTGGAGGTCGTAAACCTCTGGTCTTCGCGCAGTCACTCTCTGTCAGTTGATGCGCCTATCCTTCAAGAAATTGAGGAGCTTTCCCTTAGTTTTGCTTCGTTCTCAGTCTAGCATGTTGCTCGTGAGAATAATGGTCCTGACCACTTGTGTGCTCGGCGTGCTTGTACGCTGCAGCGGACCGATAGTTGGCTTGCTGTAAGCCCAGACTTTCTAGTTTCTAGCTTGCTGACTGATTGTAAGTCCATGATTGTTAAGTAATAAAGTTCCTGTAGTTTATGCAAAAAAAAAAAAATCAGCTCGCTACTTGACGCTGCGAGCGTAAATAGGAAACACCCATTTGTATATAGCTGCCTAGCATGGAGAGCTAAATGGGTTCTATTTGCGTGGCCCAGTTGACGATTCTAGGCCCTATGACGCCCGTTAGCGGCGTCAAACATTGGCGCCTGAAGCAATCCTTTGCAGGCTCAATCGTTACTTCCGTTATGGTTTTTCTTTTCTGTTTTCTTTTCTTTTATTTTTTAATTTTTGTTTTTCATTTTTTTCATTTTTTAGGATTCTAAAATTGTATGGGTTTGAAAAATATGCAAAATTAAAAAAGTTCAGATGTCAATCATTTTCAAATTTAATTTTTAAATTAGAATAGTTTGAAATGTGAATGTTTTTAAATTTTGAACAATTTCAAGATTTGGACAATTGGTTCAAATTGGAACGTTTTTTAAATTGAATAATTTTCATTTTTGATTTATTTAATCCGATTTTTTTATAAAATCTGAATGTTTTCAGATTCTTTTTTTTTCAAATGCAACTCGTTTCAACATCTGAACATTTTTAAAATATAAAACAAAAAAATTATAAAGGTCGTAAAGAGAAAATAAAATGCCTGAGCAGAGGAAGCAAAGTTTTCCCTACTTCTTATTTTGCTGCAGGTCAATGTGTTACTAGCTACTGCTACCTCCGTTCGCCGGGTTGTAGTACGTGCTCATTTTGCATATGTTCGTTTGATGTACGAATTTCCTTGACACTATTTCGAACAAAGATATTGTTGTAGTGGCTAAATTAAGTGATTAAATCTATAAAGCCCTCTTTGAAAATTCTACCCACTCTAAAAAGACTGCTCTATTGCCCGAGAATATCAGAGAAAAGCGGAACTTTATAAATAAAAATAAAACAAAACACATTTGTGGAAAACACGTTCATATAGTTCAAAAAATTGTTTACGAGGTTCAAATTTGAACAATTTTCCAAATTTAAAGATATCTAAAATTAGAACAATTGTCTGCATGTTTTTTAATTTCAACCAATTTTCAGATTTGAACAGTTTTTTAAATTTTAACAATGTTTTCAAATCTGAAAGTTTTTTAAACTGAATAAGTTCTCTCTCTAAAACAGGAGCTCCCGGCGCTATGCTCAGGATGCGCTGACAGGGTCATATTGTTGGGCTCATGGTACCACAAGCCCGTTTACGGGATGTCGCGCTCGCGCGGAGAGGCCGCTTCCGTAATTTTCATCGACCGAGTGATTTCTTTGTGCAAGACGGGAGGAGTTGGCCTTTTAAACCGGTCCAGAACTCTAGAATTCCGGATGTTGTACGCTTCTTTTTTTTACGAAATACAACACAAACATAAACGCTCACATACAGGTGCACACACTCACCCATACGAACGCACACACCCTATGAGCACCTCCAAGAGACTAAGTCGGCGGGTCGAGTCTTGACATTGACGAAGTCACCACAAGCGCCTCGCTGTCGATGGGAAAATCGCCTCCCACTGAAGAATATTCCGACTAAACGAGAAACAACAGTGTCAAATGTATCGTCCCAAAAATTTGGAATGTTTAAAGTCACTAAAAATTAAAACTTTTAATTTGGATAAAATAAATCCATCAAAGGTGATGAATATGAAAATATTACATTTGGGTGTTCAATAAACCCTAAACCAATATGTGTTTTGGTGCGAAAGCACAAGCGAGATTCTAGCCTTTGATGCAAATGTTGTTTCAGTGATGCTGCATATATGTGTTGACTTTTTTTAGTCTTTGTTGTGGGAGATTTACTACAAATAGTGTGGATTTGCTACATACAGATATATTTGTTGCTAAATATTAATATATATTTTTCTACATCATTGTTTAAAAAATATATTTTCATGTTTTTTCTAGACAATATTTACTCATTGCGGAAGAAAATATTACGACAATACTAAATTTTCACCACCGTGGGATATAATTTGCAACATTGATTGGATGGACCAGATTTCAGTTTTCATGGGGGGCGGGGGATTTTCGCACCATATTCCATGGATTTCTAGCGCTGTCCGAGAAATAAACATGACGGTCAAACACCGTCAAAAGTCACGGCACGCATTAGCTGGTCAAAGTTTTCTTCGCTACATAACATTGGGCTAGGTAGATACGGTCAGTTTGACAGTTTCCCGTTCCGTCCCACAGGAATGTGCGATGGTACAGTGAAGCAGTTGGATGTGGTCCTTGCTAGCATACTCTAAGACTAGTCACAATGGGGAGTAACATAGGAGTAACATCAGTGCCACATAGGTAAAAAATCTGATGTGGCGGGTAATTAATGAGGAGAGAGATGGGTGTGGTAACTAGCTATGTTACCATAACATCACACATTTCGAGGCAAGATGAGTGTATAACCTATTAAATATGACACTACACACATGTTACTCCCCACTATGGAGGTAGTAACTTAAAGTAATAACATATGCATGTTATTAGTCTAATTTACTCCCCATTGTGACTAGTCTAAGCTGCCAACGAGTAGCAACACAAATAATAAAATAATACCACGAGTAGCTCAGGCTACACTGCGCGGCACTGTAGAACAATCAGGTATGTATATCGCCGAGTAGCTTTCCCATTAACGCCCACTTTCAACGTACGCTAGCTCTCGACTGATCGATCGACATCCACGCAGACAAGCGGAGAAAGTCATCAACATGAAGTTACATTCAAATAGTTAAATCGTGACGCACTTGAGGCTAATGTCGGTGTCATATATAGAATACCAATCGTACCTCATGGAGGACAAAGTCTACTCAAAAACATAGGTTGGGCCGAGCCAGCAACATGGAGTTCGACTGCCATATGAAGAGCATCAACTGCTTGGTGTACAAGAGAATCAACCTGTGCTTGGATGGTTAGTATGGTAGTTGTACCTCCAGTCTAGCAGAGTTCAAACCCCAGGTTGGACGCTGATGACTTCGTCAATCTCAAGACCTGATCCTCCGGCTCGGTCTCCCGGAGGTGCTCATAGGGGTAGGGTGTGCGTGCGTGCGTGCGTTCGGTGAGTGTATGCGCGTACATGTGAGCGTCTGCGTCTATTCCGTGTTTCATAAAAAAGAACTACTTGGTGTACAAGATACGATAAGCATAGACATAGCTAGAATGCCCAGGTTAGTTTGGAAAACCGATCCGTAAGCCTACCCGGCCCTTGTAACCCTACCTCATCCACCAATATGGCGGCGGCGCCGGGGGGGGGGGGGGGGGGGGGGGGTGGTAACAATCAACACCATGCAACATGACCACCACATTCAAACCAGAGCATATGAAATAGAATACGCCCCAAAATGGAGTATGGTTTCTTCGACTTGTCTGTCGTTTAACTGAACCCATCTAAATCTTTATGTGTACTAATCGCTCGGATCACCGTACGCACGCCGCCCCCTTATTTATTACTGCCGGAAATTGCTCCGATGACTATTTAGATATAGATGATAAGTAGAGTTTGCAAACATTCCAGAACCGAATTAACCATTGAGTTTCTCTTAGATAAATGAAGATGTTGAAAACCAAGTTACAAGAAAACAATTGCAAATTTGATAGACAATGTTGAATTTTGGTGCATAATTTGAGACGAAACAATGGACTTTTACATGTAAAAACCTATACATGGGCAGCCCGGCCCAACGGCCAGGTCCGAAACCCAACTTTCGGGCTAGATTCGTCCCTTGGTATTTTCACAAGAAACCCGGCTCGAAAACCCAAGCCCGGCCCGAACCTGGCGCCCCGGCCCAGCCCTCCGTTTGCCCAGGTCTAACAAGCATTAAGCTTGGCGAGATGCGTAGTACTAGCGCTGGGATGGAATCATGGAAGTCCACTCCACATGTACAGGTCACACGGTGATGAATGAGGCACAGTTTGAGCTCGGTGGTCCAAAGCAGGCCGCCCATATGCACGGGGCCAAAAGGCCCCATGCAAATAAATGCCCAGTTCTACAGTTCCGAAGAGAGGGAGATGCAACGCTGTTCCGAGCTACTGAGATAGAGATTTTTAGAGAGGAACAGGGGAGGACATTGCATTTAAATTTGACAGAGATGCTAGCTGCACAGGGTCCCTCTTAAATTTCCTTTGTGCTGCAGCTTGCTTGCTTCCCCATTTTTATCCCAAGCTTTCAATTGTTTTTATTTTCTTTCTCTCTCTCTCTTGTCAGACGTTCGCTGAGCAAAAGGGCCGACAGAGGGAGAGGGAACAATAGAATGACTTGAATGAGGAGACAGAGAAACATATGGGGGGACTGGAAAAATGATTTTGCAATCCATTGCTTTATGATTGGGCTGTTCCTTTTTCCCCATTTCCTCCCTTTCTCTCTTTCTTTCTTTCTTCTTCCCCACACATCCCTTCCCGGCTAGGACTGGACTAGTAGGGGACCTTCCTTCCTTTTGATCTCCCCCTCCTTGCTTAAAAATAATTTCTCTCTTTCTTTCTTTCTTTCTCGCAAATGTGTGGGCGAAGCTTGAGATTGTAGAGTAGTAGTGTGGTACTGGAGGCTTTGCAGTGGCTTGAGGTTTACTGGTACTACCACACTGAACATTTGGGTCAATCAGTCCGTCAGTCAGGCAGGCAGTCCTATGGCTGTCAAATCACAAGTGCCTCACAACGCAGGAACCAAGCAGAAATCAGTACCAGTCCTCTCTGTCTGTTTGCCACTTTAACCCAAGATTAGGCCTAGCTGCATCGATCGTCAGGTAGTATAGTATGAACACCGACTTTTTCTCGGTGGAACTTGCAAAGCCGCATTGCCCTGGCAAGCCTACCTGTCGGTGACGGACGGACCAATACAAAGTTGGCATCATGCTGCATGTACTACATATGTTCCGTCTGCTCTGATTAGATGGCTTGCTGCAGCGAATCCATCTGCATAGTAGGGGAATTTTCCCTTTCGCTCCGCCGAACAACAGAGGAATTTCTTTACGTTAATTATCTTGAATCTGCAGGCTATGCCAGGGAAGATCCTTGAACGACGACGATCGACATCGATCCCCACGGCCGGCCGTGCATCTTCACCAATCACGCGCGCACGCACTAGCTAGCTAGCTAGCTAGCTATCTATCTATCTATCTATCTATCTATCTATCTATCTATCTATCTACATCCGAGTTGGCACCAAACACGCCCACGGCCAGTATATGCTAGTGGCGGGCTACGGCCCTGTTGCTGTCATGATCTCACACATTCATGGCGTCGCCCGCGGCACCTGTGACCAGATGCTCACCGTCATTCATTCATGCCATTATTTGGCAGGTACTGATGCACATCTCGACATGTGGTGACTCCGAAAGGGAGAGAGCGTTCGATCAAGGGATCGGTGCATGTCAGCAGATGCGTGGTTGGTTGCGGGAAACGTCCCCGTCGGCCGCGGCGGGTTTCAAGGCACCACCCTAGTACTTACTTCCATTGATCGATCGATCAATGCCCCTGGTTTAAGTTGGACCACCACCATAGAAGCAAACTGGTGAATACCGATCATGGAGGACGGTACCCGGAGCTAGCCGATGATGGCTTTTGCAAGACGCAAATGGAAAGACTGATTCTTGATTAGACCAGTTAAGTTGGTAGATTAACCTGCAGGTGTGGTCAAACGAATGGGCGGTTCACACTTGGCCGGTGCTCGAAAAGAGCGAGCAGGGTTCTTCATGTCCATGGCTTACTGACCAAGTGGGAGGTGAAAGAAAGAGGGATTAAAGCAAGCACCTGCAGTGATTAAAGAAAGAACACGCACCACACGCACAAAAGGGATCGTTGATCAAATCATCTCTTGCCATAGATTGCTTCACCACAACTCATTCTTTTCTTTCTTCTCTCTTGGTTGGGCCTTTCCAACTTTCCACGTGCTCATGATATCATCCACGCACACGCCCTATCTTTCACACATGCATACCCAACACACCTACTGTAATCTCGCCACTGACGATCAAGAAGGAAATGAACAAAACTAGACAGGAGGAGGAGGAGATGGAAACTACTCTAACTATAGCTAGAAACACGCACGCATGCATGCATGAGCCGGCGAAAGATATATAGAAGGAAACCCCGGTCAAAAGTAACTAATGAACCGAGATCATCGATCTGGTATATATCTTTCGCCGGCTAACGCATCATCATCGATGCTCTCCGATCCTCGATCTCCTGGTGGAAGTATCTCTGACTGACTGACTGGTTTCTTGGGCCCAAAATCCCCGACGGCCGGAGTAATTTTGGAGGGGCAAACTCAACTAAAATATGATCACTACTGCGCGCTGGTGTATCTTGGACCGATCGAAAATTAGCTTGTTGCTAGTTTTTCTTCTGTAAGCTGCTTGATGATGATGCACGTCTGGCCGGCTTGCTAGTCATGATCTGCGCCGTGCCAGTCAGGTCGCCCCAGCGTGAACTCCAGGCTCGGGCTGCTCAGCTCGTGGTTCGACACCTGCGAGCCGCTTGATCTGCAGGGCTCCATGTTCTGCAACAAATATGGATGCACACACACATACACAAGGATCAACAAAAACATGTATAAATGTGTGGATACAGATACGTTGAGAAAAGGTGAATATATACATGTATACACATATACGTACATACCTCCATTGGAGAAGACAGTCCTATGGAGCGATGAGCGTCCATGTTGAAAGAATTGGAGGACAGCCATGGGTCCCTGAAGGAGAATGAATTTCCAATTTAGCAAAGTTGATCAGTTACCAGCAGCTTTCCGAATCAAGATAGCACATGGATGTTCTACATACTCGGCCTGGGGCATATATATGACCGAATAGTAAAAGTAGGTCTCCTGCAATGCTACAACTGGGCATGCGTGTATGTATATGTATGGCAAGTTCACTACTGCAGATCGATAGGAACATGCATGGCGTGGCATGGATGCACAATGCCCAGTATAGTTAGCTTTGGCTAAAGAGATTAACAACAGTTGCTCTTCCTGATCGGT
This sequence comes from Poa pratensis, assembly GCA_947311845.1. Taxonomy (NCBI): domain Eukaryota; kingdom Viridiplantae; phylum Streptophyta; class Magnoliopsida; order Poales; family Poaceae; genus Poa; species Poa pratensis. Next base: position 131,068,037 of record CAMZMU010000085.1, on the reverse strand, counting down.
TCGTTACACATATAGCTTCTTTCTAGGCAACAAAACCCTCAAAAGACGCTCCGGTTTCGGTACAGTCGAGCAGTGCAATGGCATGTACAGGAGTCGTCATCAGCAAGATTGCGGCAGAGAATTTTATGCTAAAGAGAGATATGCATGTAACACATGAATATTTGCAAGAAGAGGATTAATATGGCGATCAATCCTAGTAATATAAGCTCTTGGCTCCTAGTCAGTAGGCACACAAAAAAAAATCATGAGTTGCCACCCATAGTTAATCGATGAATTTTTCTTGGTATGCCCGTGCAAATGTATTGTTCTATGTATGCCCCATTTTGTATCGGTCACACTAAAATGCTTGAAGAGAGAGAGAGAGAGAGAGAGAGAGAGTTTGTGTATTACTACTATACATATGTGACCCCACATGCTGGAGATCATGGAATTGATAGTTTCTTTTTTCTCATTGTATGCGTGATTTTGGTACATCATGGAAAGTGTCCTTCCTTTATCACTACTCTATAAACATATAACAACAACTCGGTACCAAACCATTCTAAAGTGCTTTTGTCTTGATAGGAACAAACGTATACTGTTAACATTGAGGGACCGGTAGATTTTGCATGTCAATAATTTCAATCATAGATACACAACTTTATATGCCTACTTATATACGTCTGGATCTGTTCTGATTAAGCACAATATTATTTTGAAATTTATTTTTAGGGAACTTTGAAAGTTGTTTTCGATGGTGGGGACATCTCGGATGAAGTGGGAAAGCACATTTTATTATCTATTTATATACTTGGCTAAAGGTACCAATATGCATATCTGCATTTGTTTGTACCCTTTTTTAAGTAGTACGAATGCTTTCTTGACCCTTTCTTAATTAAAATTAGCATAAGAATGAAACAAGCATTTGATAATAAAGAGCCAAAAAAGAAACATACACTACAAAAGTTTGCCATTCTCACAACCAGTAGCCCACTTCAAGACAGCAAACTTTTCAGTAACTTCTGTCCTTCTCAAGGGATAAGGTTTGCATGCATGTTCAATTATCTTGATCATTTGAAATAAGCTAGCTAGACTAGCTCATATCCATTGAAAAACAATTAATTTACAATCTGACCATTGGACTGAACTAGTTTTCTGAAATTCCCAACAGAAGGGAAGAAAATAATTCGCAACATATAGTTAATTAGATAACCAAGACCTATGTTTGCAATCGACTGATGCATAGCTTATGCCATCCATCCGTTTTAAAAAAATTCAAAAAAAAACTGATGCATAGCAGTTTAAAGAATTTTTTAAATGTCAGTTACATTAAGAAGACATTATTTCCTTTTTTAAATATGGAGTCATTACTACTTAAAAATGGGCTATTCCAAAAATATACAAAATGTACTATACGCTTGGGTGTCTCTCCAAAAAAAACTGACATGAAATGGCTGAACCCAAGGTGCAAAGAGAACCAAAATGAGGGAAATGAAGATTACATAGATTATCATGATAAAGAGGTTGAGGAGATGGGATGATGGAAAACCATCAATAATCTCCAAATCAACTATGACCAAAAGATGATGGAAGGAAAGAAGTAGGATAAATAGGAAAAGTGAATGGAGCCAGGGACAGGTTGAACCGTACACTTGCTTCCAGTGAATGGAGCCAGAGACGAGTTCTTACGCGAAACGGATGGATGGCATAAGTTAAGACAATTATTGAAGCACATGCAGACTAAATCGTCCTTATTTAGTGAACGAAATGCATGGAGAGAAACTTGAGTGCCGTGGTAATAATTGGCCGAAATAGGAGTGTAGTAAAAAAGGCATTGAAGTGACCGGAGGAGGGAGTTGAAAAGAACCAAGAATGAAGCAAGTCCTTGGTTACATATTCCTAGGCAATAGGGCATGTCAGGTCAAAGCCCCACCCCCCATGGAATCAGAGCCATGCAGTGATAAGAAAAGATAATGGAGCTACCTAGCCACCACCCTAGGATTGACGCAGAGAGAGAAGAAGAAGAAGAAGAAGAAGAAGAAGAAGAAGAAGAAGAAGAAGAAGAAGAAGAAGAAGAAGAAGAAGAAGAAGAAGAAGAAGAAGAGAAGGACAGTGGACAAAACCGGGAACCTACACACAAAAACTCACACAACATGTTTTTATATATAAAATAAACATTTGAAAATCTTAGTTCCACATAGACCAAACACAGAGGAGAAGCTGTGCCTGCTGAGGTCAAGGGAGGTGTGACCTTTTGGTCTTTTCCATGACACAACATTGGCCACCCTCTAGATAGGCAGCCCTGTGTGTACCTTCCAATCCAGGTGTGTGTGTGTGTGCCCCAAAAACATTCTTTTAAACTTAAGCCATCATCAGATGATCACTTCTAGTAAAAACATTATCCTGGTTAAATATTCAGAACTTTTCAGGTGCCAATGTCGAGTTTCTTTGGGCTGAAGCGAGCAATTAAGCAAGACAGAACTAAATCAAACACGCTATTAATGATGTAACTATACCTTGTTATCTAGCGAAGCAAAATGTGTGAATCATGGGAAGGCTATCAAGACTAGATGTGATGAACAGATGATGTATGCACAGCACAACATTCACATGTACGTTGTCATGTGACTTGAGCTGGTACGTACCTTGAGGAGTTGCTCCACCTGGTGCTAGCGTTGCCGGCCGAAGACTGGTCCATGTCGCCACCGCCACCGCCGCCTCCACCGACAGAGCTCGCCGCGCCCTCTGAGGTGGACCGGTGCTCCTGGAACGGCCTGCGACACATGTTGTTGTCGCCGCCGGACCCGGCCTGGCCGGCGCTCGGAAAGTCATCCTCGCCGGAGCCGCCGCCGTCGGCAAGGCCTGAAGGATTAACACACAATGCCGGCCACCGACGGAGCATGTAGAGTTAGTGCTGTCACACTCCATTAATTAGCAGGAAGCAGGCGAGGGATAGACAGCAATGGCAATGCGAATTACCCGAGGAGGCTGCAGGCTTGTCAGTGCTCTTGACGGTTCGATACATCTGAAAGGTGGATGCATGCAGCAGTGTGAGAAGAAAAGGCAAGAATTTACAAGCAAAGAACCATGGAAGGAATTGCAGCAATCAGTTTAGGGCCGGGGAAAAGACAATCAAATGGATCAACAGATGGATCGGCGCGCAAGACAACAGCGGGAAATGGACAAGGGAAAATACTATGATGCCATGCCCTTGCCTTGGACACTTCCCCCTAGCTACTCAAGCTACCAAGCTTTCTCTCTCCTCTCTCTTGTTCTTCTCTGTCATCCATCCGGGTCACTCTTGTTTCTCTCTCTTTGTGGAGGTGAGTGCTTTGGGCCGTGCACACAGACGCAAACACATACGCTAGCTAGGTAGGCGCGCACAGATGCACATACATTGCATTATTGAGTAATGATGGCAACTTTTTCTCTCCCACACACATCCCCAAACACTGGCCTCACTCTCTCTCTCTCTCTCTCTCTCTCTCTCTCTCTCTCTCTCTCCTATACGTCCAAGAATGGCAGTTTCTTCACTAACTCAGGAGTTACTGCATTGGCTTTCCTGTCTGACCCAAACAAGAACGAGACGAGCAAGAAGAAGAAGCGGGAGTGCGGGTTTGATTGCAAGAACACCAGAAGCGGGAGAAATCGATCATACCTGGAGATGGCTCTTGACATGCGCTAGCGTCAGATCCTTCACGTCCATGAGCTCCAGGACAGACTTGGGCGTCGCCCCTGCAAAAGATTAGATTTTGATCGATCAGGCCGGTCGGGAAGGATCGCCACAGTGGTAAGTGCGTAGCGAGCGGCCGGCGGCGGAGAGATTGGGTGCTACGTACTCTCGTGGCCGCCGAGAAGCTCGACGGCGTGGACGAAGCGGGCGTGGAGGGTGCTGGTCCAGCGCATGCGGGGCGCGCGCATGCTGCGCTTGGCGGGGAGCTTGGGCATGAATCGGGATGCCAGGCCGAAGGGCTGCGCGCTGTGGAGGTGGTGGTGGTGGTGTCCGGCGATGCCCATGCCGATACCGCCTCCGGGGCCCCCGTAGCCCCGGAGGGTGTCTGAGAGCATGCCGTTGAGCCTGCCGGAGGCCGATAGCATCCGGTGGTGCGCGGCGGGGGAGAGAAACGGTGCCATAGGATCGAAGGAATTAGCCGGCGGCGCCGGCGCGAGAGAGGACGGGGACGTGGATCCCAGGGAGGAGGGCCACGTCGCGGGGTGGTGGTACGAGCTGTAGAACCCGACCTTTGGGAGGTGGTGGCCGTCTCCTACCCCAGGCGCCGGAGGCAGGAACGGGAAGCCCCCGGCGCCGTTGTAGATTGGTATCCCCCGGATTGGCGGCGTCGCCGACACACCGCCGACACCCGCGTCCAGAGGCTGCAGCATCGGCATAGTCATCAGCGGGGCGCCGGCAGACGTCGTGGCCGCGGAAGATGCAGCGGCCGTGGACGGCCTGTGCCGCCACGGTAGCGCGGCGCCCTCCTGCTCGGCCGCCAGCAGGGGCGGCGACAGCGACAGCTCCGTCGATGCCGTGGACCCGTTCAGCCTCCTCCAGGGATCCCCGCCTCTCCCTCCCAAAGGTCCGCGCCCGCCGACACCGGCCCCCGAGCCCGTGGGCGGCCCACCGCTCGGCAGGCTGATGTGCAGCGAGAGGTCCGGCGACGGCGTGGAGCTGGCCTCCATCTCCCACCCACCACACGGCGCGCGCCGGCCTCGATTGCACCCGCGCCTGCCCCCGTAGCTAGCTAGGTTGTATAGCAATGAAGGATCGGAGGAGAAGGTTCTTGGTGTTCTTGGGTGGCCGGTTCTTTGTTTCCGAATGCTTGTGCTTTGGCCTTGCAGCTTGCGGCCGGGGTGAGGGGTGCTGTCTCCTTTTGTATCTGTCTCTAGTGCTGGAGTTACTACTTCTTCCTCTCTCAACTTTCTTTCCCTCTCTCTCAACCTCCAAACATGCGAGACACCATGGATGAATTGGTTTCTTGTGCTGTCCTTCCTTATTGCTACTAGTATAAAAAGGTAGAGAGAGAAACTGTAGAGGAAGACACAGAGAGAATGTGAGGCTATTATCTTGTTGTTTAATTAGGAGGGGCAGGCATCACCAAGTATGAGAAAATGACACTTAGGGATAGCAGTACTATTAGATAAGTGGAGGAGTCAAAGCAACTATGCTTTTTTGTTTCTACATGTATTGGTACCATAAAATATACTACAACAACACACACACGCACAAAGAAAGAAAGAAATAGTATTGAAACATATAAAGAAAGATTAATCGTACATGCATGTAGGTATGTTGTAGAAGAAGATTGGTGGATCTGATTTTGTTTGTTGGACTGAAAAGGCTGTGTGAGCTCGTGCGCTTGGGATTCTTTTTCCCCAATGCCCCCAGGGCTTGGGCTTCCCTTTATCTCTCCATCCCTGCCTCTGTAGAACACTGCACCCTATTTTTATGGGGGAACTGATGAGAGAGACAGACGCCGGAAGGACAGGCTTCTTGTTCTCCTCCATTCTCTCTCTCTCTACATTTTTCTTCCTTGTCTCGCTTTCGGATTGGATGCGTGCGGGGTTCAGTGCCCCGGTCGACATTCTACGGTCTCATCGGAATACGGTGATAACGAACGGACCCAAGCCCTGTGTTTGTGCACATGCACATCCGTTTCTAGTACCCTACCTTTTCAGTGACATTTTCTCTGAATAATGCTTGTAAGATTTCTTCTCAAACACAATGAGAAAGACTTCTGGTAACCTCTACGTTTGGAGGATGCACACACGTCAATAATACAACTCAATAGTCGCCGAAAAACAAAACGTCTTGTACCACTTGCATATAGCTCTTTGATTTCTTTCGTTAAAGACATACCATTACAGTACATTTGGTCCTAATTCTTGTGATGCATGGTAAGCAGGGGAGACATAGTGCTTTAATTATGTGGGGCTTTATCGAGAAATTGGCGGCACTTGCGTGAAATTATGTTTCCGTTACGACGCATTAAAACTCTACCAATTGTTGGGTTTAGAATTTTCATCATAGCATTGACTTGACTACTTAATTAGGTCAAAGTATAGTTGCGCATCGATTACTAGTACCCATATTTTCGTTGACATATTCACTGAAAAATGCTTGTAAGATTTTTTCACAAACACAATGAGAAAAACTTCTGGTAGCCTCTACATTTGGAGGATGCACATAATACAACTCATAGTCGCCGAAAACAAAATATACCTTGTACTACTTGCATATAGCTATTTGATTTCTTTTGTTGAAAAACATACCATTACAGTACATCTGGTCCTAATTCTTGTGGTGCATTGTAATCACGGGAGACGTAGTGCTTTAATTATGTGGGGATTTCTCGAGAAATTGGCGGTACTTGCGTGAATTGTGTTTCCGTTACGACGCATTAAAAATCTACCAATTGTTGGGTTTACTTTTTCATCGTATCATTGACTTGACTAGTTCACTAGGTCTAAGTAGGGCCACTACAATGACTAGCCTTGTGTTTGTGCATATGTATGTTGCACATCGGTTTCTAGTACCTATATTTTCAATGATATATTCTCTGAATAATTCTTGTGAGCTTTCTTCTCAAACACATGAGAAAAACTTCTTGTAGCCTCTATATTTGGAGGATGCACACATCCATAGTACCACTCATAGTCACCGAAAAGAAAATACACCTTGCACCACTTGCATATAGCTCTTTGATTTCTTTTGTTGAAGACATAACAATAACAGTACATTTGGTCCTAATTTCTGGGATGCATGGTAAGCACAAGAGACACATTGCTTTAATTATCTGGGGCTTTCTCGAGAATTTGGCGGTACTTGCGTGAAGTTATATCCTCGTTACAACACATTAAAACTATACCAATTGTTGGGTTTAGCTTTTTTATTGTAGCATTGACTTGACTAGTTCACTAGGTCTAAGTAGGGCCGCTACAATGACTATGCGAGTATTCTTATGCTTTAGAAAAAACATGGCAAGATTCTGGATCATATGTGGCAGGGTGGTCAGCTTAATCTTAAAAGACTAGATGCTTAGATCCTCAGTCTTTTATTTGATGATTTTTATATTCACCTTATGTGGTCCTTGACACTCGTTTAATTATTTTTGAACTTTGCAATTTAATCAAGATTGTGTGCATAATTTTCATGCAGAGGCCAGGGCTCAGCTCCAATTTCAAAAAATAAATAAAAAACATGGCTTCTATAAAAGAAATGATCAAGAGTGCTCCAAATGGGGAGCCCCTGTTCCATTCATCATAAACGTAATCAGGATAGGCTATATGTTCTTACAACCGAAAAGATAAACATTACCAAGAGAAAATAAAGCCTAAAAGAGTTTGGGCCAACAAAGGAAACAAAAACTATAGGGTCGACCATACACTAACATCACGGGTGCCAAAGGAAAAAAACAAAGTGAACCCTGATTCCGTTGGAAGAAGCAGCGCCTTTTGGTGAGGCAGTTGAGCTCAGCTGCTACACCAGAATGGAATCAGGGGCAATGCCACCAGTGCTTGAGGAGTGCTGGAGGGTGTGTAGGGTCGTGTAGTTTCTGGTAATAGTCGTGATATCCCAAGAGAAGCAATGGATAGTGGAGCTACATGCGCAAAACTTATATCCACGGAGAGCACATTGTTTCTTTGAAAATCATCTATCATTAACCAATTGTCTTTAGGATTAGCGACATGATGGGTTTTGTGCATAGCCAAACTTGGTTGTCAAAATTCGTTATATTCCCAGTTTTTCAAATTCTCCAAAGAACAGATGGCATTCACTACAGTAGGGTAAATATCCGTTTATTAATGAAAAGGTGTTGTAGGGGCCTTCCCTGCAATTTTAGTGTCAAAAAACAGATGGTATTCACTACTGAATGATTATTGCTTGCAACCCAACAGCCGGCTATAGACTCATAGTTTGATCCCAAATGTAGACCAAAGAATTTGGAAACGAAACCCAAATTTTGAAGCTACAATACATTGAAAAAAGATATATTTGACAAATTCAAACTAACTAGAGAAAACACATGAAATAGGTTTTCCTAGGTTAATTTTCTAGAGATTATGTCTCATCATCATTAGTTTGCTATGAGCTAGCAACCAAAGAAAAAACAGTAATCCTGAGAACCACCAAAGACTAAATTGCAGAAATATAAAATGGAATTACCCACTTAAGCTAACAATGCTATAAACTGACTTGGTGGTGTTTTGACCATTTAGAGTATGTTCCCAAATGAGAGAATCACAGTCTGGGAAAAAGATGATGCTACTACAATTTTCTTTGAGTTCATACCATTGTTCCATATGTTCAGAGTAAAATTTCTCCTATAGGACGGTTTCACAGTGGAGCCATCCAAAACTTGTGGTACAGTGGGCATTTGCTCATTACAAATACAGTAAAGGTTCCAAAATTGGATTGAAATGGGAGAGGTTCCAAACTTAATATCCTCCCAAAACCTTAGTTGGATAGCATCCTCAGTCTTCCATCTACACCCAATTTAAGTGCTCTAAAAGCCCCAAAGAAACCCTACCAAAATCAAGAAGAGTTCAAGAACCATCATCCACAACTTACCCTCTCCATTTATGTATCTTTTAGACAGGGGACAAGAAGGCAAATGGTAACATATCTAAGACAAGGGATTCACACAAACCCCCTTGCAATTTGGGCATACATACAAGATGCCAGTTAGCCAAATGCAGCTTCCTCTTATCTAATGTGTAATTCTGCAAACAGTGAGAGATGTGAGTGTTGATTAACTACAGAGCCCATTTAAGGAATTCAAAAACAGATCAAAGGTAGATATGAATATTTTCTAAATTGTCCTTGTCGTGTCTCGGCACGAACACCGGAAGTAAAGGATACCCCTTTTTAGGTTCGACACGGGGCATATTCGGGTGAAGAGAGATTCGTCCCCACGGAGGGGATTCACACGAGCAAAACAGAGACACAAGGAGTTACCCAGGTTCAGGCTGCCCGGAGGCTAAAAGCCCTATTCCTGGATGTATGGATGGATGAGTTCATCATGGTGTGTGGCTACAAGAATTTTCTCCGAAAAAACTACCCGAGAGGTGGATGGCTGGAGGTAGACGATGAGCAGATCCTTCCCCCGGAGGAGATCACCTCTCGACTCTGCCTCTTTGGCCCTAGTCTAGTCTTGAGTTGCTCCGAACTTGGGATCCTCCCATTGGTGAGCTCGGCCCTCCCTTTATAGGATAGGGGGACGCCACAGGTGGTCACCCAAGGCTCATGAGGGGTTTTTGGCGGATAAAATCCCTCGCCGCTGGTGGTGGTTTTTCAGGGCGACGTGTCTCCTTCTGCTCCTTTCCTTGGGCGCGTCCATCGCATGTGGAAAGCATGGTCGATGGACAGGACTGACACCCTCACCACGAGTGTCCCCTGGTGACACCATGCTTTGGCGCGTTACTGCACCTTTTCCTTCTTGGTGCCCAAGTCTTCCTGGAGTATGGATGGAGCCTTATCCTTGTCAGATCTCGCTGGAGACCTGAGAGGTTCTTCAGGTGGTGTTCCCCTCCGGGTCCTGGTCTTGGCTGTCGGGCGGGAGACCATGGAAGGTCTCCAGGATGCTGGTCCTTAGTCACATGAGTGTCGATGTCGTACTTGATGGGTTCCCATAAAGCAGGTGGGCTGGCCCACCCGCCAGGTCGATGTAGCTTGAACTTGTCCATCTTCTTGGTGGGCTCACAGACGGTGGACCCCCTTTGGCAGCATAAGGGGAACCCCATATTCCACTGTTGTGACAGTCCTTGACAAGGGTAACACTAGTAGCACAAGAAATAAAATTTCCCCTCCATCTAGCGGGAATTTTGTTTATGATACGATGGAGATCTTCTCTCCCGAGTATATGATAATGCAGATGCCCCCAAATATTTGATAGGGATATAACCCACACATTCTAAATTCCCAATAAGGCTTAATCTATTCACGATCTAGGTTTAGAGGGACAGATTCACTTTTGTTATAATTTTGTTTCAATGGATTGTTTCTTAAGAAATGTTGGCAACTGATAAAATAGGACTTTTATAAGTTAGCGGCTGATTTTCATTCAGGATCTTTGAAACTTCAGAGCATTAATGGATCCTACATTACTCTGGTTTCCAAGGTGCAATCTCCCATAGAGGTTAATGATTTCATGCCAGTTTCTTTGACCAATGTTTGCTTGAAGTTCCTGACAAAGTTTGTGGCCAATAGATTGCAGCAGCATATTTTGAGATGTATGCACAAAATTCAATATCGATTCTTGAGATCAAAATCAATTGAAGATTGTGTAGCATGGGCTTTTGAATATTTGCATCTGAGTTATGTTTCAAAGAAACCAGTGATTCTGCTAAAGCAAGATTTTCCTAAACCTTTTGACACTATAGAACATGAAGATATCCTTCAAGGCATGACCGGCATGGGTTTTAATGATCTTATGATCCAGTGGGTAAGAGAGATTTTATCTTCTGGTACATCCTCAATTTTGCTTAATGGGGTACCTGGAAAGCAATTTCTGTGTAAGAGAGGAGTCAGACAGGGAGATCCTCTGTCACCTTTCTATATATGTTCGGATATGAGCTTTTGCAAGTGGATGTGAATGAGTTGCTTCAGCAAGGCCATATTTCTTTGCTCATCGGACCAATGATCCTGAATTTCCAATTTTACAGTATGTTGATAGTCTTTTGGTTTTGCCTGCTGAGTTGGATCAAGTAATGGTCATAAAAGATTTGTTGCATAAGTTCTCTCTGTCTACTGGCCTGAAAATAAACTACCACAAATCTAGTATGATTCGAATTAATGTTGAAGCTCAACAGATGGATTTGCTTGCTTCCAGTTTTGGCTGTCAAGTGGCATCCCTTCCTTTCACTTATTTAGGACTGCCAATGGGCACAACTAAGCTTAAAATTCCTTCAAACTTTAGGTATAGTTCTCCAATTATCCAATTACAACAATTGAGAGATTATACATGTCACATTAAGTTCCCAATATTTCAACAAGCTCAACGAAATGAGCAAAATATTGGGCTAGGTGCTGAATGGTATTTTTCTTGTTAGAGCGTGTTTGTCCTTGTGGTGGGTCATCATAATCTTTTTTGTCTGTTTCAGCGTTTGTTTCACATGTTTTCGCCTACTATTCTGATTTATTTTAATACGGGATTATAAAATAAGTACAATCAACACAAATGCAACAACTGCAAATTGAGCCTTAACCACATAACCAACAACCCATTCATTCGATCTGTGGTGGTTAAAGAAAATTGAGATCACAAGAGAAAAATATATCTAAGAAAGGACATGAGATAAATGAAAACACTAGTGGAAACATGGCCTCTCGTCCCGGGTGGTAAGGACCTTTGGTCCCGGATGCCCACCCGGGACGCCGGAATCGGGACTAGAGGCCCCCCCCTCTAGTACCGGGTGGCTTACGGCCCGGTGCAAGAGAGGTCCACGCGGGGCCGTGGCAGAGCGCGTGGCTGAGGACTTCTTGTACCGGGCCGTAATACGACCCGGGACAAGAGACTCCCCACGTGGTGGCCTCTGCCTTTTTTTGTTTTTCCAGCTTATTGAATATAAAAACTACGATTAATCTTGCAAAATATATGGTTAATTAATTACAAAACAGAAAAATAAATATAGCATATCAAAATATTCATAAAAGAAATATTTATGAGAATTCGACCGGGACTAGAGCCCGTCTATTCGATTACAACCGGGACTAGATCTCGTCTATTCGATTACAACCGGGAATATAGCCCGTCTATTCGATTACAACCGGGACTAGAGCCCGTGTATTCGATTACATAGAGGTCGACCGGGACTAGAACCTGTCTGTTCGATTATATGGAGATCATTTCCTGGACCCGTCGATGGCATTGTATCTTCCCTTTGTGTTTATGACATAGTCCATAAAAAATCCCGCAATTTCCCCTTGAAGTGGTCGAAAGCAGTCCTTTAGTTCTAGGTTCCTCCGCATGCTATCCATCTATAAAAGATGGATATCAATGTGAACATCAATCATCATAACAGAAATTATGAATGACACTCAACACAATTGATGGTAATAAAATAAAACTGTGAATATATTTTGTTCACTTACGTCTGGAAATGTCTGTGGGTTCCGCTCACTGACCTCCCGGCGAATCCACTGGCACACGAAGTATCCACACAAATTGGTCCCCGGTGGCTGCCTCTCGCAGTACTTTACGAGAATAGATTTCAATCAAATAATAATCAAGCATGGTATGATGGTATTGAAATTTGAATTAAAGAGATGCGCGAACCTAGCTCGTACTACTTACCTTGTCAGGATAAAAACTAAGCACCTCTTTAAATTGACCTGCTGTCCTCACTCTGAATTCTTTCCAAATGCTGCCCGGCAAACAAATGAATAAATGAGTTATTAATTAGTTACTTGATATCTCAGGAATTGAACAAATTAAAGAGACCGATATAGTACGATAGAAAATACCTTTGGAGGACATCTATAATTAGTTGGTACCTTTCTTGGGGCCACCCCAATGAGTCGAAGATGTCAACTCTTGCATCATCAACTTGAATGATTAGCAGAATGTAATGGTCGCTGCGCACGTTTATATATGTCAGTAACTAATCAGTTACACTTAACATCGAGTAAGCAAAAATTAATGTGTACAAGACAGTAACTCTTAATTACCTGAAGTGGTAAGAAAACAATATCTTCATTTTATAATCTTGCCTCTGTATGAACCTAAACAAGTTGGCCTTCGTTTCCTCGGGGTAATCCCGTAGCAATTTTTCATTAATTCGGACCGGGTCAACGAACCCAAAGTCAAATATTCTCATTCTGTCACATTCATCACTCTTCATTCTACATAATAGCGTAGTGAGCATAATTAGAACAAGCAATGACCGAGCTGAGCTATAGACTTTATTTTAGAAATAAATGAATTGAATCACTTACAGACAATAGGTACTGACGATACTCAAGTCCAAGGAGTCAAGCTGGTATAACTGATAGAGTTCTTCAAGATAAACAGTTAACTCGTCTTTACCTATGTAATGTTCTTCTGTAACTTGCACAAGGAGCACTTTTCGACCTTCCCTTGTGACATTCATGTACCAGTCATGCAGTCTTCGCATTTGTGTTGGTAGAAACTCGATCTGATCAGGTGGCACTAGAGACTTCCCGTATTCCCAGGTCTATTTATCTACATGCATATAGGGGGGGAGCTCTTCTGCATCCAGTTGAGAAAGTGACATACCAACTTCGGCAGCAAATTTCGCGCGGTAGGCTAAATCATCAGTGTCCGCCGCGCACGCGGAGCCCTTATTAGTGGTCACCTTGAGCGGGGAGATCGACTGTTTTGACTGTGCTCCGAGCTGGGCAACGTCTCTTTTTCTTTTCCCGCTGTCACTAGTACTTGTCGTCTTGCTGGGGCGAATTCTACTCAGACAGCGTGCATAGTTATCTTTCCTATTTATCTCGACTTGCGATGGATGATTAAGAAAATTTCTAACTCTAAATTACTAACCCTAAAATTTCTAACTCCAAATTACTAACCCTAAAATTTCTAACTCTAAATTACTAAAAAAACCTCACCTAATTTCTAACACTAAAAAAAAAAAACCTCACCTAACCGGTGGAGGAGGAGGAGGGCGCGGCGGCGTGTGGAGGAGGTGCCCTCGGGCGCGGCGGTGGAGGAGTAGAGGCGGCCGGCGCGACGGCGGCGGAGGCGACGCAGCGGAGGAGAGGGCGACGCGGCGAAGAGGCGTAGGGCGGCGCTGCGCGCGGAGGCGGAGGGCGACGCGGCGCGAGCGCGTGGAGGAGAGGGACGGCGGCGCCGGCGATTTGGCAGCCTGACGGCGTCGAATCGTGGGCGGCGGCTCCTCCTTCGTCTTCTCGCGGGTCGTGGCTCGGCCCGGGGTGCGTGCTGCGTATTTATAGGCTCGGACCTCTAGTACCGGGTGGTGCCACGGGCCGGTACTAGAGGGGTACCTCTAGTACCGGCTCGTGGCACCACCCGGTACTAGAGGTTTTCGCCCACGCCGCCCACCTGCGCGCCCAAATAGACCGCCTCCACCTGGTACTAGAGGTCTGTTTTTTTTTTGCTTTCGGGGACCAAAATTTCAATTTTTTGCGCGCAAATTTTTGAAAGTGCATTTGAAATGTATTTGGATATGAATTTGAATAATTTCTACATACTTTTGAATCTGACAAAAAGTTCAACATGAAAAGTGTATGAATTTGAATTAGTAATTCAAAACCATTTTCTGTTTTCTAAAATAATTATTCTAACTATTCAAACTATTAATTTTTTTGCCATTTTCAATTAAAAATGCATTAACTAATATTGTTTGAATTTGTAATAATCATCTCTTTATTTTAAAAACATCCTTAACAACATCCCACACAGTTACATAAAAAGATACATTATTACACATCACTAACAGTTACATTACTACATAAACGGACTTGCTGGATCGGAGGCCGTAGGATTAGGGGGAACGGCGGGAGAAGCTAGCCCCGTTCGCGGCACGTTTCTGGTTCTCACGCGCACGTTTGCGGCGTAGGGCAAGATCCATGGAGGATGAGTCTTTCAGCGCCCAAGCCAGCTCGGAAGCCTCCTTCGCCTTGAGCTGGCAGGAAGTCCTGGCTCGCTGGACACGGTCATCGCCGACGGACTGCAAGGAGGCTTCAATGGCCTCCTGCATCTGCGGCCCGCCGCCCTCTTCCCCATGGTCGCTCCAGTCGAAGTCGTCGTCATCGTCCTCCTCCTCGTCGGCAGGTGCGGCGGCAGCTGGTGGAGGTGCGGCGGCCAAGTCGCCGTATGCGGCCGCGGATCCCCACGCCACCCCTGCGGCGTACGCATCCTCGTCGGGGTCAGGGACGTCGGACCACGCGCGCTCGTACGTGCTCCGTACCTCCTCCGGCACCGGAGCAGGAGGCCGGTAGCAGGGCATACGACGGGATAGGCTCCCGCGGTAGCGCCCAAGCGCTTTGCCGAGCACACTCGACCTCGTCCAGAAGGCGCTGCAGCGGGCGTGGCGGATCCATCTCGTGGAGACGATGCGTTCGTGGCTAGGAATGGTGGATTAGTCGGCGACAATATATAAAGAGCTAGGAGAGGACACGTGGCTAGGGCAGCGCTGGGGGAGGACACGTGACTGACACGAGTCGTGACCGCAAAGCCTGCCTTTAGTCCCGGTTGGTGTTACCAGCCGGGACTAAAGAAGCACACAGATCATGTGTTTCTTTCAAGCTGTTGTGAGCAGTTGGATCAGGGGTTGTGTTTCTTTTGAGGGCTTGTGAGCTGTTGGATCAGCACTATCACAACCACTTCATGAGCCACATGACCCTGTATATAGCCCCCCTCTTCGGCACTCAGTGTGTGTACTCATTGTAGTTCATTTGGTATACAAAGCATTCGGATTCCCTGCATACGTCCAACGGTGCATTTGATATGTGGGCACTCACGAGCTAGCCACCGTTGGGCTGTATGCAGGGGAAACCGTGTGTTCTGTTCTATCTACAAAATCCTCCAGTTCATCGACCGAATACAAATCATTCGGATTCCCTGCATACGTCCGACAGTGCATTTGATATGCGGGCACTCAGGAGCCCCGTCGGGCTGTATGCAGGGGAAGCCGTGTGTTTTGTTCCAACTTTTTCGAGCGCTTGTAAGCCGTTGGAGTTTTTAGAACCAAAAATCGGTGTTTAGAGTTTTCTTCTGAGTTTTCAGAACACAATTATATAAAAGGTTTAATACATTATTACACATCACGGACAACATCCCTATTTAGTGTTCACTTTTTCTTCTGATTGCACCGTAACCATGGACAATCTTCATCATTTAACTTGATGCTTGGGTCAGTGTTCACTTTGAAGGGCGGAATTTCATGAAACTTATCGTAATCTTCTGACATGTCTGTCTTATCCTCCACTCCCACGATGATTCTTTTCCCTGGTAGAACTATGTGGCGCTTTGGCTCATCGTTTGATGTATTCGCTTGCTTACTTTTTCTTTTTTTCGGTTTGGTAGACATGTCCTTCACATAGAAAACCTGAGCCACTTGACTGGCTAGGACGAATGGTTCGGTGTCGTACCCAAGCTTCTTGAAATCCACTGTAGTCATTCCGTACTTCGGGTCTATCTCTACCCCACCTTTCAGGTTGAACCATTTGCACCAGAACAAAGGACCTTAAAAAAGGTCCATAGTCAAGTTCCCATATCTCCTCTATGGAACCATAATATGTGTCCTTTTACCCATTGTTGTTTGTTGCATCAAAGCGGACACCACTGTTTTGATTGGTGCTCTTTTTATCTTAGGCGGCCATGTAAAATGTATTCCCATTTATCTCATACCCTTGGAAAGTAGATATAGTCGAAGATGGTGACTTCGCCAACAAGTATAGCTCTTCTCCAACAGTGGTCTCATTAATGAGACGTAGTTCCAACCAACCGCCGAAAGTCTTCACGTGTTCTCCATCAATCGAATCTTCACCTTCCTCCGGTATTTCAAGCGTAAAATATTCTTGTGTTCCTCGATATATGCAGCCACCAAACTGGAATTATGTAGAACTGCGTAGTGTGCTTGAGTGAAAGAATGCCCGTCTGTCGGGGGAATACTTTCTGGATTAACCCGCGGCCCAGTGCGACTTAACTTACTCGCACGGACAAAGGCCCACTTGGGAGCAAGCCCAATATTGAACCGCCATAAGGGGAAAGATCTAGAAGACATATCCCGGAGGACGTGAAGACCAAGTAGTCTCCGAGTAGGCCTCTGTGGACGTATTCCTTATGGGGAAGTTTCCTTTTGTAACCTAGCGAGCCTCTGTGTATATAAAGAGGACTCGCAGGACTTAGAGCGGGTCAAGCTATCAAGCCCTAAACCCTAGCTCATACGGCGAGTACCAGATCGGATCGCCTCCATTGTAACACCTCGATTATCATATCAATACCAATCTAGGGTAGGCAGGAAGTAGGTCTTTTACCTCACATTGAGGGGGCCGAACCTGGGTAAATCTGTGTTGATCTTTGTTCCTGCGATCCCAAGCTCGGAGATGCTTGACTCGCGTAATCCCACACCTACGAAGTCATCTATGACACCTGACGTGACAAACCCACGACAGTTGGCGCCCACCGTGGGGCCTGCGGTCAAGAGCGTCACGTTCCGCGCAGGATCCATGAAGGGAGCTGAAGATCTTGTTGTTGGCCGTATCATCACGGTCAATGGCACACCCCTCATCGACGATTCAAGCTGGGGGCCGGAAGCAGATTACTTGGAGACCGGCCACGTCATCCCCTTTGGATCCATCAACGTCTTCGTCGGCTTCATTGGCGGCGAGTCAGAGGATCCATCGCAACATGGCGACTCAGAAGAAGGAGTCGCGGTAACAGTGGACCAAGAAGAAGAATCTATCAACTACGAGTCGCTGCCTCTTGAAGACGAAGAAGGCCAATCCATTGAGTATGTCCTTGAGGAAAGGCTATGCGGAGGCCCTGTGGATAGTGGCTCGCCCTCTGTAGAAGATCGGCGTTGAAGGGGTCTACAGGACCACAGAAGCGGACGAAGGGCTGGGCATGCCACCAGGCAGCTTAGCCCCCACACCGCCGGAAGCAACAGAACAAGCCGCGCTAGACGCATCAGGAGTCGCGGCATCCGCTGCGATGACGCCAGGAGTCGCGGCCTCAGGAGTCGCAAACAGAGAACTCCACCTGGAGTCGCGCCTGCGGAATCAGGGTCAAGGGTAGCCCCCAAGCAGCGGTCACGCCGCCACAGGGAAGCGTGTTGCTTACGCCAATATCTGCGGTTAACGCGGCTGCTAGGGTGACAGAATTGGAGGCTACCAGGATCGGGCTATATGATGAAGTCCAGAGAATCGCGGATGAGAGAGCCAGGCTGGCGCGAGAGGAACAGCGCCTCCAACAGGAGCAACTGCGACTCATCGAGGAAACCAATACTCTGCAAGGAATACAGGCCACCTTGCCACACAGACGCCACGCGAGTCGCCTGCAGCCAGGAACAGTAAACCCTATGGAGCTGTTCCAATCGCCTACCGCTGAACCAGCAATTGCGGTTCCATCAGTCGCCACCAACACGATCCCATCAGTCGCCACCAACACAGCGCACCCGGTCGCATGGTCAGGGGTCGCACAACCTTCAGTCGCGGTACCCACACACATGGCACCATCTGCCATGGTTATGCGGTCCGTGGCCCCGTTAGCTGCGCCGCGGTTCAAGCAATCGCTGTACCATCAATCGTACCAGCGGTTCCATCTTTCGCAGCACCAAGAGCAGCAGAGATACCTGGATCAAGGGCCATAGTACAGGCTAACAACAGGGCCATGATGCCCCCGCCATTGACGCAGCCAACCTTTGTTCAGCAGTCGCCACAGCAGCCTCAAAGGTTCCACACGCCGCAAGGGCATTATGTTAGCCCAGTGGAGAATCTCTTTGCGGCCACAAACATCTTGGCCAGGTTAGCGCCAGCAGGAAACACGCCAATGGACAGAGAGGCACGGCGTGCCATTGAGATGCTGAGCACAGCAGTAATACAGCAGGCAAATATGTCCGAACACGCAGGACGGCTGCACTCCACCCCTTACAATAGCAGAGCAACGGCGGAGAGAAGCATCCACGCGGAGTCGCCACACGTTGCGACTTCGAGTTCGGCTAGGCGACAAAGGGAAGATCAACCTGCGGCTCAAAATCAACCTCAGCAAGTTCAACCCATAGAGTTGTGCAGCCGCGCGCGGCGGCTAATCCAATAGGAAGGCCAGCTTCGTCCAACCTATCGTCGCGACTCAAAGGCCCAGTCTGTTTCAGCGAAAGAATCAGGTCTGAACCGTTTCCTGCAGATTTCAAAGGGCCTCGCAAGGTCGCCAACTACAACGCAAGCATGGACCCTGTTACTTGGCTCAACAATTACGAGATGGGCATGAGCATCCTAAACGCATCCGAAGAGATCTGCGCACGTTACCTAAACATGATGTTAGAAGGCGCAGCTCACATATGGCTGCAAAATTTGCCGCCAAATTCAATAAACTCTTGGGATGAGATGAAGGAAGCTTTTATCAAGAATTTCCAAGGAACATGCAAGCGACTCTGCAGCATAGAGGACCTTGAGCGTTGTGTACAGAAGGAAGGCGAGTCGAGTCGCCACTGGATGAGAAGGGTCGCGAGATCATACATTCCTCAGATAACATACCACCCAGTTCAGCAGTCCTTGTCATGGAGAAAATTGCAAATTTGAGCCGCTAGTCCACAAACTAGGTCGCATGAAGGATAAAGTCAAGAGCCTAAGCGAGGTAATGGCGGCGGCCAACAAGTATGCTAGCTCGGATAAAACCAGGGACGCATCTGATGGGGAGGAAGAGGAAAACACTGGCAAGGGAAAGAAGGCCAGTAGCAAGCCTCAACAACAGCAAGCTAGCAATGCCAATGCGAGTTATAACAAGCGCAAAAACGAGGAAGGAAACTCAGGGTTAGTCGCAAATACGAACACTCGTTACAAACAAAGCAGCGGCAGAGGAAGGAATTTTCACCCAGTTAATTTGGAAGAGGTTTTCAACCGCCCCTGCGACATCCATATAGGAAAAGATGGGAAACCACCCAACCACACGAAGGCACAGTGTTATCATTACAAAAAGTGGAAGGATGGACAACCACTCAACACAAAAACAATCATCAAAACAACGAGGAGGTAACCACGGCGGAGGCAACAACAGCAACAACGCCGTCCCAAATCCGCAGCCAGATCAGCCACAGTTCCCAAAACAGTTGGGTCAGTATCATACCATTGTGGTGAATACTTCAAGGAGGGAACAAAAGCTGCGACGACGCAATCAGGCTGTTAACGCCATAGTACCAGCCGTCCCACAGTGGCTAAAGTGGTCCGAGCAGCCAGTAGTTTGGAGCCGCGAGGATCACCCAGGAGAAATAAATGAAGAGGGAAAACTCGCGCTGGTGGTTGCCCCTCAAGTCGCAGGGTACAAGTTGAGCAAAGTACTGATGGATGGAGGCAGCAGCATCAATATATTATACTATGAAACCTTCAAAAGAATGAACCTCCAAGAAAAGCAGCTACACCCATCAAGAACAACGTTTCACGGTGTCGTGCCAGGCATATCAGCTCAGCCATTGGGGCGAATCAACTTGGAGGTCGCCTTTGGGACACAAAGCAACTTCAGGAGCGAGTACATTTGGTTCGAGGTTGTAGATTTCCAGAGCCCATATCATGCGCTGTTTGGCAGAGAAGCATTCGCAAAGTTTATGGCTAGGCCGTGCTATGTGTACCTAAAGCTTAAAATACCAGGCCCCAGGGGAGTCATCACCATCAATGGCGACAAAAGAATAGCTCAAGAATGCGAAGAAGGCGACAAGGCCATGGCCAGAGCAGCTTGCATCGCAGAGAGCGCGCCCATGCGCGAGTCGCAGGAGAATTTTGATGACATCGTGAAGGCTAAGAGGCACCTGCCTGACTTGCGACTTCAGATTACGGCCGCAAGGGAGGCAAGGAAGTCAAAGGCTACAAGCCATTGCCAATAAGGACACATCCCAGGCATCGCGAGTTGCCATCAGCAGCCGCAACAAAATTATTAAGAGTTTACATCATCAAGCTGGCCACTCAGGGCTAAAAAACTTCACTTCTGATCGCCACCTAGGCGCGATCGACCCAATTCTGGTCGCCACTCAGGCGCGACCGACCCAATGTAACATTCTGATCGCCACCTAGGCGCGATCGACCCAATTCTGGTCGCCACTCAGGCGCGACCGACCCAATGTAACATTCTGATCGCCACCTAGGCGCGATCGACCCAATTCTGGTCGCCACTCAGGCGCGACCGACCCAATGTAACACTTCTGATCGCCACCTAGGCGCGATCGACCCAATTCTGGTCGCCACTCAGGCGCGACCGACCCATGTAACATCTCTGGTTGCCACCTAGGCGCAACCGACCCAAGCATCACTTCTGGTCGCCACCTAGGCGCGACCGACCCTATGTATCATATAATGATTCTGAAATAAAGCATCTCAAACTACCAATTGAGTTGTGAGTCTTTTATTTTTTAATCATTGGTCCCTTGGGGGTGCGGCAGCTTTTTAGCGCGGCCTATTCCTTGGGATCGCCAAACAAGTGGCATTTATCGTGATTATACTCAACCTCTCTTGGATGCGACTTGCACTATGCGGCCAAAGTACTGGGGGTGCGGCGTCAATCGAGTTTGATTGCCTATCATGGCCGCTCTCGACCCTGAACACGCACTTTTTACCTGGGAAATACTGAGCCGCGCAAGGGCCTAAGTGAGGAAAAACCGAGACAAATCATAAGGACCAGCCTATTGGTCGAAACATGTACTGCTGAGAGTACTTAAGCAAACCATAAATTGTCTTATGACACATAAATTCTAACAATTATTACAGGCCGCTAAGGGCCAAGATCATAAAACCATTGTTTCTTCTTCATTTGTGCGCAGCTTTTGGCCGGTGGGAAGGAGGAACAGGCGGCTTACCAAGCTTGCCAGAAGGAGCAGTCGCAGGCTCGCTGGACGGTTTCTCGTCGTGGGCTTGGGGGCTGCAGAGCTGGAAACACCCGGTGAAGGGTTCTTCTCCTGTGGGATCACCGCACTGGATGATGGAGCGGGTAACTTCTCTCATCTGCTTCCATCTGCATTATACTTGCCCATATAGGTCGCAAGATCTCCCCTCCACCAGCTCAGTCGCATGGCCGCGCATGTCCTTCCAAGTCGCCGAATATTCTGAGGCCTTCACCTCGGTGCCATCCACTTTCTTCGAGGGCCTGCCTTGTGCAACCTTGGCAGCATCAAAAGAAGGATAATAGTCTTGGCCAAAGCAAGAACATGAGCCGCACCGGTGCGAGCTGAGGATCCTTTCCAGTCCAAAAAATATTGAGGAGCCTTGAGCAGTCTCTTCAAAAGTCCCTCAGCATCAGCAGGAGCAGGCTTTTTCGGCAGAAGACATGTGGACAGCGACCTCATGGCATCGCAAGCTCTTCGCAAAAACTCGCGGATATACTCCAGCTGTTCTTGAGTACTGCCGCGCTGCACCTTGGCATCTTCACCTACATCGAGGCATGTTTCCATCAGATCTACAACATACAGGCAAAGATAGTAGAGAAAACAGATGCAGATATGAGTCGCAACACATACCAGTTAACTCTTGAGTCATGATGCACACTTTGGTGTGGACAAGGTTATGGGCATTGATACGTCTCCAACGTATCCATAATTTCTGCTGTTCCATGCTTATATTATACCATTTGCTACATGTTTTATATACACTTCATATCACTTTTATGCATTTTCTGGGACTAACCTATTAACAAGATGCCACAGTGCCAGTTCCCTGTTTTCGGCTGTTTTTGGTTTCAGAAAGTTACTTCTGGAAATATTCTCGGAATTGCACAAAACAAAAGGCTAGGTCCCTATTTTTCCAGCACGTACATGGAGTCCGAAGGAGAGACGAAGATGAGCCACGAGGTGGCCAAACCACCTGGCGGCGCCGCAGTCGGCCCAGCCGCGCCTGCCTGTGGTTTGGGCCCCTCGGGGGTCCGCCGACATCGCCCCATCGCCTATTTATTCCCCGAGACGCGAAAACCCTAAAACACCGAGCCTTTCATCCAGAACATATTCGCTGCCGCCGCCGTCGTCAACCCTAACTCGGGGGGTTTCTGAAGCTCTTCCCGGCACCCTGCCGGAGAGGGGAATCATCACCGGAGGGCTCTACATCGCCATGCCCGCCTCCGGAGTGATGCGTGAGTAGTTCATCCTTGGACTATGGGTCCATAGCAGTAGCTAGATGGTTGTCTTCTCCACTTGTGCCATCATGTTTAGATCTTGTGAGCTGCCTATCATGATCAAGATCATCTTATTGTAATGCTACATGTTGTGTTTGCTGGGATCTGACTTATATTGATACCTATGTGGAGCTGAATATTATATTATCATGTCTATGTCATTTGTGATCTTGCATGCTCTCCGTTACTTATTGAAGCCTTGGCCACGTGAATACTTGTAACTCCAAGAGGGGTATTTATGCATGATAGTTGAGTTCAACCTCTATTTAACCTGGGATAGTGACAGCAAGTTCTAATGTTGTAGATGTGTTGTTGCCACTAGGGGTAAAACAACAATGCTTTATTCAAGGATGAATGTATTGTTTACATTACGCACATTACTTAATGCAATTGTCTGTTGCTTGCAACTTAATACTGGAAGGGGTACGGATGTTAACCGGAAAGTGGAATATTTAGGCATAGATGCATGCTGGATAGCGGTCTATGTACTTTGTCGTAATGCCCAAATGAATCTCATAGTAGACACCACAGCTCACACATGCATGTTATATGCACTTATCAATTGTCAATTGCCCAGCTGTAATTTGTTTGCCCAGCATGTTAGTTATCTTATTGGAGAGACACCACTAGTGAACTGTGGACCCCGGTCCATTCTTTTACATCTGAAATACAATCTACTGCAATCATTGTTCTCTACTGTTTTATGCAAACAAATATAATTTTCCATTCGATACGTTTAACCCTTTGTTTTCAGCAAGCCGGTGAGATTGACAAGCTCACTGTTAAGTTGGGGCAAAGTAATTTGATTGTGTTGTGCAGGTTCCACGTTGGCACCGGAATCCCTGGTGTTGCGCCGCACTACACTCCTTCACCAACACCTTCGAAGCAAACCTCGTTTTCCTACTGGTTCGATTAAACCTTGGTTTCATACTGAGGGAAAACTTGCTGCTGCACTCATCATACCTTCCTCTTGGGGTTCCCAACTGACGTGTGACGTACAACCATTGTTTCTGGCACTATTGCCGGGGAGATATTCCCTCGTCAACTTAGAGCCACCAGGCATCAGAAACTTTTTTCAATTTTTTCTCAAGCTCGCCAATGGAAACAGCCTTGAGCCTTGCGTCCTCGTTGGCATCAGTGATGGCGTCTTTCTGAGCACTGATTTGAAGGTCCAGTTGCTGGACCCTCTCTTGGAACTTCTCTTCAACCGTTTTAAGCCGCAGCTCGGTGGTTTTGGCTTGTTCAGATAATTTGAAGCTTTCATCAGATAGCTCGCCCATCCTGGCTTCCCTTTTCTTCAGCTCAACGTCACGCTGGCCAAGGAGCTCGCGCAGCCTCTCCAGTTCAGAAGGAGTATCCCCCAGCTGCTTTTCCAAGGCAAGTTTGGCGACTGTTATGGAGCTTAGTTCCTCCTATAAAGAGTACATCAGTTAGTAAGTACATATCAACAGCTAAAGGAGAAGCATCAAGTCTCCCTTTAAAGTCAAAGAAGAAACTTGATCCTTGGGGGCTAGAGACAGATAAATGGAGATAGAAGTTTACCTTATAAGCCGCAGACATGTCTGACAGTGCCTTGCGGAGCTCCATGGCTTGCTTGTCATTTGAGGCAATGATAGCCTCTGACAGTCTCTCAGCGCGGCTTGTGGAGGAGGAAGAAGCAACCTCAGCACGCAGAATTGGTGACCGCAGGCTGTCTGCCGCTGGCGACTCAATCACTAGCGCATCAGCATCCTTGGCCATTACATCTATGGAGGAGGGGTTGACATTCTCCACGTCCTGGATCGTAAGGGGATCCGTTCTATCCTACAGAGCCACCTCTTGGGCGGCTGTGTCAAGAACAGGGACCGTGGCCAGGTCATCAGTGGTGGCCACGCCCTCTACCATGGCGGTATGAGCCGCAGGTGATAAACGCGGCTCAACCGCTGCTTCAGAACAATTCCAGGCTCAGCGCGGGTTTAGCCGCACTTCTGCAAAAAGCAAGGGCATTGTGTGAAGAAGAAGCACATAAGCCAGAATAAAAGTATTATAAGCACAGGGAAAAGTCACTAACTCTGGAGCCATCTTCACAAAGGCCATAAGTTCGCCGCTTGACGGTGAGGACAGGCCTTGGGTCCCAGATTCTACGAGCAGAAGTTTTGCGTGTCAGTAGAGGAAAAAGAATAAGCATTCAAGATGACAAGACAACAGAAATTACCAGAGTGGGGACCCATGTCTTCTTCAGCCGAGGCGGTGGCTTTGAACACATGCCTGGCAGCGGAGGAGGTCGCGCCCGTAGCAGGTTTGCGACGCTTCGTGGCCTCAGGGTTTTCTAGAGCATCAACCTCTGGCTCCTCACGAGATAGCCTCTTGGAGGCTCTACGGGGAGTTGGTCCAGCCGCGGCAACAGAACTCGCGGCTGGCACTGGACTGTCATCCTCGTCAGTTCAGTCTCTTCACCCTCTGAGGCCGCAGAGGAGGAAAAAAGGGATATCAGCAGTTTCGCTGCCCTCTAGAGTGGGCAGCAACTTCTTTCGTGCGGCACGCTTGGGAGCAGCAGTGCGGTAATGGTCGCAGGCAGCGACCAGTAATTCTCATCAGCCTGGATCAGAAAGATATAAGTGGCAGTATTAAGAAAGGAATGCGACTCAATTACGAAGGCGAAAAGACAGAGAAGAGGAGTTACCTCAAAAGGCTTGTTGTTAACGCTGAAAGGGGCAAGCCCCACCTTATCGAAGGAGATGTCCTTCTCCTCAGTCACACGGGTGACAAATTCCACCCAATCCTCAGGCCTCCAGTCCAAAGCCTTGATACGATCGACGTCAGCAGAGGTGCCTGTGCACTCAAGGAAGGATCGCTGTCGTGGACTCACGGGCTGAATGCGCCATTTGGTCTAGCAAGAGAGAAGATCAAGGCCAGTAAGACCATGACCTATTAAGGCGCGGACCTTGATCAGCGACTCATTGATGAAGGGCATGGCCGAGTCGCGGGGTTTTGATTTCAGTTACTCGGTAGGCACGAAGAGGGTGTTAGACCAGGAGGGAAGGCGAGTTTCGCCCTCCGGTGAGTATCTTGGCAATACAAGAAAGATTTTTGCCAAGCCCTGGGTCGATTCGCCAGGGCTAGCTTGGGAAGGCAAGAGTTCCTATGGCGTTGAAGAGAGATGGCGCCGACCTGAACGTAGGCGCCACCCTTGGAGACAAGTTGGCTGTTGCAGGTGAAAGAGGCCAGCCATAGATCGATGTTGGGGCTATGCCAAGATAGTCTTCGCACAGCACATGAAAATTGCTCACCTGGAGCATTGAGTTGGGCCCGATGTCGTGAAGACGGAGGCCTAGGCGTTGCAGCAAATTGCGGAAGAAGGGAGAACCTGGCGGCGTGAATCCACGCTCCACGTGCTCCACGAACATCACCAGCTCGTTGGGCTTGGGGCGTGGCTCGATTTCATCGCCTGGCGCCCGCCAGACGCCGTCCTCCTTCGGCGGCAAGAAGCCAGCTTCGGCCAGATCTGCAAGAGTTTCCTCTATCACCCAGGATCCTTCCCAGTTGCAGGAGATCTGCGCTTATCGTCAGATGGCTTCGCCTTGGGCGCCATTGCGAAGGGGATATTGGATTGGGGAACTAGGCTCGGGTCGAGGAAGAAGACGGCGCGGCTAGGGATGGGAGATTGCGAGGGCAAGTGGATAATGACGTAGGTGGCCGCAGCTTATAACTGAAGGGACCCGTAACTAACGACACAATCTGCGCTCGCAACCAACGGCACAATTTGCGCCCGCAAAACGAGTAACGGTCCGCAATTAAAGGAAACAGAATATTTCCAGAAGGGGAGATGAGTCGCGCAGATAAGTCACAGCTCTGAATCGCATAAGTCAGAAGATTGGTCAGAACGTTTGCAGTGCGGCTCAGAGACCATTTTAAGAGGTCAGAAGATTCTCACCGTAAAGTCCTAACCAATCTTGGGGGCTAATGTCGGGGGAATTACTTTCTGGATTAACCCGCGGCCCAGTGCGACTTAACTTACTCGCACGGACAAAGGCCCACTTGGGAGCAAGCCCAATATTGAACCGCCATAAGGGGAAAGATCTAGAAGACATATCCGAAGGACGTGAAGATCAAGTAGTCTCGAGTAGGCCTCTGTGGACGTATTCCTTATGGGGAAGTTTCCTTTTGTAACCTAGCGAGCCTCTGTGTATATAAAGAGGACTCGCAGGACTTAGAGCGGGTCGAGCTATCAAGCCCTAAACCCTAGCTCATACGGCGGGTACCAGATCGGATCGCCTCCATTGTAACACCTCGATTATCATATCAATACCAATCTAGGGTAGGCAGGAAGTAGGTCTTTTACCTCACATTGAGGGGGCGAACCTGGGTAAATCTGTGTTGATCTTTGTTCCTGCGATCCCAAGCTCGGAGATGCTTGACTCGCGTAATCCCACACCTACGAAGTCATCTATGACACCTGACGTGACAAACCCACGACACCGTCCATACATATTTTGTTATCTTTCCTAGCGTGCCTTTTCCACGCAGTCTCCCCTCATGGCGCGATTGAGGAACACCGATCGTTTTAAGGTCAGGAATAAAGTCAACACAAAACTCAATGACCTCCTCTGTTCCATAGCCCTTCACAATGCTTCCTTCTGGCCTAGCACGATTATGAACATATTTCTTTAAGACTCCCATGAACCTCTCAAAGGGAAACATGTTGTGTAGAAATACAGGACCGAGAACAGGTATCTCATCGACTAGGTGAACTATGAGGTGCGTCATAATATTGAAGAAGGATGGTGGGAAGATCAACTCGAAGCTGACAAGACATTGGACCACATCCTTCTGTAAACTTGTTATAGTTTCTGGATTGATCACCTTCTGAGAAATTGCATTGAGGAATGCACATAGCTTCACAATGGGTACTCGAACATTTTCGGGTAGAAGCCCCTCAATGCAAACGGAAGTAATTGTGTCATAATCACGTAGCAGTCATGAGACTTTAGGTTTTGGAACTTCTTCTCTGTCATGTTTATTATTCCCTTTATATTCGACGAGAAGCCAGACGGGACTTTGATACTGCTCAGGAATTCAAAAAAGATCTCCTTCTCTTCTTTGGTAAGTGCGTAGCTGGCAGAACCTTGATACTTCTCTGGATTCCGTTGTCTCGTTCATGCATACGTTGCTGGTCCTGCCTTGCTTCTGGTGTATCTTTCGTCTTCCCATACACGCCCAAGAAGTTTAGCAGGTTCAGGCAAAGATTTTTCGTCACGTGCATCACGTCTATTGCAGAGCGAACATCTAGGATTTTCCAATAGGGTAGCTCACAAAATATAGATTTCTTCTTCCACATGGTACGTGTCCGGTAGCGTCCTTCGGAACAGATTGTCCGCCAAGACTCTTTCTAAAGATTACTTTTAAATCCTTGACCATATATATAACTGTCCCATTAGGGCGGGTAGGCTTCATCCGGTGATCTTCCTCACCTTTAAAATGCTTGCCTTTCTTTCTTACGGGATGCTGTTTTAGAAGAAATCGACGATGCCCCGGGTACACATTCTTGCCTTTCTTGCCCCCGCAATATATACTTTCAGTCTCACCTAAACAGTGCGTGCATGCATTGTATCCCTTGTTTGACTGTCCTGAAATGTTACTAAGAGCAGGCCAATCATTAATGGTTACAAACAACAACGCTCGTAGGTTAAATTCATCTTGTTTGTACTCATCCCACACACGTACACCTTCTTCACGCCACAACTGTAAAAGTTCATCAACCAATGGCCTCAGGTACACATCAATGTTGTTGCCGGGTTGTTTTCGGGCCTTGGATGAGCACTGGCATCATAATGAACTTCCGCTTCATGCACAACTAAGGAGGAAGGTTATAGATACATAGAGTCACAGGCCAAGTGCTATGACTGGAGCTCTGCTCCCCAAAAGGATTAAAGCCATCTGTACTTAGACCAAATCTTAAGTTCGTTGCGTCATCTGAAAATGTTTTGTACTCTTTGTCGATTTTTCTCCACTGCGACCCATCAGCGGGGTGTCTCAACATCAAGTCTTTCTTGCGGTCTTCTTTGTGCCATCACAACAACTTAGTATGCTCTTTGTTTTGGAACAAATGTTTCAATCGTGGTATTATAGGAGCATACCACATCACCTTGGCAGGAACCCTCTTTCTGGGGCACGGCTCGCCTCAACATCACCAGGGTCATCTCGCCCGATCTTATACTGCAATGCACCGCATACCGTACATGCATTCAAATTCTCGTGCTCACCACGGTAGAGGATGCAGTCATTAATGCATGCTTGTATCTTCTGCACCTCTAATCCTAGAGGGCATACCACCTTCTTTGCTTCGTACGTACTAGAGGGCAATTCGTTAACCTTTCGAAGCATCTTCTTAATAATTTGAAGCAAATTTTCAAATCCCTTGTCAGAAGTACCATTCTCTGCCTTCCATTCTAGCAATTCTAGTGTGGTACCCAGCTTTTTGTGACCATCTTCGCAATTTGGGTACAACAATTTTGTGTGATCAGCTAACATGCGCTCCAACTTCAACCTCTCGTTTTCACTTCCATAGTCCATTTGTGCATCACGAATGACCCGACGAATATCATCATCGGGCTCATCAACAATGGGATCTTCTTCAGCTTCGTCTTCCCCCATTGTAGTATCACCGTGTTCATTGAACATGGGATAGTTGTCATCGTTCTCTTCTTCTTCGTTGTCTTCCATCAAAACCCCTCTTTCTCTGTGCTTGGTCCAACAATTATAGCCGGACATGAAACCGGACTGAATCAAGTGGATGTGAAGGATTCTTGAGGAAGAGTAATCCTTCTCATTCCGACAGTCACGACATGAACAACACATAAAACCATTCCGCGTGTTTGCCTCAGCCACATCGAGAAAAGAACGCATGCCTTCCATGTACGCTTTAGAGCGTCGATCAACGTACATCCATGGATGACTCATATACATTATATAATTAAGTATATCAAATACAAATTCATCACATTAAAACCAAATTAGAGTAGTGACCAAATGTAATACAGAGTTCTCATAAAACATACATTAATTGAAACTAACATACAACTAGATAAAGAATTTAAATCCAACGACAAATGCGATCAAAATCGTAACTAAGGTAATTATTGAACCAACAGCATAATGATACCAAGCCTCTTGACTAATGGCATATTTTCTAATCTTTTTAAGCTTCAAGCGCATTGCATTCATCTTGATCTCGTTATCCAAGCGCATTGCCTCCATCTTGATCGCGTTATCCAAGCGCATTGCCTCCATCTTGATCTTGTTTTCATCGATGACGTCGGCAAACTTGAACTCCAAATTCATCTTCTCTTCTGAGCATTGGAGACGAAGATCTTCACTTCTTTTCAATTTTTCTTTCAAATCATTGATTTCTTTTTCAAAAAACTCGACAATAGGGTCTTTTGGAATTTCCGGTTCAACTACCTCCTAGAAAAATATATCTATGTAAAGTTGGTCGGCATAATTGTCATAAACACGAAATGAAACAAATATAGAGTTATAACAAAAAATCATACCACATCCGAATAATATAGCGGACGAGAACCAGTGTGGACAGATGTCAAAACCATGGCACTATATATAACAAACAATTATACAACTAATAAAATTATACAAATAATAATTATGCATCTAAATCATACAACTAAGATTTTTTTAAAAAAAAGTTAAAAAGAAGGGCTCACCGAGCTGGTGCCAGTGACGGGACAATGCGGGCGATCAACGGCGGTGAGCATGGCACTAGAACACACAAATCATACTTTAATTTGAGCTCAAAATACATATAAAACAAATGAACTCCCTAACTTAGACATTTCATCAAACACCTAGCTAGCACCTCAAAAATGAAATGAGCTAAGCTAGTATGGAAATGAGCTAAAATGAGGAACGCCGGATGAAAAGATCAAGTTGCTAACCCTTGAAAAGATGGGTGCCGTTAATCTTGACAAATCGTGGAGGAAAATGGAGATGAACTCGAGCTAGGGAGAGTAAAACAATGGAGAAAATGGAGATGAACTCGAGCTGAAGAATGGAGATGCTCTCGGGGGGTGGAAGATGATATAGTGAGAACATTAGTACCGGGTCGTATCACGACCCGGTACTAAAGCTCCACCTTCTAGTACCGGGCTGTGATACGAAACGGTACTAGAGGTGCTCGCGTGGGCCCCGCGCTGCTGCTGCCCTGCCACGGACCTCTAGTACCGGCTCGTATCACGGCCCGGGACTAGAGGTCCCCTACTACCCGGTACAAGAGCTGCGCGGCCTCGTAGCTTTCGAACCGGTACTAGAGCCACACTAGAGCCAATTTTGGTTATGGACGAAAGGTCATGTTTCCACTAGTGAAAGATCAAGGTGGGTTCTTGGCTTTTGTATTCCACCCACGGTACATGCATGCATGCAGGCTCACATTTATGACATGTTTAGAGCCAGCGCGTCCTGCATGCAATGCAGATCCTACATATCCGATCGAGTGATCGACCATCTTTAAAAGGTCCTGCAGCCTGCATGCACTACATGCTTATGCAATGTGATGGAGCAATCGATCGATCTTCCCTCAAAAAAATAAAATATCAATCGATCGATCGATCACCAACATGCTGCATGCACTGCCTAAGTGCCTAATGATCAAATAATGTATAGATCTCCGTGCTTGCTAGCAGCAGCAGCAATATCAGTTTACAACAGTTCCTACATTGAACACAGAAATACTGGCGCACATATGGTTGCTGCTACAGCGTGAGTTCCATGCATACAGCCTGTGGGATCTCTGTCTCATACTGTTCGTTGTGATTGTCCACAGCGTAGCAAAGCTAGTATCTGACGCTTGCATGCATCATATGCACCCCTCCAGCAAAGGTCGTTTTTCTTATTCTTTTTTCCTTACAAAAAAGAGATATGGAGAGAAGATCTGGAATGCAGCGTCCTATAGGTGATCTGGAATGCACATTTTTTTTGGAGTAACCTCTCGAGAAGGACTGGATGTTTCTGCAATTCGTATAGATGAAAGAATTGACCCAGTTTATAAGAAAGACTGGGCCCAAAAATCATACAAATCCCTGTTTATGAGAAAAACATGGCCGAAAAACCGCGAACGAGGACTAATGGCTCTCTGGTACCAACGTACCACATACACGCAAAAAAAATTAGGAATTAAAAAAAGTCAAAATAATCTAAATCTTTTTTGCGCGCAAAGATGATTAAGTCTTCTGTACCTACAAAGAGTTTGGCCAGGAAATGATTCACATATAAATTAGGGCAAAATAGACAAATCTATGACAAATATTGTGTGTATATAGTGTCTTTTTTTTGCAAATGTTTGACGCATGGTGAAATTAAATTTATTCTCTGATGAATATTTTTATACGGACAATACTTGATATTGTTTGCCCTACTGAAAGTTTCTAAAAAAATTAACATTTTTTGATACTAAATTTGTTTTAAATACCGGGTGCGCTGGTACCCATGTACACCGAAGTATTTTTGATCAGGACACAACATATGAAACGGTAAGAAGATCATCTCGAACGACACCCCACAAAGCTCTCCAAAGGCGGAGTCCAGGAGTAAACATCGCCCCCAGGGACACCCCCATTTGTCCAGATCGATACAAAACTATACGACACATACTTGGGGGCCTGCTTCGGGGTGCCATATAACGCCCGGACAAAGCCTCTGATGGGTGGGCCCTCATGGCATATAGGAACGTGCTTGATCAGCCATGATAAATGGCACCGTGCAATAGGCCGGTTCGCGCGCTTAATGGCGGCCACTTCGTCAGGTGACGCGACGTCATTGCGCCTTTCCCACGTGAGCACGCCGCAACGGGGAGCCCCATCCCCTTGCGGCTGCTCCCACTCGGTGCGTCGTGGCATTGGTGCAAGCGCTTGCCGCGTGAAGGAGGAGCGGCGCTCTCTGTTGGAAATATGCCCTAGAGGAAATAATAAAATGTTATTATCATATTTCCATGTTTATGATAAGTGTTTATTCTCCATGCTAGAATTGTATTAACCGGAAACATAATCCATGTGTGGTTCTATAAACAATAATGTGTCCCTAGTATGCCTCTACTAGACTAGCTCGTTGATTAATTGATGGTTATGGTTTCCTAATCATGGACATTGGTTGTTACATTAATAACGGGATCATGTCATTGAGAATGACGTGATGGACAAGATCCAACCAAACATAGCAATTTGATCATTTCGTTTAGTTCAATTGCCATGTCTTTTATTGTCAAGTATCATGTTTCTTACACCATGAGATTATGTTATTCCTGGGTACCGGAAGAATACTTTGGGGACATCAACCGTCGCTTCTTGACAGGGTGATCATAAAGGTGTCTTCCGGGTATCTCGAAAAGTACTTGTTGAATTACATAATCAAGACTGGGATTTGTCCCTCCGTGTGTCGGAGAGATATACTCTGGGCCTACTCGGTAATGCACATTCGGTAACGCTTGCAAGCACGTGACTACTGAATTAGTCGCACGGAATGTTGTATTACAGAACGAGTAAAGAGTACTTACCGGTAATGAGATTGAACTAGGTATAGTGATACCGATGATCAAATCTCGGGTAAGTAAAATATCGCGTGACAAAGGAAATGGAATACGAATTATTTGTAATCCACGACATAGTGGTTCAACCGATACTTTGTTGAATGAGTGGGAGACACTATGGATATCCTGATCCCTCTAATCGTTATTGATCGGATAGGTGTCTCGATCATTTGCGCACATTCTCGAACCTGTAGGGTCACACACATTTAACGTTCGGTAACGTTAGAGTAGCTCTGGGATAATTTTATAATGGTGTCCGAATTTTGTTCGGGGTCTCGGAGGAGATCCTAGACATCACGAGGAGCTCCAGAATAATCCGGAGACAAAATTTCATATAAGGAAAGTTAATCTTGGAGTTTTGAAAAGTTCCAGAGTTTTTCTGTACAGTACCAGAACATTCTAGAAGGTTCTAGTGGGTCCCATGGTGGGGCCCACCTACCCCAAAGTTCCACATGGCAGGCCCATGTGGCCCATGCGGGGGGGGGGGGGGGTTCCCCTTGGTGCGCCGCCCTAGGAGGGCTGGCCGCACCACCCCCTGCCCCTGCCTACATAAAGGAGAGAGGTGGAGGCGCATTGGCCTCTCACCCCAAAACCCTAGCCTCCAGCTGAGCTTTGCCTCTTCTTCGTCCTCCCGTGGCCGTTTGGCGAAGCACTGCAGGAATCTCTCCACCATATCGACCACCACGCCGTCGTGCTGATGGAATCGATCCCACACTAGTACAGAACCTTACATTAGAGCCGGCCCCAGAGACTCACCTCAGGCGGTTAAAGTGAGCGTCTCAAGGCGTGGGTTTCTAATGTACGCTTCATTGGAGACGGATTCCTAGGGCCGGCTGTAATAACCTCAGCCCCGCAGACGGTCGAGAAAACTAACCGTCTCTAATTAGAGACGGCCAATAGAAACAGCCGTCGGTGATCTTGACTAATCAGAGACGTACATAATGGCTGGCCGTCGCATGGTACCCGTGGGGTCCGACATTGCCCTCCGGCCGTAATATACGTTGCCTCCGGGTATAATTCCGGGGGGGGGGGGGGGGGGTCCAACTTTGTGATGCAAAACAGAATAATTAACATATCATCACCACCAGGGAATCAGTCCCCTGTTCC
Organism: Poa pratensis; assembly: GCA_947311845.1. Taxonomy (NCBI): domain Eukaryota; kingdom Viridiplantae; phylum Streptophyta; class Magnoliopsida; order Poales; family Poaceae; genus Poa; species Poa pratensis. The sequence goes on along the minus strand of CAMZMU010000085.1, from coordinate 131,033,585 downwards.
ATTCACAGAAGCCATTCACATATAACATATCTCCAACCGCAATTTGTGCCAATTAACAAAGTAACTAGTCCGCTAATGAGATAAGTGTTCACCATACCCCCTACCTTAACAAGACAGAATTAGTTCTATATGAGCTGGAACTCAATCATGACATCCAAGATGAGGTCATTGGTCTTTCTAAGAATGATCAGAACAGGTTGTTCCATCACAAAATTCTTGCCTTCCATGAAGTTCTCCCACCCCATGTTGTCGAGGTCAATGCGGCCGTTGGTTCTCTTGTTGTACGTGATGCTGACGGCTGCCCCTGCTGCTCCAATTCGTAATCCAGCATTGCCCTCAGCCGGTATGCCAGCCTCTTCTGCTATGGCCTTAGGCAGTTTCTATGCATGAAAGATAACATAACTGTGTCACTTTTCCATAAAGACATAGCTACATACGACCGGCAGAGGCGGTTCATGATTCCTGAATATCAACATAGGAATTTAAGGAGGCATGGAAGAGGCGGTGTTGTGGGTACATACCATATCATGTCTGTTCAAATTACTGCCCGTGAAGCGAGTCACAAATAGAACACCAACATAGTCTTGTACGGGAATTAGTTCAACGAGGCGGTTCTTCTCATGCCTGGTGAGACAGACTCTTTGTGCAACTCTGATTCTGTCTTCGTCGTTAAAGATATCTTCAGAACTGTCCGAATCTTCATCGTTACTATCAGAAATCTGAATCTTCAGACACTTGCGGTGACACTCTTGCCAACGAATACTGAATGAGGAATTAGTATAGTTTCTGCGTATGCAGTTCTTATTCTTGCAGACATGGCATCGCAAAACCTGCTCATTAAGTTAAAATAAGCATAAGTTAGAAAATGTGCATATATAGAATTTAGTAGCATGAGTAGTCATTTCTGGATGAAGGTGCAGGTAGGACCAAATCTTACATTACAGACCTGGTGGAGAGGGCAACGGCGAAGGGCGGCCATGCTAGGGTAGTCATTGATTAACTAATTATACATGCATCAATCATAAGTTTGAAAGATCAATTCCAGAAATAACACTCATGAACACAAAACACACAGAGGCTACTGGCACCGCACAAACTTGTGCCTTTTCTCTTGTTACAGTGCCTAAAAGTAGTGCATGCATATACACTTGGTACAAGCACAACACCAATCTAACCTGAACGCACGACTTACAAAGTAGAAACTATGCCTAATCTTACCTGAAGTCCCTGGTGGAGAGGGCAACTAGCAGGGGCCGCCATGCTAAAGATTTGCAGCGGTGACGAGGCTATGGGGATGCGGCGAATCTAGGATTTTCAGCTGCGGCGATGGGGTGGACGAGGGCGGTGAATCTAGGGATTTGCAGCTGCGGTGAAGGGGTGGACGAGGGCGGCGAATCTAGGGATTTGCAGCTGCGGCGAAGGGGTGGACGAGGGCGGCGAATCTAGGGATTTGCAGCTGCGGCGATGGAGTGGACGAGGGCGGTGATGGAGATGGAGGGAGGCACGAGGCTACGGATTTACAGCGGCGGCGAGATGGAGGGAGGCGCGAGGCTACGGATTTGTAGCGGCGGTGAGGGATTGGAGGAAGGCGGCGAGGGTACCGAATGGGGAAAAGTGGGGCGGCGAATTCATGGGGGAAAAAACACTCAGTACTCAAGATTTGGACCCAAAATTTTTGACTTTGCCGCCAAACACTCATAACTCGGGATGTCCGAGTATATTCATGCAGTCCGGGCATAATTTTGTATAGAAATAATTCATAACAAATCAAGCATATTGGAAAAAAAGTAGATAAAAGTGTGTACCTGTTTGTTAGTGGTAAATAAAACTGCTGGGAATTAAAAATGCGTATATTACAAATAAATATATCGTGTAGTAGAAACTTGGGTGATTACATGAAAAGGATATGGTTGTTCTTGCGTAGTTGTACTCGTCACGATGCAATTGCTCACCAATTAAAGGAATTTCAAATTTTGAAGAGAATATAGTGTGCAGTACAAATATTTGTTATAAGTACAAACTTATTATGAAATATTTAACAACTTTTATTGAAGGAATATCGTCTAAGTACAAACTCGGAGCGAGCCCGGACCATCCGGAAAATTCGATGTATCCAACTGTGTATGCAGGAAATTAAATACGAACAGTTCAAAACAACATAATTTTGATACGTATATATAGACTTATTGGAGTTTGCCAAGAATACGGAAAATATGTAGTCGTATTTGTTAGGCGAAATGTTTTTGCCGAATTTGTAAATATGCAGAGCGCACCCGGAGCCTCCGGATTACTGAATTTTGATGTCAGACACAGTACGTGTGTTCCCAGAGCAAAGCAGTTGCGTACCGCGATGGCTCATGGGCCCATCCATCGGTCGGTAAGTACCCTCGTGTCGTAAATGCAGGAGGCGAGGAGGCGGCGTGGCAGTGCACGGCCGGCGGCAAGGCATGCAGCGGTTCCTTCTTTGCCACTATTTCATCTCAACTTTCACGCCCCATTGCGGTTTCCAGCGTATTCCACCTTACCCCTCCATCTCATCTATCTTTTCTAACTGTTCATCGTCCCCTTCCTCTCGATCACCGCCATGGACACCTTCACGGAGGCGAGGACGTTCCCTATCCACGATGGGCAAAGCATAGATGTGGTGTACACCAATGACCTCGAGGAGGTTGTCGGGGAATACCTAATTGAGTATGAGCCGACGTACGAACTTATCAAGACGTAAGCTGGTGGAGGCTTAACTGGCGCGGCTTAACTGGCGCGGCTTATCTGGCAAGAGAAGACATAACTTGGAAGACATGAAATTACATTACTTAGTCTCCAAGTAGGACTCCGGCTTATACTTTCCTTGGGAGAGAAGTTTCCTTGTAACCTTGCGAGCCATCGTCTTTATAAGGTGGACTCCAAGGACCTAGAACCCCAAGCTAAAAAGCTCTCATACATCCAGAGAGAGGCGACTCGACACCTCGATCGCCAACCCCTTGTAACACCATATTCATATCAATACCAATCTAGGATAGGCAGGACGTAGGTCTTTACCTCACATTGAGGGGCCGAACCTGGGTAAAAAACATCGTCTTTCTCGTGCCTGTGATCCTTAGCTCGGAGACGCTCGATCGCTTAATCCCCAACTCTACGAAGTCATCTCCATGACATTTGCGTGACAAACCCACGACAGTTGGCGCCCACCGTGGGGCCTGCGGTCAAGAGCGTCACGTTCCGCGCTAGATCTGTGCCAGGGACGAAGGATCTCGTCGCCGATTCAAGCTCGGCGACTTCAACAATCTCGGCGACTTCATTGCCGCACCATTTCAAGCTCGGCAATATCGACATCTACATCAAGATATACCTCAAGCTCGAGGAGAAAGCATGGAAAAATCCGACCGCGGGATTCGGAGCTTAATTTTGACAACGCCCCTCGCGCGCGGGTTGCAGGACAGCAGCAACGTCCATGTTGCGGACCTCACCGACGGCGACTCGAAACTCATCTCGACGATCCCTTTGGTGGAAAGATGCGAAATTGTGTTTCCTAGCAGCTGTCCAAAGTACATAGGATTCCAACGGTTAGATCTACGTGGGCGACTCAAACACTGAAGCCCTGTCGAAAGCTGACGGAACTCCGCGCGACTTTGGGAAAATAATTATCGAGGTCGACTCGGACATCAATTCGAAGATCCCTCCGGTGGAACCCTGCGGAATACAATCACGCAGCACTCCAACAAATTTGAGACAATTCCAACGGTTAGATCTGCGTCAGCGACTCGTGCACTGCACCAAGTTTCGTGTCAACGCGAGTTCGCGAATCGGCAAATATCAAATCAGCCTGATGCAGTCCTCGTCTGAGTCAAACCCGATCAGGAATCCAAGTGCTGCGACCGTACTTTCCAAGAATCAAATCAGGATATCGATGATGGACCAAATAAATCTCAGCTTCAGTTCAAGACTCAGCTCGCGTGCACACTGGATACAGATTTTGATTGATCCAAATCCCCATCAACAAAGGGCGACGAATCATCACCGCGTCAAGCGACCCATGTGTTGGGACACCTACATCAAAACACGCATGGGACTTCACAACATCATTGCCTCTCGTGATCTCTTAGGAACCGTGCAGGCCAAGGAAAGTCACGTGGAGAATTAGGAAAGGAAATTCAGAGTTGCTAGTTTGCGTGCATGCCACAACTTACAAGGAAATAAAAGGAGAAGGCTAAATCGAGATGTCAGGACCAGTAACGCATGTGCGAGTCAGATAAGACGCTTCAAGTCCAAGGATACACCTCACGTACAAGTTTCTCAAAAATTATCGAGCTGGCAACTCACAAAGGCCGCCATCATTGAGCTGGTAATTTTAAATGGTGGAATATATCAGCCGCCTTGATATCTCTCATTTGGCGGCTCGGCGACAGGAAGACTAGGAGGGAGTACGTAGCATGCTTTAATAAGTCGCACCCGTGGAACATCAGTTTACCCCATGCGACTCAGTGTCCCCGGATGGTCTACATCGACACCTTTGACCTAGCGAACACGCCTCTCCAGTTGTTTTCAACCAATCAGCATTCAGCTCAAATCATCCGCGGGTGGCTCGAAAAATCAGCATGGCATAGCCATCGCCGAATCGCGGCTGGCGACTTCTACTCCGCCGTGGCTGACATCTAAGTTCCGCGGATCATACAGCGTCATCGACACCAGGAATATAAAAACAAGCTAAGTTGCTATCATGCTCAAATTTCACAGACTTTTTATCAGCTAAGATTAATTTTCACCTTCAAGTAAATCTCGGGGGCTGCATATCTAGTTTATGTGGCTTATATATATCTCTGCGATTCAAATTATATCATGCCGCTGACTTTAAATTCAGATCATATCGAATGCTTAATTACACCCACTTCTTAAAGTAGGATCTTACAAACCGCATTGGATTTGTTAAATTCGAGTTCTTTATAGCTCGCACTATATCTATCAAAAATGATATCTTTATATAGCTTGCATGATTTATTGCGAAATCAGCTTTTATTCACGTCATGAATTATCATTATATCATATGAAATTATCATTACATCATTTCATGATTTATTATTATGCCAGCTCATGATTTATCATTATCAGTTCATGATTTATCATTATCATTTCATGATTCACCATTATATCCTTTTGCGAGTCACCACCGACTCATTGTCATATCATTTCATGAGTCGTCTAGTAATTTACCTTCATATCATTTTATGAGTCGCATACATCTCATCATTACATCAGTTTATGAGTCCCTAACAAATCATCATCTTATCGATATTTGAGTTAAACAGGTGACTCGTTATATCAATTTTTGGTCAAATCAGTGACTCGTGTTATCACATTCAAAGCTAATTAGAGCTCGTCACGGCTGTTGCAGCCGATAAAAGCAATAATCCTGGTTATTCTCACCTTAAGTCAGAAGTATCTCGCACTATGCGGCCAAAGTACCGGGGCGCGGCGTCATTCACGAGACTGATGCCTATCATGGCTGCCTATCATGGCCGTTCTCAACGACCCTGAACACGCGTTTACACCTGGGAAATACTGAGCCGCGCGCAGACCTACTTAACGGTACCTTAAGTTAGAAGTATCTTTGCATTATGTGGCCAAAGTACTGGGGTGTGGCGTCATTCATGAGTTTGATGCCTATCATGGCCATTCTCGACCCTGAACACGCATTCCCGGGAAATACTGAGCCGCGCGAAGACCTACTTAACGGTAATAGAGATAATTCAGAAGGACTAAAGTACCCGCGTGTGGCGTCAATCGAGTCTGAATGCCTATCATGGCTGCCTATCATGGCCGTTCTCGACCCTGAACACACATTAGATCTGGGAAATACTGAGTCAAGTACCATATGCTATCATGCATCGTACAATATGCTATCATGCATCTTACCAGTTGCTATCATGCAACTAAGTTGTTATTATGCAACCATTTGCTATCATGCAGATTACAACATGCTATCATGCGACATACCATTTGCTATCATGCAGATTATACTATGCTATCATGCAGGGTACCATATGCTATTATGCGGAGTACTAAATTTTTATCATAATTATTACCAGCCACCAAGGCTAACATATTGTCATCAAGTTAATATCATTGTTTCCTCGGGGGCTTTGCCCTTTGAATTTCAGGAACAAATAACTCGGCCAAATGAGTTTGAACTGGCATGACCAGATTTTTTAATGATTGGGATAATCATTCCCTGATATCGGCTGTTGAAGCCACCATTATCATTTATCTACAGCCACATTAAGTGAAATTTTTAAGGATGATTCTTTCATCTATATCTAGAGTTTAACTGGGATTATCTTTTTTCCTAGCAGCTCCACTAATATTTCACAGTTCAGAGTTTATAAGCGGCTTTGCCCGACTCCAAATATTATTGTTTAATTGCGGCAACAATATTTGCTCAATCTGTTGCAGGATCAAATTGCAACGATATGCCATCAAGCAGGATAATGAAATCATGCCTGCTTAACGCCTGGGGGCTAGGACCATTAAGTTTTTGTCTAAGTTGAGATATTTTTTGAGTCCCGAGCAGCATGATCAATCATGCAACCCGGCCCTCGGGGGCTACACATCCACCATGCATATCTGGCGGTCTTTATTATACTCATATACCATGATTATATGCAGATTTCATTCTTTACAGCACATGAGAATATACATATCCATTTGCGAGTCAAATCAGCGACTCGGAAATTTTTAAATACAGGTTGTGGCTATATACCCTTGAGCCGCCATGCGCTCAGATGGCTTGTCATGATAACTTGACAAGTTATTATACTTTAATGATTGACCAGATTATTTATGCTTATGGTCTTTTCTGCTTCGATGTCTATGACTCAGCACCTTATACACATTTGGCTAATATATGTTGATGCTCATAAGTTATTATTCTTATGATTTCAGCTCAGTCTTACATCCAATAGGAAAAGGTGGTTTTCACCAAAGGCTTCGCCGACACCTTATATAAATATTCGTGGAGAACTTATCGCGATTCTGCAGTTTCAATGCGACTAAACAGAAGTGTTCAAATAGCAAGTGAGGAAGACTTGTGCATGGTCTCGAATGCCTGTGATAGTACATCAACAAACATCTTCTACATCAGCAGCTCAATAAGCCGCTACGCTCGCGCCTCATCATCAGTAAGTCACCAAGCTCTACATACTCAAGTCGGCAAAATCATCAACATCAAGTCAAGATCTTCCGCCTGACTCTACGAATCACCCGGAAGCTTGGGGGCTAATGTCGGGGGAATACCTAATTGAGTATGAGCCGACGTACGAACTTATCAAGACGTAAGCTGGTGGAGGCTTAACTGGCGCGGCTTATCTGGCGCGGCTTAACTGGCGCAGGCTTATCTGGCGCAGACTTATCTGGCAAGAGAAGACATAACTTGGAAGACACGAAATTACATTACTTAGTCTCCAAGTAGGACTCCGGCTTATACTTTCCTTGGGAGAGAAGTTTACTTGTAACCTTGCGAGCCATCGTCTTTATAAGGTGGACTCCAAGGACCTAGAACCCCAAGCTAAAAAGCTCTCATACATCCAGAGAGAGGCGACTCGACACCTCGATCGCCAACCCCTTGTAACACCATATTCATATCAATACCAATTTAGGATAGGCAAGACGTAGGTCTTTACCTCACATTGAGGGGCCGAACCTGGGTAAAAAACATCGTCTTCCTCGTGCCTGTGATCCTTAGCTCGGAGACGCTCGATCGCTTAATCCCCAACTCTACGAAGTCATCTCCATGACATCTACGTGACAAACCCACGACAGAGGTCGCGAGGAACCTCGACATGTTCGAGGCTATGCTTGAAGGCAGGGAGGAGGAGGACAGGTTCATGGGGCTAGACCTGGAGTACACTTCGGAAGGTCCGAACAACAATTTAGCACAACTGGTCGCCGTCGTTCAACTCGCCTTGGATAAGAAAGTACTGGTATTCTAGTTCTCTAGGTATGTAAAAAACCCGATCTAGTAATCTCTGTTCAACCAACCTCCTCTGTTTTTTTTGGGCATTCCAGTGGGGTACTCTAGGACTGTCAAAAACCCCGATCTAGTAATCTCTGGTCGACCAACCTCCTCTGTTTTCCTTTTTGGGGCATTGCAGTGGGGTATAGGACTTCAAAAAACCCCGATCTAGTAGATTAGATATAGGATAATTAGATTTAACACGATCTAGTAATCTGTTCGACCAAACTCCTCTGTTTCCTCTGATTTTCTTTAATTTCTGAGGGCAGTATCTTTACTACCACTGTTTTGGATTATAATAGATTTATTTGGTTTGACGGATCAGAATATATAAACTGCTTATGAAGATCGGTTGTTAATTACTTTGTTTTGGATTAGACTAGATTAAATTGTTTTGGATTAAATAGCTTATGAAGATCTCTTTGTTAATTACTTACTATTTAATTTCTTCACATATATGAAACTGAAGTTGTTCCCTGGTGGATGATTATCACAGCCCTCAAGTGTTGTCTGATTTCCTTCGTTTGAAAAGAATTTTATTCACTTCCGTCGACACAAGGCGTGACACTGATGCATGTACACTACCTGGGCGGGGCCGCCGGGCTTCTACATTCCTCCAACGTTTCATGTGAATATTCTGAACCTTTTCCGGGTGGACAGAGCTATGAGGTCTGGCATGCCGGCCCGCCCTGGCAAACGTATTGATCTCCTATTTCTACCTGCGCATGAAGACAGAATTCCCAAAGGAACGGCACGAATTCTGGGAGGAGTCCCCACTTGCTGAAATCAACCTGAAATATGCAGCTGTGTATGGCTGTGTCTCCTTCGAGCTGTACCGCCAGATCAAGATCATCGAGAGGGGCCGAGCGCACCTCGTCCCAGCAATTGCACCACCGCCTGCACCACCAGCACCACAGCGCCCAACGTACTGTCCCGGTTGCTTAGAGAAGGCAAGCTCGAGCGGCGCCAAGCGCTCTAGGTGGGATGCCGCCACCGACGACGACGCTGGGGACTCGGGCTGCACGAAGGACGACGACGACGCTGGTGCAGGTGGCTCGGGTGCTGCAGGCGCTGGTGGCTCGGGTGGTGACGACGGCGCTGCTGGCTCGGGTGCGCCGAGGAGGAGTGGCTGGATCGTCGACAAGCCCGACGATCGAGATGACAGTTGGTGATCCGCGCGGCGCGCCTCTCCCTGCACAGCCCACAAGATCATGATCTCTCGGCTCTGGTTGATGCTCTATGTTTGTATGTGTGTGTGCCTGTGAATTTGTGTTAGGTTTAATTGCTACTCTCTATCTGTACGTATTTTACTTTTGCATATATAAGTTAGTGCCGGTTAATTTTATTGGCCGTCGCAAAAGTTTTATTATCAGCGACACGTAGCTTTCATGGCCGTCTGCAATACTTCTGCGCCGGGTACTTTTCCTGGCCGTCTCGAATGCGTATGTGATTAGAGACGGGCGTAAATAATAACCGCCGCAACTCAAATTAGAGACGGACACAAAATAACGGCCGTTTGAGGTGGCTGTTCCCAGACGGCGGTTTTTATTTTCAATCTGACCGGCTCTGGTTTCCGTCTAGCTTAGTCAAGTTTGTACTAGTGCCATCTACTTCTCATTTGTGCTTTCTGGATCAAGAAGAAGGAGACGCCATCGAGCTGTACGTGTGCAAGCCTCGGAGGTGCTGCTTGTTGCGATGCTGGTCGGGTCGAACTTCACCAACAATGTCATCGAGCTGCGTTGAAATAAACGTTCAACGCGCGTGTTCTTCGAGGTTATGTTGATATATCCTCCCCGTTGGTAGCACATTCTAGATTGTATCTTGTGGGTTGCTTCCGCATGTGATAGATTTTGTTTTGTTTTCTATCGCCAAATCTCCTACACGCGCCACCGCATCGGGCATGCGGAGGTGGTTTCATCATCCGCGACGTGCAGCCACATCGCCATGTACCACGAGGTGGCCTAGTCGTCCGCAAATTCCCGGCGCGGCGTTTCCCACCGAGCGACCGCATATATATCCGTCGGCCGAAGCATGGGGTGAAGGAGGAGCTGCTGGAGGTGGTGACGGCGGGCTACCGGGTGCCTACGCCACTGCAGGACGATTTGCACGGCAACGATCCCCGACAACAGCTGGGCTTTGGTGGCGTTGGCCACCGAAATCCAGGAGGAATTGCCGGTTTTCATGAAAACCGCAGGCCTCCTCCTCCCACTAGTACACAACGACACTATGGACACCCCTCTATGGAAACGACGCGCGTTAGGCGATGGAAAAATCGGCCCGCGAGGGCTAACCTTCCAGAATTAGCGACACATCGGCAACGGTTGCGCATATTTCTCGATTGCCAATATATTGCCAACTATCCGAAACTACCTCCGTTGCCGAAATTGTGTTCATCGAAAACGGAGCTTGGTGGATGTCTGTTGCCAAGGTGAAAACCAAGTAGGCCCACAAGGTGGCAAGCCTATACGATCCCCCACTCCCGTGTCACACACACTCGCAGTCTCTCCCAAGTCCCAACCCTAGCCGCACACTCTCTCTCTCCACGCACTTCACTTGCTCATGTGGTCTCCATTGCCGAACCCCTCCATCACCGGCGGCAGCCAGGACATCGCAACCAACCGTCATCGTCGGCCGCAACCCATACCACTGTCGCCGGCACCTCCTGATGCCGGCCGCAGCCCATCCCGCCGAGACACCTTCACTCGAGCGTTGATGTGGCACCGTCGGAGCTCCCCTGCTGACTCGATCTTGTCCTTGGTCAACAGTCGTGAGTACATCCGGCGCGTTCGGAGGTCCCCTGTTGCCCAGATCTCATCCTCCTAGGAGGAGTGTTGCTAGGCTGAGCCTAGATCTATGACGGGCTCTAGGTAATACATTCTATCTCATGTAGTATCTCTTTGTCAACGGTGAAATTTCTTTACCGACTGATGTGCATGGGTTAGATCTAGACTTACCGTCGCAAGGATTTAGATCGACTACAAAGATTTACTTTTTGTTGTAACTGCGAATTTTATTTCTTTAAAATAACAATTCTTTCAATGTTTTTAATTTAAAATAGAATAAATATAATACAAACCTTGTAAACAGTTAGAATATCATTTTCTTTTGATAATGTATAAATATTGGATGCAGATGTAACAACTGAGATTTGTGTTGACAATCAGTAAGTAAACTAAACTGTTACGTACATACACACTAGCCGTATGTACAGACTAGTCACAGACAATCCAAATAATGGATCGCATGACTCTTTAGTGACTCTTTAGGATCATCCTGGTGACAACTGTGATAAGGTGAACAGAATCATTCACTGGATCTTCTGCGCATTATGTAACATTATTTAACTATATTGCAGCCTTTCAAGACATTGCGTGCTAGCCACAAACAATCTAAAAAATGGATCTCTTCACTCACAGCTTCACCCCATGGGATCATCACGTGAACCGATCCTTTTACTGGATCTTCTATGCATGAAGTCACCATTACATAAATAAATTCATTTATTATTTTCATCGCTCAGAATAAGTAGTGTACAAGAGACTACTAATTTTAATTGCATTTAGATTTATCTCTAAGTTCAATCTCTCACTGTTTTTGTTTCTTATTTTCTGAATTTATGTTTTGCAGTGTGCTCTATAACTTTCTGCAACAATGCAATCAACAAATATTATTGCCTTCTCTTCCTCCTTATGAAAGAAGTTTAGAGTTTTTCCAGCATATAATAGTGACATCATGATTCAAATGTGTACATGTAACATTGTGTATGTCACAATTTCTATACTATAAATGAAGTTGGTGTTGTGGTTATATTGCTTATGTGTGTGATGTGAAAATATTCAAATGTGCTATGTAATATCAAATTGATATTTGAAAAAATATCTATTTTAGAAATACGAAAAATTCTCATTGCAAACGATGAAAAACAAAATTCCGTTACCAATTCCCTTCTCACTTCGGAAACGGAGAAAAGTAAATGACCATTTTAACCCCGGCTCATTGGAAACGGTTAAACACATCCGTTACTATTGAGCTTGTTCATATCAGCAGCAGGGGAGGGGACACAGACCGTTTCTCCGTTTCCGATGAGGGTTTTGACCCGTTTCCGATATGTCATTCTGTACTAGTGTCCTCCGGCGGCGACACTTTGCACCTCGAGCGCCGCATATCGGGACGCCTGCTCCCCCTCCCGTGCTGCCTCCTCCTCCATGGTCGCCAGCCTCGATGACGACGACAACATCGACTAGTACGAACTCACGGCCGTGAACGACTAGGGCTAGACTAGGGTCTAGGTTTAATTTTCATTCAAAATCCAGCAAATTTTGAATGAAATTTAATTCTTTTACTTTTATTTGATAAAAATTTAATTGGGGGGGGGAGGTGTGGTCGCTAGCGGTAGTCCCCCCCCCCCCCCCCCACATTGTGCCACACATGTGTCTAGCACCCCAAATCGGACATATTTGAGGGTATTAGGCAAAATTCTGGGGATGCATGTGGAGATGCTCTAAGAAAGAAAAAAACTAGTATAATGGAACACATGCGCTGAGTGCAAATGATACACTATAACGGTTTTGTTGGATCACAACATTACAAAACTCAATAATAATAATAAAAAGTTGAAAGGCTTATTGTAAAACAAAGGAAAACTACATGAATAATCATTTAGATGGAACACAAGAAGAACACATGATGAGTTGCTTGATCCTAGGTTAGAGGTGATGTTAAGGCGGTGTCATTCCTTTGGTCCAAATGGTTTTCTTAGTACAAAATCTTATGGATTTGAATCCTCTAAATTTTATATGAAAAATATTTCATAAATTACCCTAAAGAGTTTTTACTACTACTCGCTCTGTTCTATAATATAACCTTGTTTTAGGTATTTCAATATGGACTACATATGGACCAAAATGAGTGAATCTACACACTAAAATAAGTCTATGTACATCGAAAATCCATACCGACTCATAGGTCTAGATACACCCAGTGCTCAAAAAACATTTTGCAAAATATCAAAAAAATCCAAATGAAATTTTAGGATATACTAGATAATATTCTGTGTTAGCATAAAAAGTTTCGCATAGAAAAGCCATTTTTTGTGGGCTATGCAAAAAAGAAAAATCTAGAGTTTTCAAAATTATTTTGTACACGGTTATTTTTGTCGTTTCTGCACAGATCACAAAAATGTCTTTTCTACACGAAATTTTTTGTGCTAACATAGATTTCATGATGTATATCCGAATTTTTATTTGGCATTTTGAAAAAAAAATTAAAAATGTTTTACACAACGGGTGCATCCACACCCGTGACCCGAAATGCCGTGTCCTACATACATCTAATTTCAAAAAATGTAAAACATCTTCTAATATGGAGCGGAGGTAGTAGTATTTATCATTCGTGTAAAAATAAACGTTCACCTCAAACCACAACATGCGAGACTGCAAGCACGTAGGAAATACTCATATTACCACCCATCGAATATATAGATAATAGGCTGTGTTCTATTATATTCCTAATAAATAGGAGATGCGATGTTTTGACCTTACATTAGTTGATGCACGCAGTGATATGATCCTGTAGAGAAACTAACATGTACAAAGTTACAAAGGGGAAAAAATTGGAAATATTTTTGCAAAATATCAATGTTTGTGCAATGACCTTTTCCTGCCAGATAATTTTACGAGACAGAAAAGTACTAGCTCTTCTGAATCTGTACCTGTCTAAACATTGAATTTGTGAATTAAGAGCTTTTCACAAGTGATGGAGACAGTAGTGAGAATAAGAAACACGTGGACATGAAGCATATATTGACAGGTTCGTCCGGTCTAACTCAAGGCAATAACCTGTTAACTCACCACTGTTCGAAACCTGTACTATCGAGCCTCTGGTAGCCCCATCTGATTTGACGATGCAATAGTCCTGTGATCAAGTTGTTGACATGGACTCGTCGAGTAGCTACCACCTAGCTAGCTCGAAATAAAGAAAAGATGGGGTTTTCCTACTTGATGATTGTCTCTTTCGTCCAAAGGTCCATCGAACTACACCGTCTGACGGCATATATGGAACTAATCAACCAGAGAATAAGTCGCCCAGGAAACAGTTGCATTCTTCTTTTAAGGTGGTTCCACTAGTAGAAAAAGGACTTTTGGTCCGGAGTACTGTTTTGCCATTAGCCCCGGTTCAGGCAAAAACCGGGACCAGTGCCAGTCCCGGTTCGAGCTGCCAGGGCCCCGTGGGGCAATGGTCCCGGTTCGGTTGGGGGCATTGGTCCCGGTTCATGCCAAGAACCGGGACCAAAGCTCCAGAGCCGGACCACGTGGCATGCCGCGGAGCTTTGGTCCCGGTTCGTGCCAAGAACCGGGACCAATACCCCTCCCCTGCCTATATATTGTTGCCCCCACCCCCCTCTCTCCTCTGTTTTTTTTTCCTGGATTGGTGGGAAGTGGGGGTGCTAGTTTTTTTTCTCTTTGCCACGCACAAGATGTGTTCGATGAAATGCCCGACCCGCACCGAGGTTAGCAACTTTATCCTTTTCGTCTGTAATTGATACAGAAATATTGCACGTGTCGATGTACGGTGGTCATTTCACTATTCAAGATGTTATTGTAATGGTATTTGATAAACTTAATTATATATGATGCAGATGGATGCACGGATGCGATGGATGTACGGCGAACGACGCAGTTCCGAGTTTATTGCAGGCCTGCATAAATTTCTCGATGTGGCTGAGGCAAACAAAGTGAATAATTTTATGCCTTGTCCATGTGAGAAGTGTCGGAACGTCAGGGAGTACTCTGACCCGAGAACCATTCAAGACCACGTGATTCGGAAAGGTTTCATGCCCAGCTATAATTGTTGGACCAAGCACGGAGAAAGAGGGGTTACGATGGAAGACAATGAAGAAGAGGAGGATGATGACAACTATCCTATGTTCCCTGAGGAATGCGGTGATACTGTTATGGAAGACGTTGAAGAAGAAAGAGGTGAACATCGGGCATCAGATGAGCCCGCTGATGGTCTTGGTGGGGTCATTTCTGATGCAAAGCGAGAATGCGATACAGAAAAGGAGAAGCTAAAGTTGGAGGCCATGCTTGAGGATCACAAAAAGTTGCTGTACCCAAACTGCGAAGATGGCAGCACAAAGCTCGGTACCACACTGGAACTGCTGAAATGGAAGGCAGAGACTGGTTGTTCTGACAAGGGATTTGAGAAGTTACTGAAAATAATGAAGCCGAAGCTTCCAAAGGATAACGAATTGCCCGAGACTACATACGAAGCAAAGAAGGCTATCTGCCCTCTAGGATTAGATGTGCAGAAGATACATGCATGCATTAATGACTGCATCCTGTACCGCGGTGAGTACGAGAACATGGATAAATGCCCGGTATGCAATGCACTGCGGTACAAGATAAGACAAGATGACCCTGGTGATGTTGAGGGCGATGACGAGCCCCCCCGGAAGAGGGTTCCTGCTAAGGTGATGTGGTATGCTCCTATAATACCACGGTTGAAACGTCTGTTCAGAAACAAAGAGCATGCCAGGTTGTTGCGATGGCACAAAGAAGAGCGTAAGAAAGACGGGAAGTTGAGACACCCCGCCGATGGGTCCCAGTGGAGAAAAATCGACAGAGAGTTCCCGACATTTTCAGATGACGCAAGGAACTTAAGATTTGGTCTAAGTACAGATGGCTTTAATCCTTTTGGGGAGCAGAGCTCCAGTCATAGCACTTGGCCCGTGACTCTATGTATCTACAACCTTCCTCCTTGGTTGTGCATGAAGCGGAAGTTCATTATGATGCCAGTGCTCATCCAAGGCCCGAAGCAACCCGGCAACGACATTGATGTGTACCTACGGCCATTAGTTGATGAACTTTTGCAGTTGTGGTCCGAACCAGGTGTACGTGTGTGGGATGAGCACAAACAACAGGAATTTGACCTACGAGCGTTGCTGTTCGTAACCATCAATGATTGGCCTGCTCTTAGTAACATTTCAGGACAGTCAAACAAGGGATACAATGCATGCACGCACTGTTTAGATAAGACTGAAAGTATACATTTGGGAAACAAGAATGTGTACCTGGGGCATCGTCGATTTCTTCCGAACGGTCATGCCGTAAGAAAGCCCGGCAAGCATTTCAACGGTGAGGCAGATCGCCGGAAGAAGCCTAACCTCCCTGATGGTGATGTTATATATGACATGGTCAAGGATTTAGAAGTAATCTTTGGAAAGGGTCCTGGCAGTCTATCTGTTCCGAATGACGCTGACAACCACGTACCCATATGGAAGAAGTGCTCTATATTCTGGGAGCTACCCTATTGGAAAGTCCTAGAGGTCCGGTCTTCAATCGACGTGATGCACGTGACGAAGAATCTTTGCGTGAACCTGCTAGGCTTCCTGGGCGTGTATGGGAAGACAAAAGATACACCGGAAGCACGGGCAGACCAGCAACGTATGAAAGACCCATACAACAAGCAGACGGATAAAGGGCGTCAATACTTAAGCAGATACGCTCTTACCAAAGCAGAGAAGGAAATATTTTTTGAATGCCTGAGCAGTATCAAGGTCCCGGCTGGCTTCTCGTCAAATATAAAGGGAATAATAAATATGGCAAAGAAAAAATTCCAGAACCTGAAGTCTCATGATTGCCACGTGATTATGACGCAGTTGCTTCCGGTTGCATTGAGGGGGCTTCTTCCGGAAAATGTTCGAGTACCCATTGTGAAGCTATGTGCATTCCTCAATGCAATATCTCAGAAGGTCATCGATCCAGTAACTCTACCAAGTTTACAGAAGGCTGTGGTCCAATGTCTTGTCAGCTTCGAGTTGGTGTTCCCCCCATCATTCTTCAATATTATGACGCATCTCCTGGTTCACCTACGCGACGAGATTGCCATTCTCGGTCCTGTATTTCTACACAATATGTTCCCCTTCGAGAGGTTCATGGGAGTCTTGAAGAAATATGTTCATAACCGTGCTAGGCCAGAAGGAAGCATCTCAAGGGGCTATGGAACAGAAGAGGTCATTGAGTTCTGTGTTGACTTTATTCCTGACCTTAAGCCGATTGGTGTTCCTGAATCGCGGCATGAGGGGAGACTGAGTGGAAAAGGCACGCTAGGAAAGAAAGCACTGATATGTAGGGACGGGCATTCTTTAACTCAAGCACACTACACAGTTCTACAAAGTTCCACCTTCGTGGCTCCGTATATCGAGGAACACAAGAATTATGTACGCTCCAAGAACCCGGGGAAGGATGACTCCTGGATTAAAGAAAAACACATGGAGACCTTCGGCAGTTGGTTGCGATTACAGCTCATGAATGACACCACTGTCGGAGAACAGCTCTACTTGTTGGCCGCGTCACCATCTTCGACTGTATTGAATTTCCAAGGGTACGAGATAAATGGGAATACATTTTACACGATCGCCCAAGATAAAAAGAGCACCAACCAGAACAGTGGTGTCCGCTTTGATGCAACAAACGACGATGGGCAAAAGGACACATACTATGGTCGCATAGAGGAGATATGGGAACTTGACTATGGACCTACTTTTAAGGTCCCTTTGTTTCGGTGCAGTTGGGTCAACATGAATGGAGAAGGGATAAAGGTAGACCAGCTGTACGGGATGACAACAGTGGATCTCAAGAATCTTGGTTGTTACAAGAACGAACCATTCGTCCTAGCCAATGATGTGGCTCAGGTTTTCTATGTGAAGGACATGTCCTCCAGACCGAAAAAAAGAAAAAACAAGCAAACGAATACATCAGACGATGAGCCAAAGCGTCACGTAGTTCTTTCAGGGAAAAGAAACATCGTGGGAGTCGAGGACAAGACAGACATGTCAGCAGATTATGATAAGTTTGATGAAATTCCGCCCTTCACAGTGAGAACTGACCCAAGCATCCCGTTAAATAATGAAGATGCTCCATGGTTACGGCTGAAGCGATCATAGGCCAGGGACATACGCGAAGAAGGGTTCATGGCTTTTATGTAAATCAATGTAATGTATTAAACCTTTATGTGATGTGTAGTAATGTATTAAACCTTTATGTGGTGAAACACGCGTGGTAGGTGGTTGTCGGCTCCCACACCTCCCGTCCAAACACAGTTCCCCCTGCATACAGCCCGACGGTGGCTCGTGAGTTTGAGCGCCACTTCGATCCAAGCAGCGGTAAGACGTCTCTGATGATCTACAACCGTCCGGCAAGACGTCTCTGATGATCTGCAACCGTTTGGAACGGTCGCAGGTCATCAGAGACGTCTTGCCGCTGGTTGCCCAAAGATGCCTCTCCGAGTGACGCTGGAATGTTTTGTGTGAGTGAGTAACTTGTCTGAGGAGGGCGGCTATATATAGGGTACGTGTGCTTCTTTAGTCCCGGTTGGTAACACCAACCGGGTCATGTGGCTCACGAAGTGGTCGTGATACTGCTGATCCAACAGCTCACAATCCCTCAAAAGAAACACACCCCTGATCCAACGTCTCACAAGCGCTTGAAAGAAACACACGATCCGTGTGCTTCTTTAGTCCCGGTTGGTAACACCAACCGGGTCATGTGGCTCACGAAGTGGTCGTGATACTGCTGATCCAACAGCTCACAATCCCTCAAAAGAAACACACCCCTGATCCAACGGCTCACAAGCGCTTGAAAGAAACACACGATCCGTGTGCTTCTTTAGTCCCGGTTGGTAACACCAACCGGGTCATGTGGCTCACGAAGTGGTCGTGATACTGCTGATCCAACAGCTCACAATCCCTCAAAAGAAACACACCCCTGATCCAACGGCTCACAAGCGATTGAAAGAAACACACGATCTGTGTGCTTCTTTAGTCCCGGTTGGTAACACCAACCGGGACTAAAGACGGGCTTTGCGGTCACGACACGTGTCCTCCCCCAGCGCTTCCCTGGGCACGTGTCCTCCCCCAGCGCTGCCCTGGAGGTCTTTATATATTGTCGCCGACGGGGTAAACCCTAATCCACCATTCCTAGCCACGAACGCATCGTCTCCACGAGATGGATCCGCCACGCCCGCCGCAGCGCCTTCTGGACGAGGTCGAGCGTGCTCGGCAGAGCGCGCTTGGGCGCAACCGCGGGAGTCTATCCCGCCGTATGCCCACGAGCCCGGCGTGGAGAGGAATGCCCAGCTACCGGCCTCCTGCTCCACCAGGTGCCGCCGCACCTCCACCTGGCGCCGCTGCACCTCCACCAGGCGCCGCCGCTCCTCCCGCGGAGGAGGAGGAGGACGACGACTTCGACTGGAGCGACGACGGGGAAGAAGGTTGTGGGTTGCAGATACAGGAGGCCATGGAAGCCTCCTTCCAGTCTGTCCGCGACTACCCTGTCCAGCGAGCCAAGACTTCCTACCAGCTCAAGGCGAAGGAGGCTTCCGATCTGGATTGGGCGCTGAAAGACTCATCCTCCATGGATCTTGCCCTCCGCCGCAAACGTGCGCGCGAGAACCGGGCGGCCGCCCACGGGGCTGGCTCCTCCCGCCGTTCCCCCTAATCCTACGGCCTTCGAGCCAGCAAGTCCGTTTATGTAGAATAATGTTGGTGATGTTGGATCAGGGGTGTGTTTCTTTCAAGCGCTTGTGAGACATTGTATCATGTGTAATAATGTATTAAACCTTTTATGTAATGCATTAAGATAAATGAATTAATAATTTTTATCAGCTTTCTTCTGCATTTTACAACACCAAACATTCATCTTACAAATATAGGTTTTCTGAAATTGTTCTGCATTTACTTCTGCTTGCCATGGGATTTTACAACACCAAAAATAGAATTAACTGAATTAATAATTATTATTACTTAATCATAAATCTTACTTAATCAATTTTTATCGATTTATACGTATTATTAGTCGAGTTTCGACTTACGGATTTAAAGATATGAATTTATCCATATTAAATTGAAAATGACAATAATAATGTAAAATTGATTTTGGATTATTTATACAAATTCAAACACTTTTCATGTTGAAAGTTTTGTCAATTCAAAATATGCAATAAAGTTAATGCATTTTTAATTGAAAATGGCAAAATGGTTAATAGTTTGTATAGTTAGAATAATTATTTTAGAAAACAGAAAATGGTTTTGGATTATTTATTCAAATTTAAAAACTTTTCATGTTGAAAGTCTTTTCAGATTCAAAACCATTTGAAATTCATATCCAAACACCTAAATAAGAATAAAAAAGGCGGGAACAAAATTTCAGAACTGAAAAGTTCGAAATAATTTTGAAAAAGGACTCTTTGGTCCCGGTTTCTACCAAGAACCGGGACCAATGAGTCCGTGGATGCCGCGCTTGATCTGCCCACTCTTTGGTCCCGGTTGCTGGAAAGAACCGGGACCAAAGAGGCATTGGTCCCGGTTCTTGCGAGCAACCGGGACCAAAGACCCCCTGCTACTTAACTGCTTCCCCTTCTCCTTCCCCGATTCAGTTCGCAGAAACGCCTAAGGACCAGAGGAAGGAGGAGCCCGTGCACGCCGGCGAAGCCCTGCTCGTTTTTCCGGCGGCCCTGCTCCGCCGCGGCCCCCGCCGTCGCGCGCCCCTGCTCCGGCGGCCCTCCCATCGCGCCCCCTGCCCTCCGCCGCGCCCCCCGCGCCGTCGCGCCTCTCCCGTCGCCGGCGGCCTGCTCCTGGCCTCCGCCGCGCCCGCCCCTTCCCTCTCCACTGGCATTGGCCTGCTCCTGCTCTAGGTGATCGCCGCGGCGCCCACGCCCTCCCTCTCGTGCTCAACACCGAGCCGTAGCACCATTGCTGACGTCAGCATGACATCAGCGGTTTATTATTTTAGGAGTACAAATTTGTAGCAAATTTGCTCAACACACAGAATTTTTAGATAGTTGTTTAGATAGTTGTTTAAAATTGTTAGTGTTGTTTACAATTTGATAGAATTTTTTTAGATAGAATTTGTTAGTGTTGTTTAAAATTGTTGAATTTTAGATAGTTGTTTAAAATTGTTGAATTTTAGATAGTTGAATTTTAGATAGTTGTTTAAAATTTTAGATAGAAAATATTTTAAATTTTAGATAGACTTAATTTTAGATAGAATTTTTAGATAGAATTTTAGATAGAATTTGATAAAATTGTGTATAAGAATTTAGCTACTGTTTTAGTTAGTTTTAGCAAATTTGAAACTTAGCAATTTTGTTTTTAGTTGCAATGAAATTTTGAAACTTGGCAATTTTGAAACTTAGCAATTTTGTTTAAAAATTTGCAGTGACATTGCAGTGCGGCAGTACGTGAAGAGCCCGAAGCCGGCCGGCCTCCACGCCCCCACTCGCGCCGCCCCCTCTCGGTGAGGGTTTAGAAGAAATTGCTATTTTTTAATTGTATGAATATATGAATGTATGAATTAAAGGATTTTTTGTTTAGGTTTAGAAATTCAAACACTTAGGATTTTTTGTGTTAGGGAAACAATTTCGTTCCGACCTTACGAGTTTACGATACGAGTTAACGAGTTTACGGGTTTATGATACGAGTTAACGAGTTTACGGGTTTACGATACGAGTTTACGGGTTTACGATACGAGTTTACGAGTTTACGGGTTTACGGTACGAGTTTACGGGTTTACGATACGAGTTTACGAGTTTACGGGTTTACGACACGAGTTTACGAGTTTACGGGTTTACGATACGAGTTTACGGGTTTACGATACGAGTTAACGAGTTTACGGGTTTACGATACGAGTTTACGAGTTTACGGGTTTACGATACGGCAGCATATGAAGTTTCTAATTTGTTCTTGCAAATGAGATGATATTGTAGATGTATCTTGACATATGGAACAAGTTACCCAACTAAAGTTTTGTGCATTGTTCTTAATTTGCAGAAACTATGGAACGAGACGAAGATCAGGAAAATATCCTCCAGGATATAATCCGCGGGCCGGAAGATATTGTCGATGTCACCACGGAGTTTTTGAACAACTCCGGTGAGGGAGATGAGTCTCTCAACCGAAGAGACGGCTCCGGTGAGGTAGAACCCGACGGCCGGGGTGAGGGAGAAGTCAGCGAGGGAGAAGCCGACGAGGGAGAAGCCGAAGGCTCCGGTGGAACATTAAATGTTGCAAACTCCGGCGAGGTGCATATACATATATTAATGAAGCCGAAGATTGTATTAATTAAGTCTCTGATGTATATATACATATATTAACGCTCTTTCTTCTTTTAGCCCTCCGGATCGAGCAAATCTTCTGTAAGGACAAAACGAGGCCCAGCCAAAAAGTTGGGCGACCAAGAAAGGTACACGATCGAAAGAGTCGCTGAAGACGGCACACCGACTGCTCCCCCTGGTGTTAAAAATAAAATGGTAAAGCAATGCGGAGTTCTTGTTAGGGACTTCATCCCGATCACCGTTCGAGAATGGCATCGGCCAAACGAGAAAGGACAGCTATATGTCAGCGATGAGGGCAAAGAAAGACTTTGGAGAAAGCTCATGGTTAATTTCACCCTGCCGGCGCCAGAGGTGGATTCAGATGAGGAGGATCCAGATGAGGCAGAAAAGATTGCCCGGAAAATCATGGAGCAAAAAGTCAAGGACTGGGCACTTAAGAAGATGGCCGAGCTATTCAAGAACTGGAAGAAAAGATTGAACAAACTGTTTGTCAAGAAAAATAAGACTCCAGACTTCGATAAAGGGTATGAGAAGATAAAGGACTACTGGGAAGAATTTGTGGCGTACAAGAAATCAGAGGAAGCTCTGGAAAAGTCTGCAAAAAATGCGGCAAATGCTGCTCTAAAGATGTACCACCATACTATGGGGCCTGGTGGCTACGCTGGTAGCATGCCTAAGTGGGAGAAACTTGAGGCGGGCCTGCTGGCTAATGGGATCACTCCAGAGCCACTCAAGTGGATCGAACGGGCAAGAAATTGGTTTTACGGGCATGGGGGCACGTTGGACGCAGAAGGGAAGTGCATATATAACAGAAGACACAAAGATAATCCCCTACTACCCATCCAAGAAATTAGAAATGCAGTAAAGGATGTTGAAGAGGGACGGTTCATTCCCGATAGAGAGGATGACGAGCTCACACGCGCCCTTGGGAATAAGGAACACGACGGACGGTTACGAGGCGTACCTGGCTCCAAGCCCAAGACAATTGCGATTCCCGAGCACAGGAAGAAATTTCCTGATAGAAGCCATCAGAGGAGAAAGGAAAAGGAGGCAATGGAAGCACGCGCTGGTGCAGACCGGCTGCGTAATATAGAAGAAGAATTAAAGCTGCAGAAGGAACAAATTGCCGTGCTTAGCCAGCAAGGTACTAGCGGCCAATCTCAACGGCACATGGTAGAAGCTGCATGCGATGGTACCGGTGTCCCATCGAATCGGAAAAGCAGCGTGGCTTCCACGGAGCTCCAGGATGGTAATGATGATGCAGTGGCTCCACTTCGTCGCTACCCAGTGGATGATATCATGGAGAGCACACCTTGTGAGATGCATGTGAAAGTTTTTAACTTAACCTTTAAGGTGGCGGTCGGCTATGTCGTACCAATTGGACCTAATCCAACTTACCATTTCTCTCCGGTTCCAAATGGCTACGCTGTTGTCGCGGTGGATGAAGTGATGAAAGATTATGAGGAGCTGAAGCTGCAACACCCTGCAGGTGAAGATGGGGAGGTGCTTGAACTTGGAGAAGCCAAGAAAGCGACCATTCTATGGCCAAAGGAATTCATCGTGCTTCCGAACTGGCAGCCAAGGCCATCGACTCCTCACCAGTCTCCAGCGCAACAGTCCTCTTCACCGCCTCACCAGTCTCCAGCGCAACAGTCCTCTTCACCGCCTCACCAGTCTCCAGCGCAGCCGTCTCCGCCGCCGCGTCAGCCGTCTCCGCCGCCGCGTCAGCCGTTTCCGCCCACCGCTCGTACTATGAGGGGTAAGCGATCACCGAAACGTAAAAGGTCGCCCCTCCCAACAGTACCTCATAAGAATCTTCCCATTAGACCTTATGACAGGACTGTAGCGGAAAACGCCGCGGAGGTGGCTGCCTACAATAAGGCTTTTTTTGCACCAAAAAAGCCCGAGCAGAAGCCGGTATATGATGCAAAAACCAAAAAGTGGAGAAAGTCCTTCCTTGAGCAGCCATCCCAGATATCGATGAATCTGCCATCTGACTATGGTCGTGAACTTACTAAGCTAGCACGTGCCCAGTCTGAGCAGAACAAGGGAAGAAGTGCAAAAAGCGGGAAACAAATTGCCCAGCTCGGACAGCAGAAAAATCAATCGGTCCCCCCGCTCATAGTGTGTTCCGATGCCGACAAGGACTTCAGAGACGCTATGGATAAGGACCTGGAATTATTGGACCCCAGAGCCATGGCTGCTGCTAAAGAACTTGGTGTCACTGTATCGCAGGCCAAGGAACAGGCTACCGCCTTGGGTATGAGCCTTGGTCAACTTTTAGGCTATGAATCTGCGCCAATGTTAGAGATGGCACGGAAATATGTCCAAGGGGAGCCTATGGTCAGTAATGAGGAGCTCGCGCGTCTATCAACACATATGCGAAATTTGCATAACTGGTACCTGGTGCACACATCAAAGAAGGACGCGAAAGATTGGTTTCCGGTGGACGTTAGAGTGGAGCATTTCTTCAAACGTTACGTTATACAGGTTCAACTGACTGAACTGTTCCAGTTATTCCAAAAGCGCGCCCTCGACAAATCTATCCTCTCTTGCTATTGTCTGTAAGTGATTTATTTTCGTAATTAAGTCTCTAGCTCAGCTCGTTCATTGCCTGTATTATATTATCCTGACTATATATATATCCTTTTGTACGCTATTATGCAGAATGAAGATGATGGAATGCAAAAGAACTAAAGTTTTTGAGGTCGGGTTCGTTGACCCGTATATCGTGAATTCATATACCTTAGTCAATCACCCCAAAGACGTGGAGCATGACCTGACCACCTTTTTAACCATGCAACATTTCTGTACGGAAATACTATTTCCTTACAACTTCAAGTGAGTGTTTTTGTCTTGTACATATTTTTATTTGGCTTTCTCGATGTTAAGTGTAATTAATGAGCTATGCATGTCTGCTTTATGTAAACGTCCGCAGGTTCCACTGGATTCTGCTAAGCATTCAACCTGACAAGTCCACAGTTGAAGTCCACGACTCATTAAGTTGGGACCAAGACATGTGGTCCGACATGAAAGAAATGCTCAACAAGTAATTTCAATCATTATCGCATTATATCGCCCTCTTTCGTTCGTTCCCTTATGTCAAGTAATTAATAACTCCTTTGTTCATTTTCTTTGCCAAAGCAGGTGTTGGACACATTTCAAACAGAAGGTACAAGGTCCATTCAAAGATGAGCTAACTTATAAATCGGTGACATGTCCGCAGCAGCCACCGGGGAGTAATTTATGTGGATTCTACGTTTGCGAGTTCATTCGCGAGTTGACCACTGAGCGGAGAACAACTCATTTGAGCGACCTGCGGGAGACGCTCGAACCAAAACTGCGCGTAGGAGCAATTCAAGAGGAATTGGCGGGATTTCTGCTTAGGGAGGCCATCGATGAAAAGGGAGAACATTATGCTTCGGACGATGAACTAAATATGCCTTGATGGCTTGATCTATCTCCATGTAATTAAATAGTTGTATTCTCGCAAGAGATCGAATATTAATTATATATGCATCAA
The DNA here is from genome assembly GCA_947311845.1 of Poa pratensis. NCBI lineage: Eukaryota > Viridiplantae > Streptophyta > Magnoliopsida > Poales > Poaceae > Poa > Poa pratensis. The sequence continues at coordinate 131,007,945 of CAMZMU010000085.1, read as the reverse complement.
CGTGTACTGTGTATATAGTAGAGCGTATAATATGCGTACGGAAACGATGGAGAGCTCGTCGGCGATGCGAAGAAGGGGGAGACGACGGAGGCACCGGCGAGAGGGAGAGGGGGCACCGGCGATAGCGAGAGGGGGCACCGGCGAGAAGGAGAGGGGGCACCGGCGAGAGGGGGCACCGGCGAGAGGGAGAGGGGCACCGGCGATAGGGGGCACCGGCGAGAGGGAGAGGGGGCACCGGCGAGAGGGGGCACCGGCGAGATCGAATCCTAAACCCTAAATACCAAAAAAAAAAAGCACTCATTGGTCCCGGTTCGTATTAAGAACCGGGACCAATGAGTCTCCCCCACGAGCAGCCAGACCAGGCCACGTGGACAACCATTGGTCCCGGTTCGTGGCCCAACCGGGACCAGCATTGGTCCCGATTGGCCAGTCCCGGTTGGGCAACCGGGACTGAAGGCCCAACCGAACCGGGACCATAGGCCCATTTTCTACTAGTGTTCAAGGTATGTTGCTTCGTATATATGTTCTTTTAAGGTGGGGCATAATTCAGCAGATCGCCCTAATCTCTGTCAGAGATGGACCATTAGTGATTGGTTGCTCGGTACTAGTGATGTTCTCCCAGGAGTATATAAGTATTCTCGAGTAAAACAGACACAACTATTTAAATGGCTAATAAATATTATACATAGTAGTACACACATATATTTGCTGTCAAGATTACGGTAGACAACTGATCACCTGCATCTCACCACGACCTATGTCAGACTAGAGAACAACACGCTGTACAAAGATAAAGGTACGCCCTAATTTTACATCCGATTCATGTCAATAATTACAATCATATGCATGACAAAAGAAAGACGTACATATGTACGTGCACAATAAAATCTGTTATGTGTATGAATGCATGACAAGAGAGTACTTGGATGATACGTTCTTAGACTTAAAAGCAAGCAGGTTAAACTTCCATGATGGACTACATTGGTAAAACAAAGAGTAACCTTTTATTTTTACTTGTTCTGAGAAGTCCTTTGGGATGGCAATTATGCACTGTCATTTAGTTGCTGTACTTGACGCTTGAAATATGTATAATGACGAATGTACACTTCAAACATCAGCTATTTTGGAAATGTTATAAGTATATATGCTCTGTGTGCACGCTTGCAGGCACGCTGTGTCAGCTAGTACTACCTCGAATCAATATCAATCAAGAAAACTAATCGTTTAGAAAGTCATAGTACAACCAACAACGATTACTCTTAAGTCATAGTCAATGCAACTAAAATCTCGAACAAACTTTATATGACGAAGGAGCAGCATTTGAATTGAATTGTCAATGGATGCCACTTATCAAAAATGATGAAAACTCAAGTCTTTTTTGGAGTATACATGTTCACCTAATGGACCTGAATTGATATGAAAGAAAAATAATCAATGTATTTCTTGCGTCAATTTGCTAACGTGTTTGGGCAGCTTCTCATTTTCTATATAGGTAGGTGGTGTGATCTAACTAATACAGTAATACTAGTAGGAAAGAAGAATAACCTATGTGTGCTGAAATATAAATATATTGCATAGCCCTTCTCATAGTTTGGACTTTTGGTTGAGATGGCTAGTGCGTCAACTCAATATATGGTATGCATGCACCGAACCCAAGCTAAGAACTAAAATAGCCTAGACGCGAAGAGGAGTGTTGAAATATTAATATATTACATAGCCCTTTCCATCAGTTCGGACTTTTGGTTCAGATGGCTAGTGCATCAATTCAATAATGTGGTCCAAGACGCACGGTTGTATCAGATGAGTGGCAAGTTTGTACTCACACAGCACAAAGGCAATAATCAAGAATGTTTTCTAAAAGGTGCATCGTTCCACAAACTTCACTTGCTAATGTAAATATTGGCTAGCCAACTAATTTGGTTTGCACGAGAACTAGGAACAATGGGGAGCTAGCTAGGATAGTGGCGTGTAATCTGATTTCTGTGTACATCTATATTCAGCAATTAGCAAGACATACCTTTTTTTTGGAGTAAAAATAGAAGAGACTATCCAACTGTAAATATTTTAGTAAAAATGTTATTAAAAGGAAAAACTACCCTCTCCGTTCCCAAATACTACAAAACGTTTTGACAGTTCAGTTTGAACTGCAAAAACGTAGTATATCAAGGAACCGAGGTTGTACAAACCTATTATGTTTCTCAAATCAACTCTCCAGATGTGTACCGTCGTTTTTCGAATCGTTTCTGCGTTTTCAATTGTTGTTAGACATTCAGTACTACTACACGAGGAGTATATTGATATATATTAAAAGGCATAAAAGCTACCATTTTATTTTTTTGTTGCAGTACGCCAGTAGCAGCAGCAATTCTCTTTTGAAGAAAAGAGTACATACATACATGCCCGCCTCAAGACGAGAGGAGGATGAGCTTCCATGCGTGCACGCAGCAGCAGGAGTCACTCGTGTGGCAGCCGTACCTGGCGAGCCACCCAGATGCTCCCACGTGTGGATCGCCCACACGCACGGACGGTGAGCAAAATAATTGGGTAATGATGCCGCTGTGATTGTTGAGAAAGGTCAAAGCCTAGGGATGTGGTAAAAGAGCAAGTTACCACACTAGTACTAGGACAACAACATCTGACTGACAGGAGGAGAAGAGACAGGGTAGAAGAATGAGATGTGCATGGATGGATGGATGGATGGAAGCAAGATTCCCGGACGGACGTAGCCTCCTCACGTGAGAAGGAGGCGTCGTCACGTGACCACTCCCCCCTGGCTTCGCGGAGTAAAGTGAGACCATAGGAGTGTTCTCCAGTGCTACTCCTACTTGGATTAGATTGTTTGCGATCAGTTTGACAGGGATTACTTAATCAATCAGCAGAAGCCCTGTGACCTCGGCACTAGTTTTATCCGACCAAGACATTCGCATGCAGCCGTATCAAGGAGAGCTTGTTTAACTAGCACGCAAAATATTCTCCTTGTTGGCTAATGTCAACCGCCACACATTTTTATAAGGGAAAAGCTAACTTACAACCGGCTGTTGCTACAGCCGGTCCATCACGCCTCCCACGGCCGCTTTCCTCTCCACCTTATTTCTTTCTACCCAACCACGCTCCTGCTGCTGACCTCGGGAAGCCGGCGCCCTGCTCTCTCATCTCCCTCGCCTCTCTCTCTCCGCTCGCAACCGCGGCCGCTCCAGCCGTCGAGCTCGCCGCCGTCGGACCTCCATCTCCCCTCCTCATCTCCACACAGCGCCATACCAGAGGCCCAACACCACGACCTCCCTCTCCGTCCAGCGCGACGGGCACCCTCCCCCTCGTGACCCTCTCCCGCGCGGTCACCTCCAACCATGGACGGCCATCTCGGCTCCGGCCTCGAGCTGTCCAGCGACTTCTGCTCCCGCCTCGGCAGTTCAAGTTCACCCAACACAGTGGACGGGATCAGAGAAGACAGCGCCCTGTAATGGATTGCTATGGGGTCACTCGATCTGGCTCCGACGGACCTCTGGAGCGGTGGATTCGTCAACGACCAGCTCAAATAGGCGAGATGGTGTGTCCATGGTCGATTGTGCAGGTCAGCATTTTTTAGGAGTTTATCGATGATACACGCAATGTATGATTTTGCTACATGGGTGTATTGACTTTGCTGTGTAAGCACGAGCAAAATGCTACATGATTTCGATTTCAGAAACTGTTTGGTACAATCAAATTGGGTTTTGTTACATATGTTATTGGTTTTTTGCTACATGAATATTTTTAAAGTGCTACATTCTTTTTGCTACACATCGCAATTTTCTAGACCTAAATTTTTGCTACACACCGTGCTACATGCGCATTTTTATTTGTTGGGCCGGATTTTTTTGCTACATTGATCGGACACAACATTTTCTGAAATAATTTTTGCTACATGGAATGTTACATGCATAGAAGAAAATGCTAGACGCGAAACGTTTTTGTTACATGGATCGGACGCGTGAGATCGGTTCACTTAAGTGGATCGGACGGTTCTTAAGGCGGCTGATCTTTTGCTTATCTACAACCGACTGACGCCTAGCGTTTGCCTTTTTATAATACAATCGCACAAAATGGGAGTACAATATAAGAGTGCTATCAGAGCACACACATCAGTCATGCACTACATGCTCAGAGTGCTGTCAGAGCATCTCCAGCGGCACCCTCCAAATATATGTCCGGCACCCCTCAATTGAGACCCAACGTCAATGAAGAGCTAGCTCGACCATATATAGGTGCTCCCTTCCCTTGAGATGCATGCAAGAAGAAGAGGAAATGGACGAAATAGGCTTTCGCCCCGCTTTATAAATAAAGCCCAACGGCCGAACTGATACAAGGTGATGAGGAAACCCTCTTACAAAGCAGATCAAAGATAATAAACAAGAACAAAGGAAACCCGACTTGCCACCGAAGACCCCACCGCGAGGTCGAGAACTACCGAGGCTCCACGACGATGCCCCCAAGAAGGTGACGACGCATAATGTCGCCGCCGTCGAGACCGAGAGGCCAAGGGTTTTCACCCGGAACTCTAACGTGGAGAAGGTGCCCACAACGGTGCCCCCAAGAGGGTTACGACACCCGCAGGCGTCGTCGCCGTTGGCGCCGGAGCGCATAGCTTTCGCTCGGAAAAACCTCCCTACCACACCCGATACCGCGAACCGCCCAAAGTCCCCGAGCCAGGCCTCCACAACCCGATCTGGGACCGCCATTGCCGAAGCGCAGCCAGCACCAGGACCTCCCACCGCCAACATCTCTCCACCCACGTCGTCAGAGAAGACAACCATCACCACTGCCACGTCACTCGCCGCCGAGTCGTCCGAGCAGATCACCTTCCGGAGCCGCCACCCCGGCATCCAAGATCTCGCCCCAACGGAGAAGCAGATGTCAAGATGGCAGCTACACCGGAACGGACAGGAGAGGTACAAAGCCAGCTAACCCTAGGACAGCAGGGGTATGACTAGCAGGACGCACCCGCCGGTTACACCCGCAGACCCCGAGTAAACGGGGCTGCTAGGCGGTCACCGGATCTAGGCCCTCCTGGCCCGGATCCAGCACCCCATCCACTCCATGGTCGGGGGAAGGGCTCCCAGACGCGCCAGGAGCCACTGAAACCACGCAGGTAGCAGGGCATGTCCAACCCAGATCGGGCCCAAACGGGCCCAGATCTGGGCCGAGAGCCGCCGCCGCCGTCTCAGGCCAGCTCCGCCAGCCACCGTGCCCGAGGTGAGGAGCCCCGCACCTCTCCGTCACAGCCTCCAGTAGGGACTTTGTCCCCGCCGTCCGTCTTCTGCGTCCGTGGTCAAGATCTCCGGCCAAGAAGCCGCTGCCCACGTCACTTGAGGTCGCCGCCACCGGAAGCTCCACCATAGGCCCGCCCCACCACCACCGAGTCTCCACGCCGCCGCCAGAACGGCCGCGCCGCCGCGCCCCGGTAAGCACGGTGCCCAAGTCACCCCACTCGGCCCGCGCCAAGATCTTCGAACTAGGGAGAAGGAGGAGCCTCGCCGCCGCCAGCGCCCGGCCTTCGGCTGGCGACGCCGTCTGGCAGCGGCGAGGAGGGAGAAGGGCGAGGAGCGGGGCTGGAAGCAGGGAGGGCTAGGGTTCCCGTCGCCGCTCGCGGGAGCGACAAGGGGAACGAGGGGAAAAGGTCGGAGGGGCGCGTCCAATTGCAAGCTCTTCTGTTAATCGAAGAAGAGGAAATTCGAACAGTCTAATGGCATGATTAAAAGATAAGAGGCTACTTACCTTACTTGGATCCTATGCTTGCGAAGCATATGATGAGGTCAGTGACAGCTTAGATTATAACTAAATGTTAAAATCACACTTTGAGGAACATTTTGGAGAATGGAATGCTCCGGAGATTCTGCACAGTTCCATTGACTCTCTCTCTCTCACCATCTTTCTCTAACATTCTTAGGTGGGGCCCAGGGAAAACATCCCAGGACGACTAGCTTATACAGTATATTTCTTGAGGTGAGTTTTCTCTGTCCCTCCCGTGAGAATTGGTGCACTGCAGCTAGCCATGTGCGGATGTACCGCCGGTTCTCCACTTCCTCTGCCTCCAGAGCTAGTGATAAATTAGTACAAGTACAGCAATATATTTGGCTAGGTTAGATTCTTCTACAAGAGAGAGGGAAACCTACAAGCTAAGAAGATTTGGTAAGCTTCGTATTTAGCTTTTCATGTGATCGTGACACGCTGCACGTGCATATATCTAGTCGTGTTTTTTCCTATTTAAGTTGATTCACCGTTTCTTGGCCTGGTCGGAAGGAGATTCAAGTTTCTCTTGGAGCTTCTACAAAATGAGCTAACCTAATAAATAAACAAGAATGTACTACTATTTGTTCTATTACTCCAAATCATAGAGCAAATTATCATGAATGAATGAATATTCGTGCAAGCATGCATGCCCCTGTGCACATGTTTTAAATTTTGCTTGGCCTGCATGTGCATGTACATGTACATGTGTGTCTGCAAAGAAGATGACCACATCCATAAAGGAGCGAGGGCCATAATAAAGCCCAGCGTACAGCAGGGTGGGGAAGAAAAGGATGAACAGTGAGCGGCATAAATGGCGGCAGCGGTGGCAGCCTACTGGTGGCAGTCATCCGACTTAACTCCGGCCGGCCGGCCGGCATATCCTCCCTCAACATGCAAGAAATTATTTATGGGTCATGGCACGGAGCCATTCATTCATTCACTTTGTTTCTGGTCCATGCGCAAAACCCTAACAAGCATAGCAGCCCTATCTACCCGAGGCCTTGCCTTGCTCTACAGAAGTATATTGGCTCGCTTCAGACAAATTGTTGCGTTTTAGCACTGTTGGGTTTAGCTACCACGTGGTCGTGAATTCAATACACGACGGATGGATCATCATGCATGAGTGAATGGACGAGTGAATGCTACTCCTACTTTGATTTTATGAGTTATATGCGCGCGCACACATGAACCGGCCGGTGAAGATGACACTAGTGTAGGCAACACTAGGCAATACTCCTAAATCTTGCAACATTAATTAGCTATTCCTCCAGCGATGGCAATACAAAAAGAATGCGTTGAAATACCAGATAAACCACGCAAACGTTGTACTCCTACATCTTGCAACATTTTTGTAATGAATAATGATTTTTGAATCATTCGGATGTTACGAAAATTTCCTACAAAACTTCTTTGGGTCACTGATTGTTGCAAGGAAATTTTATACACATTGGCTTCCCATGCATGTATTTCCATAGAAATTTGAACATCTGCTCCGATCTTAATAATTTTCAAAATATCTTCGTATTATTGCATTTTCCCTCTATTAGGTCCAAACAACTATTTTGGCAACAAAAAAACTTTTTACAAAATGTAGTTTGCACTTGTACCGAGCAATTATGCAGTTTTTGCGATATGTCATGGATGAACCGACTCCCTGAAACTTTAACCCTTATGATATGAGGAGTTAAAAAAATGGCCCGAGCTAACAAACACCTAGATTTAAGTTCTTTTTTTTGCTAATTCTTTCATCCTTTGCTACATACATTTCAAACAATTGCACGATAATTCATCAACAATTTCCAGGATTCAAATGAACCATATCCTACAATTCAACCACATAAACTTCCAAATCGGTCAAGTTTATCAAATAAAAACATAGCATGTGAGATGCCATGGAGCAAAATTGATCAAGTTCATACCGCACTAAAGAAAGCACTCCCATGCTCACCACCACCACCACCGCCGCCAATGGCTTGCAACACATGTGTCTTGCCACCGCCCTTCAATGCAGGCTAGATCCTTGTAGCAATGGTGCAACACAAATGGCTTGATGCCGCCCTTCTTGTTGCGTTGCCTGTATTTCTTGGTGATTGACACCCTATTAGGTGGTGCAGGGTTCACTTGATGAACACAACCGGGTCGTTGGTTCCATTCATCTTGAATACACATTCACAGTCCACCGATGGGCAAGAGAATTTTTGTTTGATTTATTCCAACTGAGGCATCAAGCCAGACATTCAACTATCCACGGTACAAAGCATAGTTCGTTGGCATTGTCTTCCTCGTGCTTTCTCATGTCTTGATGGGCTCCCCGACCACATCCACTTCGTGGTCATCCTCCTCCCATCGTGATCTTCCTCTTATCACGATCATACGCCATAGATAAATATATGTCATTGAGAATGTGTACGTGTGATTCATCCAGTTAAGACATGAAATTTGCAACATAATACTTGCCGCCACTACAATCATCAAGAAAAAACACGTCACACGATCATTGCCGCATTTCATCACCTAAATTGATCAGCAAAATTAAAAGGCTAGTTTTCTAACGTCCGGTCATTGTGTCAAAAAACGTTCGTGGCATGACCCTCTGCATGGGCGCCGGTTGCCGTAGGGGGATATCTAATGAGATGAGAGGGTGGCCAGAGATGGAGGAGATTGCTAGCACCACCATAACTAGAGGAGCATCGAAGTGGGACGAGGCTTCTTCATATTTGTCATCGCCTTAGGGAAGACCTCGCCGACCGGTGTTGGCTTCCTCTTCCGCCTGCATTGTTGGCTGAAACCACTTTTTTCCAGTCTTTACAGACCGAGGAGGCATCGCAGGAGGGCGAGCATCAAAGGGATTTTTGTGCTGAGTAGTTGTGGCGGCTACTCAAATTTGGAAGAATAAGGGAAATTATGAGGATTAACTTTACAAAAAATTTAGGAGTTAATAGTTTGAGGGTTCAATTATCTATGGCTTAATTCCTCAAAACAAAATATTTTCAGGAGCTAAGAATCACAATAGTAAACTACACGCAGATGTTCTTAAGTTACGTCATTCTTGAACAAAAGATGCCTGCATTGCTCCATAGGGGCGGCTCAGGTGGAACCCTTACCGCAGCCGCCGCCACCCCTTCGATTCTCTGCTCTCGTGGTCGTCAACTCAAGCCACATGCAAAGACCGCATGCAGATGTCGGGGGGGGGGGGGGGGGGATCTGTCCTCCAATATCATTTTGCGAGGTGGCCGGTTGTGATTTTACATGCAGTGGCAACGCTGGCTAGCGTGCGTTGCCCTTGGTCTAGGTGGCGTTCCTCCCATCCGGCAGTGGAGAAGCAGCTGCGCTTGGTGGTGGTCCGAGAGGTTGTATTTAACTCTGGGCATAATTCGGTGTCAAACCGTCTAAACCGACGAACCAACCCGCACCGCACCGCATCAGTGGTTTGTTACAGGTTCGAGTAAGCAAACCGACCAAACCGAGATAAAACAACCTTTACAGGTTTGAGACAGGTTTGACCCATCAAAACCGACCAAACCGCATCTCACACTAGGGCACGGGCCGCACGGCGGTCGGCGGAGGCGAGGGGCGAGGGCACGGCGGAGGCGAGGGGCGACCGGGCGAGGGCACGGCGGTCGGTGGAGACCGAGCGCGCCGATGCGAAGGTTGCGGTAGCCATGGAAGACCAGGGCACGACGGATGGGGGAGCTAACGGCCAGGGCACGGCGGTCCACGACAGCGAGGTGGCAGCGGCAAGGACCACACCACTTTCTCGCCATCCACCAAATCTTCGAAGGCAATTTCGCACGCCTCAGGTTCGTCTCCCCTGCACCCTGACTCTGTAGTTCCCCTCTTGCTGAAATTTGGTAAAATCTTTGTGCACTGTAACTTGGAGTACTCTAATTGTTCTGGTAAAATCTGGTATATGCATGTTTAACCGTAGTTTTATTCCTTCTGTGAACCAGTGGGATTGCACAAATCTTTTATCTAAAACTGTTGTACTTTATCATTTCTTCACGCACTGACATAGTGAATTTTCATCTTCAAAAAGCAATATTGTTTACTTCCAGCCTGTGCAATTTTTGCTGATATGCATGAGTACTTACGTAGTGGGCTCTTTGCTGTTGTTTATATTGGCTCTCTTTGACCTAGTTGCATTACTAAATGTGTGTGTGTCTAAAATTCATATTTCCTTTTTCAGGCCATATGAAATGATACCCAAGTTGAGAATTCACAATTTCAACCCAACCAATTTACTATGGAAGGTGAAACGGAGTCCGCTGCATCATCACCCCAACCACCCTTACCTAGAGGTAGAGGGAGTTCTTCTCTGCCACAAATTCCAAAACCAACTGGGGGAAGAAATGGAATGGGCGCAACTAGTGGTGAACCTAGGCCATCAAGGCATACTACTTCTCCTGTGAAAGTTAACAAGAGAAATGTCAGGATAAAGAGAAGGACTTCCAAAACAACATCAGATGTTTGGGATTACTTTACTCAAGAAGACACCGAGGATGGTCCAGTAGCAATATGTGGATTTTGTGACCAGACTTATCAGTGTGAGCGAGGTTTCCATGGTACTAGCACCTTGCAGAGTCATTTGCTGTACTGTTGCCGTAGTTGTCCGTTCACTGACCATGAGAAGCGAAGGAAATTGTCTTTGCAAGATGATCATAGGTTCAGTGCAGCAGATTGTCGCCGAGCTCTTGCAAAGATGATTATCATGGATGAATATCCTTTTAGTGCTGTAGAAGGTGAAGGCTTCCGGGAATATTCGAGAACTCTTCAACCACAATTTGAACCTCCTTCACGATACACAGTTGCTAGGGATTGTTTGAATCTGTATTTGGAAGAAAAGATACACTTGAAGGAAGCTTTGAAGCATCAACGAATCTGTTTGACAACTGATACATGGACATCAGTTCAGAATCAGAACTACATGAGTTTGACAGCACATTGGATCGACAATCAGTGGCAACTTCAAAGGAAAGTGTTGAACTTCTGTTTTGTACCTGATCACTCAGGTGATACTCTTGGCAGGAAGGTAGAAGACTGCCTCCTTGAGTGGGACATTGGAAAAATCTTTACCGTAACCGTTGACAATGCATCATCCAATAATAATTTAATTGAGTATTTGAAAAATGTTACCAAGGATTGGGATTCAATTTATTATATATTGTGCTGGATGAAGAAATGCTATCTGGTGAAGTAATTTTGATTTATTATATATTGTGCTGGACAATTTATTATTATATATTGTGCTGGATGAAGAATGCTATCTGGATGAAGAAATGCTATCATACCTTATTAATATGTAATTATAAGTTCCGGTACACGCTCCCTAGCAAGCTAACAGCCAGCGACTAACGATCAACTGCTTCTAGTTGTGAACGATCAAGCGCGTGCACAAGCGCGTGCATGTCCACGGTGTGAAACCGTGCAAACCGTGAAACCAACCCAGACTGCACCACGATATCAACTTGTCTGTACGCGGTTTAAACCACACCGACCCGGCTAGCACCGTGGCCAACGGTGTGGTTTGAGGAAACTGCTCAAACCGTGCTAAACCGAGGATGGCCAGGGTGGGTTGTATTATGCCCGTGGTGGTGCAGGTTCCCTAGATCAATGCATGCTCGAGCGGCCCATGTTTATCTCTACGGACCTAGCTTCTCTTTGTAGTTTCAGCGAAGCGGGCGGCCATGGTTGAGACGTTTCCATGCGTTACTCGGGAAGTTCTCGCAAAGTACTCGGGTCGTGACTCGTGAGTGTGTTGGAGGATGGACGATGATATAGTCTCGTGTTTTGGGGTGTCCTCTGTTTGTTGTTTCTGTTACTCCCTCCGTTTTTGTATATAAGACCACTATCAAAAAAACAAAGTTGATTCTATACAAGGCCACAAACAGTAATTGATGCAAAAGTAATTAGCTTCTCCTCGTACGATGGGCAGCTCGAGAATAGCAACGGATGCACATTTATTACCCAGCCAAGACAGAGCGCAGCGCGGGACAGATTCGCGGAGGGAGCCAGTAGAAAAAATGAATGTAGGCCACGCATGCAGCCGCATTTATCAACCCAGCTAATCGAGGAGTCCGCAGCGTTAACAAGGTGGCTTTGCCAACTACTTAGCCCTGCAATAATCAGTTCAAATTTTCGTCTTGGTATCTGAAATTTGAGTTTGTGGGCTTGTATACAAAAACGGAGGGAGTATGTGTCATATAGGCTTTTGCGGGCATATTTGTATTCGCTTGGCAGCAATTAATTAGGCTTAATTTAGCAAGGTTTCTCTTTCCTTGTTCTTGCGAATGGAACTTGTATTACTACTCAAAAATATCTGCAGGGCTTACAATCATTATGGCAAACGGTAGCTAGACCTGCTGGAGCTGGACCAGAGGAATGCCACAGTGCCGTACAGTAATTAATTCTAGCGTAATTACTAGCATAATTTAGCATGGTTGGTTGCCTGCTGTCGGGGTTTTTGTTCTGCTTTCCTAAATTAATCGGGTGGTTGTGATATTTTTTGGGTCCAGTTTTCTTTATTAACTGGACCATTTTTATCTGCTGCCCAGATAGAGTTTTTCCCCTTAAACGATTATACTCCAACACACTCACGGGGCGATGTTTGTGTGTACGACGTACGTATACCTCGATCCCTCCGTCATCGACGTATAGTACTACGAGTACAGTACCGGACCCTCCACTTCTTCGTTCTTCGGGCAGCTGTGGATCTCTCTAGGGAGTACGTAGCTGGCCGGAAGCACAAATGTAGAGGGTAAGACATATTCCCCTCTCTCTCTCCTCCTTGGAAACTTGCAAACGTGTGGCCAGGCATTGAATGCATCCGCCATTACCCACTGTGGAATCTACACGCATGTAGAGATTGAGACTAGTCACAGTGGAGAGTATCATATACTAGTATCATATCATGCACATGATACTAGTCTATGTTACTACCTCCACAATGGGTAGTAACATATGTGTGGTATCATATAATAGTGCATTTATTAGGTTGTAGACTCATATTGCATTGAAATCCGTTATGTTACGGTATCTACCTATGATACCACTATCACATCTCTCATCATTAATTGCAGTGCCACGTCATCTTTTTGCCAACATGGCATATATGATACCACCTATGATACCACCATTGTGGCTAGTCTGAGGCGCGCTGGCAAATCCAAGAATTATATACTCCATGCATGTAAACAACTCCAGTGAGACTGAGTAGCTAATTAACAGTCTGTAAATGACTAGTCCACCATGCATGCAAGATACTCCTTGGCCAGCATGCAGGGCCGGTCCTGAGGGGGGGGGGGGGGGGGGGCAGGGGGCGACCGCCCCGGGCCCCGAAACCAAGGGGCGCCCAATTCCCATGTCCCATCTACCTAAGTCTAAGGCATGTTCAGTGGACGTTGGCGGCGCCATTAGAGCAGCTAGGAAGCTTTTCTCTCGTGTGGGAGATGAACGAAGCGTTATGTGCTTACTAGTGGACTTGGGCCTTTTCGTTTAGTTAGGTCGGCCTTTTTTTTCTCTCGTTACCTTGGGCCTTATTCATGTAGTTAGCTATGTAGGGATTTGAGGTCGGGTTGATAGGGGAAAAAATGGGATGGTGTCGGTAGGCAACGCGGCACATAGTCTAGTAATTTTCCTCCTCGTTGGAATATTGAAACGGCAAAGGCCATGGCTAGATCAGGCAGGTATGACCGTATGAGTCTTTTCACGTTTTCCGTGCGGGCGCCTTACGACCATTCCAAGGTACGAATCTAGAGATCGCCCATCGTCGTGTCTCACACAGTCACGCCGAAAGGGGAGAACCCAAGTCGCCGAGAGGTGCTTCCAGTGTGCATGCCACCGCAGTGACGTGGTTTTAGGAATAGTCAATGTCATCAAGGGGGTGTTGTTTTGGCACACACAGGATAAGATACTCACATTACGGAAAAGACAACTAATAATGCTCAAGACATTTTCAAAAAATATATAATTTTGAATGTAGTTGTTTGTTCCTTCTACATGTCCTGAAATATTTTGTGATGAAACAATATATGTAGTGTCGTAGGTAAGAAAGACAACAAAAAATCTCGTGAAAAACAATTTTGTGGCACCATAAAATTATCTTTTTACCCAGGTTGCACACATGTCAATTTTCCATGTACTTTATGACAATGTATACACATTTGATAAAATATTGCTTTCGTATGCACTTTTACGTGTTTATCGACAGCATATCACGTAGACATGTATATACGTTCATTTTGTTTCTTATAGGGCCCAGATTTTAATTTCACCCAGGCCCCTGAAATGCCAGGACCGGCCCTGCCAGCATGGTTCCTTTTCGAAGGGAACAGGCATGGTGCAAATGCTTTTTTCGAAGGGAACATGGTGCACATCCTTCGAATGAACTACACAGTGTCTAAGGAAAATGTGCATGTATATTGTTTTTTCAAAATACAGCGAGGGCTGATTTCTTTTTTTTTCCCAAAATGGGAGCATTGCCCTGATGTTTATATGCAAGTAGTAAGAAATTCTCATAAATTGTTGAAACCCTCAAGTGTAAGGGGTGATATATTCAAGTAGTAAGAATTTCTCTTAGTAGGAAATCAAAATTTGTCGAATCAATAGGAGTATCAAGACGTCAACCAAATTAACATTACCTACAAATACAAAATCTACTTGTCCCTAGCGTAAAGGAAGGTTGTCAAGTTCCCGTCCTGCTAGCACTACCAGGAAATAGGCTTTCTGTGGCGCACCCACTTTTGCATTCTGTGGCGCATGGTGGATGCGCCACAGAATTCTCGCCACAAAAGTTAAAATTCTGTGGCGCACGTGGGCGTGCGCCACAGAAAGACAACAATTTTGTGGCGCACTCCACAACCATGCGCCACAGATAGTCTTTTTCGGATTTAAAAAAAATACGGCTGCCACCGCAACCACTGTGGCGAGCCACCGCAGCGGGTCGGCCTCGAACCCCTGAACGCCGTCCTTGCCGAGGTAGTGGAGGAAGCAGACGGCGGCGACGACCCATGTGGGCGTGCGTTCGAGCGACGCGTCCTCCATGGCTCCTCCTCCTCGATCTTGTGCTTCGGACGCTGGTCGACCATGGCGGGGTCTGGGCGAGGAGGCTGGTCGACCACCTGCGACGGAGCAACGTGCAGGAGCAGCGGCTTCGGATCCGTCGCAAAGACCTCGAACGGTCACCGGCGGAGGAGGCCTGTGGGCCCGGTCCGCAGAGATGAACCCTCCTCCCTGCAGCCAGCGCGAGGTGGACGACGTACGGCCTTCGAGACCCGGCAAACCGTAGCTAGGCCACGCCTGTGGAGGGAGCGAGGAGGTCCGCCATCTCCAGCTAGGTGGTGTGGAGGGCGGAGGTGTTGGTGTGGAGCAGGATGTGATGGATGGGGGCGAAAGTAGATCGAGGCGGCCGGCTCCTCGTGGTGGCGGCGCTAGAGGGCGATGGGGAGGAGGATGCAGGGAAGGAGAGAGCAGGTGAGGTGGAGGAGAGGCGAGGGGGCCAGCGGCGGGCGTACGGCGCGCGTGGGGTGGCGGCGTGGAGGAGAGGCGAGGGGGCTGGCGGCGGCGGTGGAGAGCGTGGTATGCGTCGGCGTGAGAGAGGATGCGTGGAGGGAAGGCAGAGAGAAAAGAGAGAGGATGCGTGGTGGGGGTGTGTTTGACCAGGTGAGAGGAGAGAGAAACTGGATCCGGATCTGAAAATAAATTTTTTTTTATTGCTATCTGTGGCGCACCAGATCACATGCGCCACAGAAACTGACTTTTCTGTGGCGCATCTAACCGCATGCGCCACAGAAAAGTCCCTTTCTGTGGCGCACCAGATCCCATGCGCCACAGAAACAACCCCGGAGTTTGAAATCCAATGACTGGTGGTGGGCCCTCCTTATTTCTGTGGCGCACGCAGCGGGGTGCGCCACAGAAAGCAGGAATTCTGTGGCGCATGGGACCTCAATGCGCCACAGAAAGCAGGAATTCTGTAACAGCCCCAACTTTGTGAACCTAAAATTGTGATTAAATTTTTCACTTTTGTATTTCAATGCATCATGGCATCCATTATGATTTGCTAAACATAGAAAACAATTGGTTTGGCACCACTTAAAAACCAATGCCAAACTTGCCTCAATAAAATCTCAAATCAATGAAAGCACTCAAACTCGCAAAACAAAAATATCTTGACATCTTATATTTGTCAAGGAAGTTCCAAGAGTTCAAAATTAATATTTTGCACTTGCTTCAAAATTCTAAAGGAATATCATTTTGGAAATTAGAAAAATTGCCATAATGAAACACTATGAACAGAAGTTGGTCAAAACATTTTATTTTTAAACCCCAATTTTTGTGGAACCTCTACATGATATGGAGAGGCTACATGAATAATTTCATATTTTTCTAAAATGTTTTAGTGCTTCAATAAAATCCTTGAAGTGATACTAGTTTTAAAAGAAACAGCAAAAGGACTTAGTTGAAAAAGGGGAAAAGAAACGCAGGGGGTTTTTCAAAAATAGGTCATCTCTCTCCTCCCGCCCGACACGGATGCGCCATTGCCGGCGGGAGTAGGAGGCCCCCCACGATGTCCCGCGTCACGCCGCCCGGACCCCCCTCCTCTCCTCTCCCCTGCGAGGAGTTAAGAAGAGCACCACCCCTCTCCTCTGTTCTCCCTGCCCAGATATTTTCCCTCTCCTCTCTCCCTTCCATGACCGAACCAAGCCAAGCTCGCCGTCGCGTCTCGCCGCCGTTCTAGACCACCCAGAGCAGATCGAAGTGCGCCGACGTCTCCGCCTCGTCCACCTCTTCCTCTCCGTGCAAGGAATCGAGTAGGAGAGTTGTAGAACCCACCCGCGAGTGCACGCAGGCACGGAAACATCGCCGCCATGCGAGCCCGTGCCGCAGCTCCGGCGAGCGGCGTCGCGCCGACGTCGCCGTGGGGCCACGTGTCGACGTGGATGCCAGCGTGGCCTCGGGCCCCCTCTGTCAACGGCTGTGGCTAGCCAGCCCACGGTGAAAAACGTTTCACCGTGTGTCTCTGTAAAAGAATAAATCGTTTTAAATGAATTAAATTCAATTGGAAACGTGTAAAATCCATAACTTATTAAATAATACTCCAAAAATTACAAGTAATATACCAAAATGTTCATTGAAATAAAGCCTGTCTATTGGTATACCTCACACATCCAACTAAATTAGTTTAGTTGCTGTTTACTTAAAATGATTAAAATGGCAGAAAAGAAAAGGATTTTATAAAATTCATAACTTATTAAATGTTGATCCAAAAATTGCAAATAAGATATCAAAATGATCAGTGGAATAAACTTCACATTCTAACATCATTTCCATGCTGAACTAAATACTAGGATTAACTTTTTCTTGCACTTTAGTAAGAGGGCAGATTTAAAATGGATTTTATAAATTCAATAACTTAATATTGATTAATCAGAAAAATGTGTTCTTTATATCAAAATGCTCAGCAAATCAATACCTACCCTAAAACATCATGCCCATGCATGTTTGATGAATAATTAGCTACTGGTCTAATTGGATTTAGCTCTAGAAGCTATTAAGATAAATATGGGTTTGTGCCAAATATTACCAAATGATTTGGGACAACTCATTTAACTTGTTGATCATGTTTATGATCCATTAGTTGCATTAAAATATCATGTCATCATGTGTTTGCGCATTGATTTTGTTATGCATGTGTGGTTATTGATTGTGTTCTCTCCGGTGTTTGTATGCATCGATAGATCAAGCAGTCGGGGTTCCACCGCAATACCCCGACGACCCGTATTACCAGACCGTTGAACAAGGCAAGCGTAATCCCCCCTCTGAGCATGTCTCCTCCTATTTTCCGCAATTATATTCTCCACTATAATATTGCATTCGGTTCCAAAAGTCTTTTGCCTGGATTAGAGTATCCTACTAGTTGCATTAGATACCTGTTGCCATTACATGTATCCTTCCTAATATCCATAGGACTGAAGTGTTGGCCTGAGTTAATTATACTTGCGATATATATGCTTAGCCATGCTTAGTTAAATGCTTATTAGTCCGGTGGATGTTTCAATTGTCGGAACAGTTGATGGAATGGCCGGATGTTGTGAGGACATAAATAAACTGCTTAAAGGCGGGGATGAGAGGCCACATGGGATGTGGTGGGTTGTCTCGTTCTCGCCGCCTAAGTGCGAGTTCTTTACCTCTTGAACCAAGACCGAGCGTGCAACCATGGGTGAGGCCTATGTAATAGCAGGAACCCTCATAGACTAAATAACTCGGGCGGGGCTAGCCAGGGTCCTCTAGTTTGAGCTTCCATTTGCGTGTGCGTGAAGATGGTGGCAAGGACTGGGATGAGGATGGTGGTGTTTAGGAAAATGAGTGGCCACGGGGCAGGGTGTTGGAGGCACTGAACCTGTCCTGTCCTCACTGATGATCCTGGGTTAGTCTCAAGCGAGGGAGAAGTCGACAGCGCTCCCACCCATCCGGCTCTCCAAGGAAGAGAGCTAAAAGCTAGGCAATGGGCCGGACGGTACACGTGGTAAACATTGTACACCCCTGCAGGTTAAATCTTTTCGAAAAGCCGTGTCCACGGTTATGGACGACTTGGGAAAGGACAATAAGACCATAGAGAAACTTGAACGGAATGATTAAAACCTGAGTACTAAAGGTACTACCAAGAATGCAAGGTTGACTTCCTCGAGGGTGATTCGGGGAGGTGCCTTGGTAGACAGGTGAAGTGATTGATGGTGGTTGTTGATGAAGTTGATCAAAAGAAAAGAGTTTACTTCTTATCCCTTTTGAAAATATTCTGATTAGTCGATGCCAGATGTCTTTTATAAAGAAAACCAGCTTTACGCAAAACAGCCATAAAACCTTTGAAAGCCAATCATTGAGCTAGTAGCTCTAGTAATCTTGCAGAGTTCGTCGAACTCAACGTTGTTTATTTGATTTCAGTGGAGGACTTCACCGACACTGAAGGTGGGTTCTATGTGGACGTCGACGAGTAGTCTGGGGTTCCCAGGTGGCAGCTTGGGACATCCCGGAACAGCTGGCGCTGGAATGTTTATCTATAGGCCTCTTAGGCCATAATTTGGATCTTGTTGTTAGAACAACTTAATTTGCTTCCGCATGATGTACTGTTGGGTCTGTGACCTCTGGTTGTAATATTTGCTATCTTTCTCTATTATAAGAGTTGAACTATAATGCTTTGAGTCGTAGAGTCTGTGATGTGCCAGTTGTTCCACAAGTCTTGATCTCTCTATTATGCATTGATAGTTGTGCCTGTGTTAGGGCATCAATCGGGGTGTTGCGTTGCCGATGATCCATTCCGAGCAACGCCTGCCAAAGGTTTTGGCCGGGAGTGGTAAACCCGTAACCTCCGGTTGTATCGCCTAACCGGTGACACACACATCACTGTATGTTCCGCGGTCGGGGCGCTACAAGTTGGTATCAGAGCAGGACTGCCTGTAGGAAACCCTTCTACTGGTCGACGTTGAGTCTAGTGTTTGTGAAAATATTTTAACCTAAAAATGAGTTGTGAAAACCATCTTAGGATTCTTTTTACTCCTTATCTGGTTACATTCTAATCTCGGAGCAATCTTACCTCGATTTGAGTTAAAAGTTTTTCTTCTCATCTGTTACTTCAAAAATCTTTAGGATCACGAGGTTGGGTTCTACCTTTAGTGTTATGTGTCTGGTTGCTCCCGCTGCGCTACAGTCCGAAATCAACTCAGATGTTTAAGAACCCTGTTATCCCTACTGAGCCTAATCACTTATTCCATCTTTGGGTTTTAACCCAAGGACTTGAACAGAAGGTCCCGGATTGTGCCGGATAGTGTGGGTTGAATCACGTGGTTTCTTAACCATTTGAATCTCACGCTAGTGGTACATGATGCTGATCTTTGACCCAAGTTCCATCTTGTTGGTCCCTTGTTCGTTGTTACCCAAAGTATTATCGTCCCTAGTCTGTGTACTTGAGTAGACGCTAATGCTTCTGTCCAACCATTCGGAGATAGATACTAACGGTGTCCTTGTCAATTCTCCAGAATGGCTCGAGGAGGCCGCGGTAACAACAACAATGATGAGGAACCACCGCCACCCCCTTCAATGGCGCAGGTCTTGATGGCCATTGAGGAGAACCGCGGGCGCAATGAGCGGCTGCTCAAGCAGTTGGTGCAGCAAAATACCCGGAGGAATGAGTGCAACACTCTCACTGAGTTCCTGCGCTCGCAGCCACCCACCTTCTCTGATGCTAAGGAGCCACTGGACGCTGATGACTGGCTTCGCGCTCTGGAGCGCCAGTTCGGCGCGCTGCATGTACCAGTGGCCGAGCAGGTCAACTTTGCCACCTACCTCCTGACTGGTGCGGCTGGATGCTGGTGGGAGAGTCATGTGGCGCTATTCGCGCCGGGCCATGTTTTCACTTGGGCGGATTTCCGCACAGCTTTTCGTGCGGCTTACATACCTCAGCCCATAATGGACCTGAAGAGGAGGGAGTTCCTGGATCTGCACCAGGGTCATATGGATCTCCGAGCTTATGGGTGCCAATTCAACCATCTCTCTCGTTATGCCCCTCGGGACGTGACCAATGATGCCGACAAGCAAGAGTTGTTCCGCAAGGGGCTTGCGCCGAGGCTCCGCTATGAGTTGCTGCCCTTCAAGTTCCAGAACTACCAGGAGCTGTTCAACCAGGCTCTTACTCTTGAGCAGGGAAGGAAGGAATTTGAGGCGTCCAAGAGGCCAGCACAAGGGGACCACCCGAGTTCCTCGGTTTCTCAGAGCAAGAAGCGCAGGGTTTTCGTTCCCTACAGCGCTGTGCCGCGTGCTCCATTCATGCCGAGGGCCACAGGACACAGGCCACCACCGCCACGCCCCACTACTTCGACACCTGGGGCGAGCGGGAGTGGGTATCGTCCTCCGCTGCCTTCCCAACCTGGAAACACTTGCTACAGCTGTGGCCAGGCTGGCCACTACTCCAGGGAGTGCCCCCAAAAGGCACCTGTTTCGGTGACACCTGCACGAGCCCCCGCCACCCCAGCTGGCAAAGCGGGCCCTATCGTGCATGGTCGCCTGAACCACGTCTCTGCTGAAGAAGCTGAGGAGGACCCCAGCGTCTTTATGCGTGAGCTTCGAATCAATGACAACCATGCTACCGTTTTGTTTGATTCTGGAGCATCGCATTCATTCATATCGATAGATTTCGCTAAAGACCACAGCATAGCTTTTGAGGACATGAGACGTCCCTTGGTGATCTCCACGCCTGGTTCCAAATGGCAAACCGATGGGGTTACCCCGGAGGTCCAGATTATTGTAGGTCACTGGTCCTTCCCTTTTGCGCTGGTAGCTTTGAAGTCCAACGGCATTGACGTCATACTGGGCATGGACTGGCTAGTAAAATACCGGGCTAATTGATGGCGTGAATCACACGCTCGTTGGGAGACCCCAAGAGGAAGGTATGATGCAGTTCAGCAGCAAGTTTTCCCTCGGAAAGAAACCAAGGTTATCGATCCAGTAGGAGCAGCAACTCTTCAAAAGGTTGTTGGTGGCTCGCACGGCGTAATACGATCACCAACGTGGAATCTGCACACAACACAATCAAACTACTTTGCCCCAACGAAACAGTGAGGTTGTCAATCTCACCGGCTTGCTGAAAACAAAGGATTAAACGTATGGTGTGGAAAATGAGTATTAAATTCCAGAGAATGAATAAGGAACAGTTTGCAGTTTGTGGTTGTTTAATCAGTGTAAAAGAATGGACCGGGGTCCACAGTTCACTAGTGGTGTCTCTCCATAAAAGATAACTAACATGTTGGGTGAACAAATTACAGCTGGGCAATTGACAAATAGTGAGCGCATGACAATGCATATACATGACATCATGACTACTATGATATTTAATTGGGCATTACGACAAGATACATAGACCGTTATCCAACAGCATCTAGGACTAATAATCCACCGCCGGGTTGTCATCCGAGCCCCCCGTTGGTATTAAGTTGCAAGCAACGGATAATCGCATTAAGTAAAGCGCGTAATGTAAACAAACACATATGCCCGTGGACATAGCATCGTTAGGTTATCCCTAGTGGCAACAGCACATCCACAACCTTAGAACTTTCTGTCACTGTCCCAGATTAAATGGAGGCATGAACCCACTATCTAGCATAAATACTCTCTCTTGGAGTTACAAGCATCTACTTGGCCAAAGCATCTACGAGTAACGGAAAGCATGCAAGATCTTAAATAACATATAAGATAAATTGATAATCAACTTGACATAGTATTCAATATTCATCGGATCCCAGCAAACACAACATGTAGCATTACAATAATATGATCTTGATCATGTAGGGCAGCTCACAAGATCTAAACATGACGGCACAAAGTGGAGAGACAACCATCTAGCTACTGCTATGGACCCGTAGTCCAAGGATGAACTACTCACGCATCACTCCGGAGGCAGGCATGGCGATGTAGAAGCCTCCGGTGACGATTCCCCTCTCCGGCAGGGTGCCGGGAAGAGGTTCTGGACCCTCCCGAGCTAGGGTTGACGGCGGCAGCGTCTCTGCAACTTTTCGTGGATATTGGCTCAGGCACTTAGGGTTTTCGCGTCGGGGGGAATAAGTAGGCGAAAGGGCGGCGGCTGACGACCCCCGAGGGGCCCACACCACCCTAGGGCGCGGCAGAGGGGGGCCGCGCCCTAGGTGCGTGTGGCCACCTCCTGGCTCCTCTCCGTTGCTCCTTTGGTCCGTCTGGTGAGTTCTGGTAAAATAGGGATCCCCGTGAAGTTTCGTCCAATTCCGAGAATATTTCCAGACTAGTTTTTCTTGAATACAAAAACAGCAGAAAACAGGAACTGGCACTTCGGCATCTTGTTAATAGGTTAGTCCCAAAAAATGTATAAAAGTGATATAAATTAGATGCAAAACATGTAGCAATTGGTATAAAACAAGCATGGAACATCAAAAATTATAAATACGTTTGAGACGTATCATTAATCTTGACTGTGCTGCCAAGAACATTACCGTGACCACTTCTTCCGGTGACACTGTAGAGTATTGGTCTGCACTATCAAGACCTCCATCCTCCATCATTCCCCTCTCACCGGAGATCACGCTCTACTTCATGGAAGGCTTATCCCCTCCTGGACTGCATGAAATACACGTGGTGTGTGACTTCCCGGATGTGTTCCGGAAGAATTGCCTGGCATGCCACCTGATCGAAGTGTGGAGTTTGTCATAGATTTGATGCCAGGTACTGCTCCGATCTCCAAGAAGCCCTACCGTATGCCGGTGGAAGAGTTGGCTTTGTTGAAAGAGCAAATCGATGAGCTGTTAGCGAAGGATTTTATTCAGCCTAGCAGTTCACCTTGGGGTTGTCCGGTACTCTTCGTCAAAAAGAGGGATTCTACCATTCCTCGTTTGGTTTCTGATTATAGGCCGTTGAATGCGGTGACAATCAAGAACAAGTATCATATTCCCCGGATCAATGATCTGTTAGATCAGTTAGCTGGTGCAACAGTATTCTCCAAGATGGATCTGAGGTCAGGATACCATCAGATCAAGATCAGAAAGGAGGATATCCCAAAGACGGCATTTGTTACTCGCTATGGCTCATATGAGTATACCGTCATGTCCTTTGGTCTCACCAATGCTCCAGCTACTTTCATGAGGCTCATGAACTCCATCTTCATGGATTATCTTGACAAATTTGTCGTCATTTATATCGATGACATCCTCGTCTATTCAAAAACTGACGAAGAGCATGCTGAGCATCTTCGGTTGGTTCTGGCACGCCTTCAAGAACACCGCCTTTATGCTAAGTTCTCCAAGTGTGAGTTCTGGTTGGATAAACTTGTCTTCCTTGGTCATGTGATATCTGCTAATGGTGTGGCAGTCATTCCCAACAAGATTCAATCTATCCTGGATTGGAAAACTCCAAAGTCAGTCAAGGACATTCGTAGCTTTCTCGGATTGGCGGGTTACTACCGCCGATTCATCGAAGGTTTCTCCAAGATCGCCAAGGCCATGACTGACCTTCTCAAGAAGGATAGAAAGTTCGCATGGACGGACGAAGCTGAAGAGAGCTTCCAGACATTGAAAGCCAAACTCACGTCTGCTCCTGTGCTCGCCCTGCCGGACACCAGCAAGGATTTTGTCATCTTCTGTGACGCCTCCCTGCAAGGCTTGGGTTGTGTACTAATGCAAGAGGGCCATGTGGTGGCATATGCTTCCCGCCAATTGAAGCCGCATGAACACAACTACCCTACTCATGATCTAGAGCTTGCCGCTGTTGTTTATGCTCTGAAGCAGTGGAGACCATACCTGTTTGGTAACCGTTGCGAGATTTTCTCGGATCATAAGAGTCTGAAGTACCTCTTCACACAGCCAGATCTAAATCTCAGGCAGAGGCGTTGGTTAGAGTTAATCAAGGACTATGATGTGAGTCTGAACTACCAACCCGGCAAAGCCAACGTCGTGGCTGACGCGCTAAGTCGGAAGTCCTATTGCAACAACCTGATGGTTGAGGATGCCCAACCTGCTCTTTGTAAAGAGTTTGCTTGTTTGAACCTGGAAATTGTTTCCTCTGGCTATCTAGCAAATCTAGAGATCAAGTCTACTCTTGAAGACCAGATCAAGGAGGCGCAAAAACGTGACAAGGGTATTCTGAAAATCCAGGAGAACATTGCTAGTGGGAAGGCCAAATGTTTCTCTGTCGATGACTCCGGAGTAGTTTATTTTGGTGACCGTCTGGTGGTGCCAAAGAACCGGAAATTAAGGGAGCTGATACTCCAAGAAGCCCATGAATCCCCTCTATCTATCCATCCCGGTAGTACCAAAATGTACCAAGACCTCCGACAACAATTCTGGTGGACCCGGATGAAACGAGAAATCGCCAAGTATGTGGCTGAATGCGATACCTGTCGACGGGTAAAAGCTGAACATCAAAGGCCTGCCGGCACTCTTCGCCCTATCGCAGTCCCGGAGTGTAAATGGGATGAAATTGGTATGGATTTCATCACCGGTTTTCCCAGGTCCCCTAAGGGCAACAATGCTATCTGGGTAATCATTGATCGACTGTCCAAGGTCGCTCACTTCCTTCCTGTCCGCGATGAGATACGTGCGAGTCAACTGGCTGATTTATATGTGGCCCGTATTGTTCCATTGCATGGGGTCCCTCTGAGGATCATATCGGATCGTGGAAGTATCTTCGTATCGAAATTCTGGCAGAGTTTCCAAACTGCTATGGGAACCCGTCTCAACTTCAGTACCGCCTACCATCCTCAGACAGATGGACAAACCGAAAGGGTGAACCAAGTTTTAGAGGACATGCTCAGGGCATGTGTAATCTCCTTTGGCAAGGGTTGGGAGAAGTATCTTCCCTTCGCGGAGTTCTCCTACAACAATAGTTATCAAGCTAGTCTGGGTATGGCCCCATTCGAGGCTCTGTATGGAAGAAAATGCCGAACTCCGTTAAATTGGTCCGAGACCGGAGAGAGGGCACTCTTTGGTCCGGATATTATCAATGAAACTGAGGAGAAAGTTAGAATCATACGAGAGAATCTGAAGATTGCTCAGGCTAGGCAGAAGAGCTATTATGACAAGCACCATCAGGAGGTTCACTATGAAATTGGTGATAAAGCTTACCTCCGAGTCTCTCCCCTTCGAGGCGTTCGTCGCTTCGGGATCAAGGGAAAATTGGCCCCTCGCTATATTGGTCCTTTCACCGTTCTGGCCAAGCGAGGAGATCTTTCTTATCAATTGGATTTACCGGCCAACTTCCCATATGTGCATAATGTGTTTCATGTATCCCAACTTCGCCGTTGTTTCAAAGATCCTATCCATGGAGTCAATCATGAGGAGCTGGATATCCAGGAGGATCTCACTTATCGCGAGCACCCTATCCGTGTCCTAGATGAAGCAGAAAGGAAGACTCGTAACAAGACCACCAAGTTCCTAAAAATTCAGTGGTCCCACCATTCCGAAGAAGAAGCAACCTGGGAAAGGGAGTCTACTCTTCGTGAGGAGTACCCCGACTCCTTTCCGCAATCTTAGAATCTCGGGACGAGATTCCTATAAGGGGGTAGAATTGTAACAGCCCCAACTTTGTGAACCTAAAATTGTGATTAAATTTTTCACTTTTGTATTTCAATGCATCATGGCATCCATTATGATTTGCTAAACACAGAAAACAATTGGTTTGGCACCACTTAAAAACCAATGCCAAACTTGCCTCAATAAAATCTCAAATCAATGAAAGCACTCAAACTCGCAATAAAAAAAAATCTTGACATCTTATATTTGTCAAGGAAGTTCCAAGAGTCCAAAATTAATAGTTTGCACTTGCTTCAAAATTCTAAAGGAATATCATTTTGGAAATTAGCAAAATTGCCATAATGAAACACTATGAACAAAAGTTGGTCAAAACATTTTATTTTTAAACCCCAATTTTTGTGGAACCTCTACATGATATGGAGAGGCTACATAAATAATTTCATATTTTTCTAAAATGTTTTAGTGCTTCAATAAAATCCTTGAAGTGATACTGGTTTTAAAAGAAACAGCAAAAGGACTTAGTTGAAAAAGGGGAAAAGAAACGCAGGGATTTTTCAAAAATAGGTCATCTCTCTCCTCCCGCCCGACACGGATGCGCCATTGCCGGCGGGAGAAGGAGGCCCCCCACGATGTCCCGCGTCGCGCCGCCCGGACCCCCCTCCTCTCCTCTCCCCTGCGAGGAGTTAAGAAGAGCACCACCCCGCTCCTCTGCTCTCCCTGCCCAGATATTTTCCCTCTCCTCTCTCCCTTCCATGACCGAACCAAGCCGAGCTCGCCGTCGCGTCTCGCCGCCGTTCTAGACCACCCAGAGCAGATCGAAGTGCGCCGACGTCTCCGCCTCGTCCACCTCTTCCTCTCCGTGCAAGGAATCGAGCAGGAGAGCTGTGAATCGAGCGCAAGAGTCCTTCTTCTTCCTCTCCGGCCGACGCACTCCGAGCAAACTTTCCGCCATCTCCGACCTCCTCCGTCATCATCGAGCGCACACACGCATCGAGGGTGAGCTTGCGAACCTTCCCGTGCCCTCCTTTCGTTCACGCGTGATCCGTAGCGTTAGATCGTTGAAGCTCGCCGCCGGCCGCCGCGGTAGCTCGTCGCCGACGATGCGCCGGTGACCTATAGATAGCGGCGCCGCCACCATCGCGTAGCCCTCCGCGAGTAGAGCTTGTAGAACCCACCCGCGAGTGCACGCAGGCACGGAAACATCGCCGCCGTGCGAGCCCGTGCCGCCGCTCCGGCGAGCGGCGTCGCGCCGATGTCGCCGTGGGGCCACGTGTCGACGTGGATGCCAGCGTGGCCTCGGGCCCCCTCTGTCAGCGGCTGTGGCTAGCCAGCCCACGGTGAAAAACGTTTCACCGTGTGTCTCTGTAAAAGAATAAATCGTTTTAAATGAATTAAATTCAATTGGAAACATGTAAAATCCATAACTTATTAAATAATACTCCGAAAATTACAAGTAATATACCAAAATGTTCAGTGAAATAAAGCCTGTCTATTGGTATACCTCACACATCCAACTAAATTAGTTTAGTTGCTGTTTACTTAAAATGATTAAAATGGCAGAAAAGAAAAGGATTTTATAAAATTCATAACTTATTAAATGTTGATCCAAAAATTGCAAATAAGATATCAAAATGATCAGTGGAATAAACTTCACATTCTAACATCATTTCCATGCTGAACTAAATACTAGGATTAACTTTTTCTTGCACTTTAGTAAGAGGGCAGATTTAAAATGGATTTTATAAATTCAATAACTTAATATTGATTAATCAGAAAAATGTGTTCTTTATATCAAAATACTCAGCAAATCAATACCTACCCTAAAACATCATGCCCATGCATGTTTGATGAATAATTAGCTACTGGTCTAATTGGATTTAGCTATAGAAGCTATTAAGATAAATATGGGTTTGTGCCAAATATTGCCAAATGATTTGGGACAACTCATTTAACTTGTTGATCATGTTTATGATCCATTAGTTGCATTAAAATATCATGTCATCATGTGTTTGCGCATTGCATTTGTTATGCATGTGTGGTTATTGATTGTGTTCTCTCCGGTGTTTTTATGCATCGATAGATCAAGCAGTCGGGGTTCCACCGCAATACCCCGACGACCCGTATTACCAGACCGTTGAACAAGGCAAGCGTAATCCCCCTCTGAGCATGTCTCCTCCTATTTTCCGCAATTATATTCTCCACTATAATATTGTATTCGGTTCCAAATGTCTTTTGCCTGGATTAGAGTATCCTACTAGTTGCATTAGATACCTGTTGCCATTACCTGTATCCTTCCTAATATCCATAGGACTGAAGTGTTGGCCTGAGTTAATTATACTTGCGATATATATGCTTAGCCATGCTTAGTTAGATGCTTATTAGTCCGGTGGATGTTTCAATTGTCGGAACAGTTGATGGAATGGCCGGATGTTGTGGAAAATTGTGAGGACATAAATAAACTGCTTAAAGGCGGGGATGAGAGGCCACATGGGATGTGGTGGGTTGTCTCGTTCTCGCCGCCTAAGTGCGAGTTCTTTACCTCTTGAACCAAGACCGAGCGTGCAACCATGCGTGAGGCCTATGCAATAGCAGGAACCCTCATAGACTAAATAACTCGGGCGGGGCTAGCCAGGGTCCTCTAGTTTGAGCTTCCATTTGCGTGTGCGTGAAGATGGTGGCAAGGACTGGGATGAGGATGGTGGTGTTTAGGAAAATGAGTGGCCACGGGGCAGGGTGTTGGAGGCACTGAACCTGTCCCGTCCTCACTGATGATCCTGGGTTAGTCTCAAGCGAGGGAGAAGTCGACACCGCTCCCACCCAGCCGGCTCTCCAAGGAAGAGAGCTAAAAGCTAGGCAATGGGCCGGACGGTACGCGTGGTAAACATTGTGCACCCCTGCAGGTTAAATCTTTTCGAAAAGTCGTGTCCGTGGTTATGGACGACTTGGGAAAGGACGATAAGACCATAGAGAAACTTGAACGGAATGATAAAAACCTGAGTACTAAAGGTACTACCAAGAATGCAAGGTTGACTTCCTCAAGGGTGATTCGGGGAGGTGCCTTGGTAGACAGGTGAAGGGATTGATGGTGGTTGTTGATGAAGTTGCTCAAAAGAAAAGAGTTTACTTCTTATCTCCTTTTGAAAATATTCTGATTAGTCGATGCCAGACGTCTTTTATAAAGAAAACCAGCTTTACGCAAAACAGCCATAAAACCTTTGAAAGCCAATCATTGAGCTAGTAGCTCTAGTAATCTTGCAGAGTTCGTCGAACTCAACGTTGTTTATTTGATTTCAGTGGAGGACTTCACCGACACTGAAGGTGGGTTCTATGTGGACGTCGACGAGTAGTCTGGGGTTCCCAGGTGGCAGCTTGGGACATCCCGGAACAGCTGGCGCTGGAATGTTTATCTATAGGCCTCTTAGGCCATATTTGGATCTTGTTGTTAGAACAACATAATTTGCTTCCGCATGATGTACTGTTGGGTCTGTGACCTCTGGTTGTAATATTTGCTATCTTTCTCTATTATAAGAGTTGAACTATAATGATTTGAGTCGTAGAGTCTGTGATGTGCTAGTTGTTCCACAAGTCTTGATCTCTCTATTATGCATTGATAGTTGTGCCTGTTTTAGGGCATCAATCGGGGTGTTGCGTTGCCGATGATCCATTCCGAGCAACGCCTGCCAAAGGTTTTGGCCGGGGAGTGGTAAACCCGTAACCTCCAGTTGTATCGCCTAACCGGTGACACACAGCATCACTGTATAGTTCCGCGGTCGGGGCGCTACAGATGCTTTGGCCAAGTAGATGCTTGTAACTCCAAGAGTGAGTATTTATGCTAGATAGTGGGTTCATGCCTCCGGTAATCTGGGAGAGTGATAATAACTTCTAAGATTGTGGATGTGCTGTTGCCACTAGGGATAAAATAACCGATGCTTAGCTTAAGGGTACGCCGTTAGGTCTAATGCATTTGTTTACATTACACACATTACTTAATGCAATTATCCGTTGCTTGCAACTTAATACCAACGGGGAACTCGGTATGACAACCTGATTACCCCAAGAGCAAGGGATCACCGTAGCACCTCTCAATGTGGAAGTAAGGTATCGATCCGCAGGAGCAAGAAGGAAAAGTTATCTATTCCCTACAACTAAAGTGTCACAAGTTTTAGTTGATTATGCACTAAACAAGTTTGGAGAACAAGGTGGTTGATGGATGGAAGAATATAAAAGTGTCCCAATCCTCTTCAATGCAAGAGGATAAGACAAATGGTAGCAAGCAAAAGCTCTCAAAGAGAGAGAAAGCCCAATCCTCTATGCAGCAAGAGGACAAGCTCAAGTGTGAGTTTCTTATAGGAGCAATGGACATGGGTTCATGGGTTCACTTAATCCTCTCTCTCTCATCTACTGTGATTATCATGTTATAGATAAAGTACACACAATTGTCATGTTTTAATGGTAGCTTTTATAACGGCTATATGTCCTAAAACACATAGTTGGAAGAATTACTCATTTGTGTTGCTAGGTCACCCTCGTAAGGCTAGCGTGGTTGCTCTCACTCCCACATCATACTCTTTCTTTTTACCCCCAGATAAAGGATGTTGGGCGGTACTGTGTCACTGAATACCTATGCCGTGTCACTTCGGCCATCCCGTACCCACATACATCATACTTCTTTAAGAACAATATTCAACCAAAATATGACAAGTCATAAAAGATCCAACACAACGGTAAATGCATAACAAATCATCTCACACCACAATATTCACCACAAAGGTATTACATAGATGACCGTAATCATGTTTGGCAGCTCATACGGTACTAATTAGTGAAGCTCAAGAGAGAGGAGAGATACAAAAGTTACCACCACAAACCCTAATCCAGGGGTTGGACTACTCCCCCTTCATCATGGTGATGATGGTGAAGAAGTTCTTGCTGTAGATGTTGATGATGAACACGCCGGAGGGGGGGTGGAGCCCTCCGAAGGCGATTCCGGCGGCGTTTCCCCCTCCGATCTTCTCCGGCGGCAGCCTTTTGTCTCTCTGTTTCGTGGTTTTGTGTTTCTCCGCCGCCTCCTTCCAGAGAACGTCGGGGGACCTTTTTTATAGGCGTTTTTAGGTCAAGACTATGTCGGTGGAGCAAAGATCGACGGCAACGCAGCCACGAGGGCCAAACGAGTGGGCCCCACGCGGCCACAGTACCTGGCCACGTGGGCCACCCCTGTTTGGGCCTCGGGCCTCCGCTTGCTAGCTTCCTTCGCCCACAGGTCTTCTTCCTTCCAAATATTGATGCCCGTAAATTTCCAGGTGATTTCGTTGGCGTTTGGGTCCCTGAAACATTAAAATAAGAAAACGGGGTTTTCTGCCTGTGCAGGGTTAATTCCATAAAAATAGGAAATAAATGAATATTCCCATAAATCATTATAAAACACTAGTCGTAAACCCGTGCACTTGCACGGGCTTTACCTAGTTAAAAGATTCGTTACCCACACTATATAGGATATGCTTGTAAGAACAATGATTGTATAGTTGTTCTTAGTAAGTTTAAAAATAGATGTAGCTGCCTGCGAAAAAACAAAATTATAAATCGGTTTTGTCACTACTAAAAGCATATTTTAAAATAAACTTTTATCAAATCAGAAATCACATAATTTCAAACCTGATATCATTACCTCAGTGCCTGAATTATTCAACTACAATGGCGAGTTACTAAGAGACAGTAACATATGTGGTTAAAGAAATGATCCATATTTACCAATAACTATATTATATCCCGAGATTAATAGATTCTTGTGTAAAGAGAGCATGGAATGATCTCTCATAGTCTTGGGAGTGGCAAGTGGCAGAGAGGGTCTGCAACCAACACAACTCTAGATCCAAAAGACATCACGGCCTGTAAAGGTAAATCTCCGCTAGCTTCAAATAGATCCGACCAAAAGCATATGAGTCATATATAAATTTGTAGCCAACAAATCTAGCTGATTGATTGTTGAACATGATTAAAAACATTTGTAAAATATATGCAGTTGTTCACTGTACTCAAATTTGTATATTGGTGAAAATGTAACTGAAATAATCTTTTGGTTGGTATATATGCTGAGATGCTTTTTATCAAAATTACAAATTCATGCAAATAGATAAGATAACGTACCTGAAACAAAATGATATAATTTAATGGAGCTTCTAAGCAAAGCAAATATAAGTGGAACTTTTCCATTTCAGTCAGGCTATCATGACTACGCACACCGAACTTCACAGTAATATTATATCTGCAGCTAGTAAAGTATCATTTTGATGTAAGCTTGTGTTAATTTTGTGCTCCCAAATAGAAGAGCTAAGAATCACAAATTAACCTTTAATGTGCAAGACTAAGGACATGGAAATATGTGGAAAGACATATCTGAAATATTCCAATCATAAGGATACATTACTCATGTATAAGGTTGCATGTTGTTCTTGTCAGTATCCCTCATGGCATGATATCACAGTGACAATTCCATTTTCAAAGTATAGAGATATCAAAATATTAAAATTGCGTACTCCATTTGAGTTTTATAACAAAAAAGGAAGCCCTCAAAATAAAATGTATTAAAATAAGAGGGTGGCGGAAGCACCTGTTGCTTTTTATTTAGGCGCCACACTGGAGTGTAATGTGAGATTCTAGTTGCGACTAATATGCAGAACATCAAGAGTTCCTCTGCATTCCATAATTTCCTGCAAGTTGATCGAGACGTTAACTTGAGAATCATTCTGATTACACTCAATGGATCTTTTCACTGCTGTTGAAAATTTAGGAAGTTCACAAATTAGTCAAAACACCTAGAGTGCATAGCGCCCGACACCAGGAAATTAGGCAGGGATAGTGGCTGGCGAATGATTTGAACTGGATTAAGAGCATGCCAAGTTCTTGAAATCAAATATCTGTTTTGACACGTCCACAACCAAGTCGTTAATGGTGAGGTCAAATTCTGCTGCTTCCGGGGCATGCACATGTTGGACAGCTAACCTTAATCTTCACGTTAGCCTACCTTCATTTCTCAGATTTGGCACCTTCCTGTATGTGGAAACAAAGACAAATATCTGATGAATATATTCTACCATTTTCTTCATAAAACCTGCATCTAATACATTGATCTCGAATAATTTGATACAAATATAAATTTTTGCATCTATACTGAGAAGGAGCGATCACTAATGTGTGGTGTGCAAATCAAGCACGAAAAATCAAACCAATAACTGTACAAAAAGATTTTAACACCAATAACTGTAAACACAAAGTGCTGAAGACTGAACAATTGTTTGGGTATTTTTTATTGTAGAAGTTTACAGGGAGTAGCTTTATGGCATGTAGTTTCCATATATATATATACATATTTATTTTTCGAACAGATGCAAGTGGTTTCTGGAACGGAATCAAAATTGGTAACATCCAAAGAACTTTGAAAGATAAGCAGAAATATTGATATTTGATACTAACCTGAAAACCGTCTGGCTGTGCTGTCATACCCAGTCTTTTAGAAAACTCACCTTGCATTGCAAAGTGATTTTTAGGTTTTATATTTTCTGTACAGGATGATGAGTGCCATGCGCGAATTAATAGCATAATATAGAGAAGGAGGATAAATGCACATCTTAGACAATTTGTTTATTCCACCAGATGTGTCGTAGAAATATCAGCATCATAAATATATAATTTTTAGTATGTGACCTAGCTATTCTCAGTAACACAGTCAAGAAAAAGAATCAGAATATACTTTAAAGGAAGAATAATTAAAATCTGATGTCCTACGTACCCGGACGCCTAGAAACATCACCTTCAATTCATGGGCGATTCTTAGATTCAATTTTCCTGTAAAGCTTGATCAGAGGCAGAGTAATAATGCGCTTACCTATTTCTCCATCCCATCGATATAAACTAATGTAATGCATGTACGTGCATGCGTGTTGGCGGACACCGAGACCGGCATCCTGCTGCTGTTGCGTGCGATGTAAGTCGACGTCAAACTGCACCTCAAGAGTCAAGATGGTCGATCAGTTGTTAAACGGCTAGCTGCAAATCAAGAAAAATTAGGAAGATGCATACATGGAACGGATCGAATTGATATCCTTAAGTGCCGTCGGCCGTGCTTAATTTGCTCATGTATCTCCGAAGCCTGCATGGACAACAACGGACAGATCCGTGGTGCAATCTCGATGCATAGGCATAGCACTATCATTACGCTACCTGTGAGATTGCTCTCGCGGGGCATAGCCGGCTGGGAATCGGGTGTACAAACTGGAGACAGAGCATGCGAGGATAAGGAAGAGGTATAGCGGCGCTAGGGTTTCCCGACGACGCCATGGTCCCTCGATTGGACGTGTGGCTGCAAACGTGGGATAATAGGACAGGACTCTTGCCGCACTTCATCCTATCGTACGGTTGTAATTAGGAAACGGGGATATCGGATGGACTACGTGCTTAGTTTTGTAGGATTAACGTGGAGGCTCCATTGGTGCCTCCAATTAGTAAATATAAGATTGATATAACCCTTATATGATGCAAATATGATTAGAATATAAGCAATTAAAGTGCAAAATTCATGTATGCATTTTACATGCATCACAACCTGGCGGCAGATTATTAGTCATAGACGCTGTTGGATAACGGTCTATGTATTTTGTCGTAATGCCCACATGAATATCATAGTAATCATTATGTCATATATATGCATTGTCATGCGCTCAATATTTTGTCAATTGCCCACCTGTAATTTGTTCACACAGCATGTTAGTTATCTTTTATGGAGAGACACCACTAGTGAACTGTGGACCCCGGTCCATTCTTTTACACTGATAATACAACCAACTGCAAACACTGTTCATTTTTATTCTCTGCAATTTACTACTGTTTTCCACACCATACGTTTAATCCTTTGTTTTCAACAAGCCGGTGAGATTGACAACCTCACTGTTTCGTTGTGGCAAAGTAGTTTGATTGTGTTGTGTGCAGGTTCCACGTCAGCGCGCCGCTGACAACCTTCCGAAGTGATTTCTTGCTCGTACTGGTTCGATTAAACCTTGGTTTCATACTGAGGGAAAACTGCTGCTATACTGCATCATACCTTCCTCTTGGGGTCTCCCAACGAACGTGTGATCCACGCAATCAAAGCCACGTGGCCCTCCTCCGTCTCTCCTCTGGACTCCGTCTTCATGTTGGAAAAATAGGAGGTTCTGTCCAAGTTTCGTCCAATTCCGAGAATATTTCCAGACTAGCTTTTCTGGAATACAAAAACAGCAGAAAACAGGAACTGACACTGTGGCATCTTGTTAATAGGTTAGTCCCAGAAAATGCATAAAAATGCTATGAAGTGTATATAAAACATGTAACAATTGGTATAATATCAACATGGAACATCAGAAATTATAGATACGTTTGAGACGTATCAAGCATCCCCAAGCTTAGTTCTACTCGTCCTCGAGTAGGTAAAACAATAAAAACAAAATAATTTCTGAGGTGACATGTTACAATCATAATCTTGATCAAATAGTATTGTAAAGCACATGTTATGAATGAAGTGATCCAGGTCAATGGTCTATAGTTTGCTAGCAAGTAGACCTTAGAGATACCAATCATGCAAACCAAATTTCAACGAGCTTTACAGTAGTTCTTCATTAATAGGTTTTAACTACATGATACAAAAGCTTAATCATGAACTACTTGATAACTCAAAACAATTGACAAGTATCAAATTATCCAATACAATGATCTACAAGAATATGTAAACTTTTTCCATTATACCATCTACCACATGCAACATTTTTTGTTCCAACCAAACACCAATCAATTTATTTCAACATAAACTCTCCAAACAATTATAAGTGAAGCAAGAGAGTACTTTCTTTAAAAGAACTAACAGCTCTGAATAAGAGATGCATGTAAAACAGGAGCTAAAAGCATAACAATAGCTAGATAAGAATACTCAACAAGTATAAGTGAAGAATAGGAGTATTCATATGAAAAAGCGGAGCGTGTCTCTCCCCCAATCAAGAATGCTGGGGTCCAATCAAGTTGACCATAAGAAAAAAAAAATACTGAAAATAAAAGCACACAGACGCTCCAAGTAAAGCACATATGATGTGAAAGAATTAAAATATAGTTTCACTAGAGATGACCTGATAAGTTGCTGATGAAGAAGGGGATGCCTTGGGCATCCCCAAGCTTAGACGCTTGAGTCTTCTTGAAATTTGCTGGGGTGATCCATGGGAGCATCCCCAAGCTTAAGCACTTCACTCTTCTTGATTACATTATATCATCCTTCTCTCTTGACCCTTGAAAACTTCCGCCACACCAAACTCAAAGTAATTCTCATTAGAGGGTTAGTGTACAATCAAAAACTCACATGTTCTATAAGGACACAAACATGACCGTTACTTTTAACATTAGCTACTGCCACTGATGTTATGTGAAGCTCTTCCACCTAAAAAAGAATTCCA
This sequence comes from Poa pratensis, assembly GCA_947311845.1. Taxonomy (NCBI): domain Eukaryota; kingdom Viridiplantae; phylum Streptophyta; class Magnoliopsida; order Poales; family Poaceae; genus Poa; species Poa pratensis. The sequence goes on along the minus strand of CAMZMU010000085.1, from coordinate 130,971,674 downwards.
CTCAACACTAGTAAAAGAGAGAATGCGAAAAATAAAAGACAAAATCTGTCTAAACAGAACAGTCCGCAAAGACGGATTTTTTCGAGGCACTTACGTTGCTCAGATCGAAAAACTTTAAACTAACGAAAGATGCGTACATATCAAAGGATCACGCACAAAAAATTTCAGATTTAAATAATTTTTATGTGATTTTACAGAATTAAAACGGTGAACAGAAGAAATCTGTTCCTGCGCAGAAATCCAAATCTAGCATCATCTTCCTATTAGAGGCAATACTTGGCACAACAATGCGATAAAATAAAGATACAAAGGGATTGTTACAGAAGTAAACAACTCCTTGACTCAAAAAAAAAGAAAAATTGCAGAAATAAAATAATGGGTTGTCTCCCATAAGCACTTTTCTTTAACACCTTTCAGCTAGGCGCAGAAAGTAAGAATCAAGTGTTTCCAAGTGATGAAACATCAACAGAATAATTTGCTCTAACAATAGAATCAAAAGGTAACTTCATCTTCTTTCTAGGGAAGTGTTCCATACCTTTCTTGAGTGGGAATTAATATTTAATATTCCCCTCTCTCATATCAATAATAGCACCAACAGTTCTAAGAAAAGGTCTTCCCAAAACAATAGGACAAGAAGCATTGCATTCAATATCCAAAACAACAAAATCAACGGGGACAAGGTTATTGTTAACCATTATAAAAACATCATCAACTCTCCCCAAAGGTTTCTTTATAGTATTATCAGCAAGGTGAATATCCAAATAACAGTGTTCCAAAGGTGCTAAATCAAGCATATCATAGAGTTTCTTAGACATAACAGAAATACTAGCACCAAGATCACATAAAGCATTGCAATCAAAATCATTCAACTTCATTTTAATGATGGGCTCCCAACCATCTTCTAACTTCCTAGGGATAGAAGCTTCATGTTTTAATTTCTCTTCCCTAACTTGCATGAGAGCATTAGTAATATGTTTAGTAAAAGCCATGTTTATAGCACTAGCATTAGGACTTCTAGCTAGCTTTTGCAAGAACTTAATTACTTCAGAAATATTGCAACCATCAAAATCAAAATCATTATTATCAAAAGTAATAGGACCATTGTCTCCCACATCTCGAAAAATTTCAGCACTTTTATCAGGAACAGTTTCAGTGTTTTCAGGCAATTTTAAACGTTTTGCAACAGAAGTAGAGACATTGCCGACACCAATTACTTTACCATTGATAGTAGGAGGTTTATGACTGCTATACTGCATCATACCTTCCTCTTGGGGTCTCCCAACGAACGTGTGATCCACGCAATCAAGACCACGTGGCCCTCCTCCGTCTCTCCTCTGGACTCCGCTTTCTTGTTGGAAAAATAGGAGGTTATGTCCAAGTTTCGTCCAATTCCGAGAATATTCCCAGACTAGCTTTTCTGGAATACAAAAACAGCAGAAAACAGGAACTGGCACTGTGGCATCTTGTTAATAGGTTAGTCCCAAAAAATGCATAAAAATGCTATGAAGTGTATATAAAACATGTAACAATTGGTATAATATCAACATGAAACATCAGAAATTATCGATACGTTTGAGACGTATCATGTAGTTACAAAAATAAAAACGTAATATGTGGATGGAAGTATGAATAACAGTAAATGAAATAAAACATGAGTGAGAAAATAATGAAAGCAAGTAAAATAAGACTGTAAACAATATTAAAATATGGATCGGGGACAATACTTTCATTAGAGCCATCTCTCCAAATAAACATAGTATTGTTGAGTGAACAAATTACAGTTGTGTAGCGATTAAATTATATATATTTTAGTTTATGACTATGATTATTAATGACATGATTCATATATAGGCAGTTCAAAATATATAGACGATACCGAATTGCATTTCTAATTAATACTCCACTTCGGGACTTACTCTATGCTTGCGTCTCTAAGTATCAAATTCAAACAAACAGAGTATTGTATTAAGTAAAATAAGATAATGTAAACAGTAGAAAAATCATCCAAATGTGATATAAACAACGTTGTTTTATCCTTGGCCACAAAAATACAATGCATGTCTTGTCCCTTTATGTCCCTGGGATATAGATCAACGCAAGGTTTTACAACCTATTTTCGGATATAAGTGAATTTAGTACGTACATAATCCTATGAACCTGCATCACATTTAGCCCACGATGTCCAAGGACTCCCCCGACCGGTGGTCTGCTTCTAGAAGTTCCTACAATGACGTAGACCTGCCGTTCTACATCACATCTTCCAGAAGATTACCACGCCACGACGTCCAAGGACTCCCCCGACCGGTGGTCTTCTTCTAGAAGCTCCTACAATGACGTAGACCTGCCATTCTGCATCACATCTTCCAGAAGATTACCACGCCACACACTACATTTAAGAAAGGCTACAAAATCAAAACTTCACGCACAAGTCAATATGAGGAAACTCTAGGCGTACAATACATGGACATTCACCGAAAGCTATATATATGAAGACACATCCATCCCGAAGTTCCAGGTCACAACCTACCCTACACTACACATCTTTGTAATCGCCATAGCCTAAACCCTACACATCAAAACCTCTGGCCGAGCACATCTATAACCTCGCCGAGAACTCCTTATACTGATCCATAGCCTAAACCCTAGACATCAAAACCTCTGAAAGGACATGAATGTCGCCTAGATGGACAGGGAGGTTGAATAGGCAATTAAATATATTACGGTTTAGGCTTGAATAAATGCGAATTAAAACTAGCGTTTAATTTATCAATCACAAAACCTAACCAATCAAAGTTTATCTATGTGCAACAACAACTTATGCTAAGCAAGATAAGAAACTAAGTGATAGCAATATATATAACTTCAAAATCGAAGGCTATCACAAAGGTAATTGCATATGTAAAGAGCTCGGGTATAGAAATAACCGAGGAGCACGGAGATGATGATTTATCCTGGAGTTCACTTCACAATGGAAGCTAGTCCCTAATGGAGCGGTGCGGAGTCACCAGGGGCATACCCTCGTACAAGCAAGGGGGTGCACATGACACCACCTCCAAATAAGTTTCTTTGGTACATTTCATGTATTTCTAGCTTGTGACACCCCTAAATAAGGATGAGAAATATGAGTGACTTATACTAGGACACCAGGTCATTTTCTCTCTAGGTCTGCCCCTGGGAGTCGCAAGTGATCCCGAATGGCCGTCAATGGTACACCGTAATCTCCTCATGCACCCACCAATGTGGAGTACCACGAACAACTATGGGACGCTTGACGGTGGTCACCGAACCCGTACAAGGTTGAGGCAATCTCCACAACTTAATTGGAGGCTCCCAACAAAATCCCGCGAGCTCCCAAAGCTCTGGAACAATAAAGACCGTCTAGGGCACTCCAAGTATCCAAGAGGAACAACCTCTAGGGCAATCCAAGTACCCAAGAGTAACAAGCTTAGCAATTTCAACTTCCACGTATCAGCGTGGAGAACTCAAACCGATGCAACCGATGCAAGGGGCAAGAACACAAGAAGTGCTCAAATCCTTCACTCTCAAATCCCACCAAAGCAATTTGGGCTTCTTATGAAGAACATGACAAGTACCGAAAACCCACATAGATAAAAGCCAAATAATAACAAAAACGTATGATGTCAAATATGCAAAGGTTTGGCCTCTCGATGACCGACACGCTAAAACTCAATCGAGAGCCCCTCTTGATAGTATGGTTATCTATCTTATAATCCGGTCTCCTAACTAGCACCTGAGACCGGTAAAATAGAAACTTTATCAAGATCATATCTTTGCCTTGCGCATTCGACTTGAGCTAGATGATGACGATCTTGATCTCCTCAAGATGGAACACCTTTCTTGATTACGCTCCGCTTGGTGAAGAATCACATATTACTCCCCCGTACTCCACTACGGGAGAGCCTCTCTTAGGCACATATTTAGTTGACAATTATCCCCAAATGGGTGGCAAGTTATAAGCATGGAATCTTTTCGATATTCTTCTCTTGAACTTGCACTTCACGAACTTGATGAAGACTACCACTTGACGTCATCCTCCATGTGCTATATGAAATCTTCCTTTTGAGGCAAGCCCATGGAAACATACCTAAATTGTAAGTTTTATCCAAACTCTCCAGACAATGACTTCAACAAGTAAATTGCAATCGACAGTTACAACCAATGAAGGTTGACACAAACTACCAATACAACACAACTAGTAAAGAGCGGCACATCGGAAACGAGTCAAAACCCTCATCGAAAATGGAGAAATGGTCCGTGTCCCGAGCCCCGCTGCTTATGTGAAGAGCTTAGTGGCAACGAAGATGATCTACTGTTGCCCCTAACATGGGCAACGATTGGTATATTAGATCGTTACCGATATGTTTCACATTAGACACGGAGTTTTACTAATCACCGTTTCTAATTAGGGCTATAGGAAACAAAAAAAGCACGGTGACGGGGCTGCGTCGTCGATGGAGCCCCGCACCATTCGACTAGACGACCGCCCGTTCGTCACCGTATTCCTGTTTGCCCTGCTGTACGAAAGTTCATCTGGCTCGGCGCGCATGGAGGGGGCCCTGCTCCTATGTCTTCAGGGTCGTCGGATGATCATCAACTATTTCTTCACATCAGCTTTGAGCTACACAAAATGTACTGCTCCTGGTGAAGGCACCGTGTATGGAGCCCCGCTCCTTGGTCTTCACGGCAGCAACATCGTCACCAGACATCCACCAAGCCCTTCACACTATGAATATTCGTTGTTAAAAAAGCAAACTGAGCTAATAAACAAACTAAACTAAACTATCAAACAACTTTGCTAAGCAGCAGTTTACAACATAAATAGAGCTAATAAACAGAGCAAACTAACCTAAACCATCAAACATCTTTACTAAGCAGCAGTTTACAACATAAATAAAGCTAATAAGGAGAGCCAATAAACATGGCAAACTAAACTAAACTATCAAATATCTTTGCGCAGCAGCAGTTTACAACATAAACAGAGCAAATAATACACGACACTCAGAGCTAAATAACAAAGCTAATAAGATGAGCTAACAAACAGAGCAAATAATACACAGTTTAATCATTGGCGAGCTAACTAAACTTAACTATTAAACAGCTTGGGTAAGCAAGAGTTTACAACATAAACAGAGCAAATACAGAGCACTCATAGCTAAATAATAGAGCTAATAAGATGAGCTAACAAACAAAGCAAATAATACACAGTTTAATCATCGGCGAGCTAACTAAACTAAACTATTAAACAGATTTGGTAAGCAGCAGTTTAATACCTGAACAGAGCAAATACAGAGCAAACAGAGATAAATAACAGAGCGGTTGTTTAGACCCTTTAGGCTTTACCTTATGAGAGGCGGGGTCGCTTGACACCGCTGGATGCGTCTCGGGCGTCGGAGCTACTGTCCGAGGACCCCGAGACCTCATCCTCCTCGAACTCCAGCTCATCCTCCTCCTCCTCCACCACCACAGCCGCCACATCTGGCCCGGGACAAGAGACCGGTCTATGGTCGCCCGGAGCTGCGACTGAACAACGCCTCCTCGGTGGCTTCCATCGCGTGCTCAGCGGCGGAGATGCGGACTGCTCTCTATATCACTGCCGCCCGAATGACACCGTCGGTCCGCTCGCACTCAAAGGAGGCGCGAGAAAGGAGGAGCCCAACCTCCAGATCCGAATCCTCTTCACCCGAGGAGGAAAAGATCCGGGCGTCGGAGGCTTCCACCGCCGTGGATCCGTAGGGGATCTGACGGGTCCGCAAGAACTCGTGAGATCGGTCGTCAGGTGGGTTGGTGATGATGTCGGGGAGCGGCAGCGGCCGTGACGGTTGGCGACTCTGAGGGTTGGTGGGGAAGGATAATCCATTTTGACTTCCGTCGGCGCCGGAGGGGTTCGCCATCGAAAGAGTGAAGTGCGTGGAGAGAGTGTGTGGCTAGGGTTAGGACATGGGGAGAGAGTGAGAGTGAGATACGACGGTATTGTTATAGGTGCACCGCTTTAAGGGGCTTTCACATGGGAAACTGTAACATCCCAAATTTTGGAACCAAGAAAAACTTAGTTTTACCAGACCCCAAAATTCAGAACCAACAAAAAACTTTTTGAAATGTTTTGCTGATGATTGTGTTTTCCTTCCCATTGCTATGTTTGAACTAGTGTGACTTGTTGTTTGAGTTGTTTGACTAGTAAATCTAAGACCCAACCAATATAAATATATATTAAACTTGGTGATCATGTTATGACAAGAACAAAATATTCCATACATCTTCTCTACTCTTTTTTTTTGGACCAACTTATTTTCAAAGGATGCTTTGTTTAGCAACAACCAAAATACCTACTCTTTGAGAAAACAAAAGTACTTTCAAAATTAATTGTTTCCAAAAATATGGAGATCTATATACTATCTCCAACCTTGCTATTTCCCTTGTATTGGTAGCCCTTATCTTAAACTCACACTTTTATTCCTTGGAAAACAATAAAGGTGGGAAGTTTGTTGCCCATATATTTTAGCAACCCTTTGGAAAAATATCAAATTATGGAGTTAAACTTTTCCCTACATTATTCTTGTCAGGATGATACTTGATCACCACCCCACCACTTGTCTGAGTGATTAAAAACCTGGTTAAGAATTTATAAATAGTTGTCTAGTGTTGGTTGTTATTTCCTGCCAAATTGATTGCTTGTGTGGTTAATTGTTCAACTGTGCTTGAAAACACTCAAACACCCCTGACAACAATTGGAAGGTGACTTGATTATTCACACACTTCCAATAAAAACACTAACTAAAAGAAAAGGGTCTTATTTAATTTCCCTCCCTATCCATACCCCTATTTTTGCTATAACAATTATTTTATCTTATAAAATCCAGGAATGAGATGCACTAATAACCATCTCATTGTCATATTACTCTCTCCTCAAAATATCTAATTTCCCAAATTACAAAGATATTTCAATTTGTCAAATTCCAAAATCCCTTCTTTAACCTTTAGGGGTTATTAAGATTATGACACAAAAATATTTCAAAGGGAGAAATTGTTTCCAAACAAAACTTCAGTGGAATGGTAGTCTGATCATTCCCACTTAATTCTTGCAACTTACCTCTCTCAATTAAAATATTTCCAAAAGTCCAAATCCAATATCAAATATCTTCTTTATCTTTTCTAAATCAAGAATTGTGCTATGTTGCACTGGCCTAATAAAGTTCTAAACAGCACAACAAACCTAGATAAAACAAATTGAAGCAAATTATGAAAATAAATTTCAGAAATCAAAAATTTGAAGTTGGTTCGGGAATTAGATCGAACACATTGTGGGCGTCACTGTGTTCTTCCCAAACCGAATTTTCAATCCAAGAATTGGAGGTCAATTCGGTGCAATCCAGCACTCCCCTAGCCCCCACTCCGTCCACTTCTCTCTCTCACTCGAAGGAGGCGAAGGAAACAAGCTAGTTGACCCCAGAGGTGGAGTGCAAGCGGCGCCACGCCATTGCCGTCCTCGGTGCTCTGCCGCACGGGTCACCTCCGTGGAGGAGGCCGACGCGACCCCGAGGCAACGCCGCGCCGTGTCCACCGCACTCCACGCATCCCTCTGCTCCTGCCCGACGGGACCGCACCGCCGCAGAAGCCCTCTTGCGTGCACACCGTCCGTGCCAGAGCGCGCCGCGCGTCATGGCGACACCAAGGTCAACGGAGAGCACCGCACGCCTCCGCACTGCTCCACCTTGCCCCTCGTGTTCCACCTGCTTCACCGCAACGCCCACGAGCACCACAGCCCCCTTCGGTGAACCCTACCACACCCTACCGCCTCCAGTGCACGCGCCGTGCTCGCCGTACGCCATGGCGAACAGAGCACGGCACCGGAGCTCGCGCGCCACCTCTGCTCCCCCCGACCAGCCGACCACCTCTGCAGCACCCCCTAGCTTCCAGCGACCTCCCAGGCACCTCCAGACGGACCCCGCACCTCTCCTACCCCCTCTGCACTTCCGTGCCATTGATGGCCGTGAGAGAGCTCCGCTATAAAAACCACCCCGCACCCCCTCTCTTCTCCACACATCGCCAGCACTTCCCCCTCACACCCCTCACACCCGTGCATCGCCAGGAGGGCGAGCACGCCACCACAGCCATCGTGCACAAGCTCGGCTGTGCACTGCCGCACCGAAGAAGAGGTCGATCACGGCCGCGCCGTGCTGCTCTCCCCCTCTCTCTTCTCTGCACCGCAACAGCCTCACCATTACCACCGCACCCTCCCGCACTCACTCCCTCTTTGTTTCGTGCCCAGAAGCGACGCAGGGGACTCGCCGGAGTTGGAGCACGGCCGAGGAAGCTGCGGAGCTCGCCGCCGACGAACCGGACCGCCCCAGCGAGCACCCGTCCTCCAGCGACCTTCCCCGAACCTCCGCCGTCGATCCACGTCCTCGCCGCATCCAACCGAGCCCCCTAGGTGAGCCCTTGAACCACCTCGTCGTCGCCGGAGCCACGGCGCCGGTCGTCGCCGTTGTCATCGCTCCTTAGCCGTAGGATTAGAGATCGACGGTCACGTACCGCTTCCGTAAATGACACGCTGACGTGTGGACCCCACACGTCAGACTTTTAAACTTTTCCGACGCGGGAACAGTTTTCTGTTGAGTCACTGACGAGTGGACCCCACCCGTCAGGGATCTCAACATTATCCGGAAGAATATCTATTTGAATTTAAATCTCCTCTGCTTTTCAGTACTGGACACCACTTTGAAATTCAATATCTCGCGATTTAGGAATCCAAATAAATCAAACTCAAATGATCTGGAAAGCTTATGAAATTCTTTAACTCACCAAAGTGGTCTCATCTCATTTGGTTGAACACTAAAAGTGTATTAATAAAAGTGCTCCAGAAGGTTTAAAACACCAAACTATTTGTTCCTGGAGTTATATTAGTCCAAATAACTTGAAACCAATTTTGTTAGCTTGGTACTGTCATATTTTAGCTCTCCTAATTTTGGTAGAATTAACTGATCTTTATTAATTAATTAGCATCAGATTAATTAGAAGAAGGCCTTTCTGGACTAAAACAATTATAGAAAATTAATGGTAAATCCAATTGAGCTAAAACCAATTTTGTTAGATCACATTTAGCCAAGGTTAGTCACCCCTAAAAGGATTTAATTTCTAAAGCAACATAAATTAAATGGTAGCTAAAACTTGAGTAATAAGTTTCTGGATTAAAGCTTTTGTGTAGAGAGTTTGATAACCCCAAATGACCTCAATCCAATTGGGTTGTCTTCTACACATCAGTAGCTATCCATAGAGGCTTAGTTTGGATTTTTGTGACCAACCTAGAATAAGTGGTGAATTAAACAGTGTACAACCAGTTTCTGCCATAGTTTGAAAATAATTAAATAAAGGTTAATTCAATTAAATTGAAACCACATTGTGTTGCTTGATATATGCAGTGGCTATCTATAGCATCTAAAGATTGTAATGCTGTGATATTGATTGAGTTAGTGTAGTGATTGTTTGTATTGCTTGTTTAACGTTTAGACGAGAACGTTGCCGGAGTTATCAAGGAAGGAGAGTTTATTGAACCAGAAGATCAGGAGCAGTACCACTTTGAGCAAGGCAAGCTACTTCACTGAGCTTGCATCTATATACATCTATTTTGATTCACATGTTTTACGTATAAAGAGCATAAGTGATTTATGTGGTGTTTGCCACTAAAGCTATGATTTTGAAAACCCTTTTTCCAAAATACAAGTACATTAGTGCGACACCCGATATAGAGGTGTTAGTCGTGTGCAGTAATTTCTAAATGTATTTGTTTTTACTCAACAGCTTTCTATGAAACTCTCTTGGTGAGATTACGATCCACCCAAGTTTTGGTTAAAAGTATTTTGCTATAAAAATTGGAAATGATTTTGAAAGCCTTTTCAAAAGTATATGAAAAACTATTTTGCCACTCTATGTGGAAATATCAGTTTGTTTATATAAAACTATAGGATGGGAAAAACATTGTTTATTCAAAACTCCTTTGAAAATCCTTGGATGAATTATGGTATGCCGAGATGTCGGTGATGAAATGGAGAAATGGAGTATGGTGATGTTTATGAAAATGCACATTGTGTCCTTGTACTTACATCCCCAACCGAAAATCTGTGCGACCATATTTACCCACATATGGGCAAGGGCGTAGTCATACAATTTGCTCGTGTTAGTACTGGATGCCTCAACAACGAGGATGACCTCGTTCCATGAGGGGATGGTTTGGTGACCTGCCCCTGACCCGGGTCCTCTAAAGAGAAGACTGCCAGCTGAGTTGGTATGTATGAATTGGAGTAGAGGATTTGTAGGGCCATTAAAATTCGCCGGGCAGAACTACGAAGTCCTCACACTTAGTTTCCGACGGGCATGGATTTAAGTGTCGATGGAACCGGTTTCGTAGCGGTAGGATCCTATACTAGCATGAGCAAAGGACAGGCTATGGCCGGAAACTCAACTTCGCATACACCTTGTATGGCGGGACGTGGCTGACACGATGAGTTGCCGGATGGATGTGGGAAAAGCGTGCTACCTCTGCAGAGGGTAAAACTATTCGAATAGCCGAGTCCTCGGATATGGACAGTTGGGAAGAACTACTAAGACCATGTGCAAGCTTTGCAAGTTTTGAAAAGTGTTTCGGTTTAAAATGAAATTGAAGTGGAGATGATGTTTCATACCTGTTCCAATAAGTTGGTATGAGGTTGCTGGAAAATGAGTGACCCTGAAGGGGCTATGATCGGAAAAGGAAGAGTTTTGGAAAAATGGACAAGATGGTGATTTTCGAGGAAAAAGGCTTTAAAAGAGATTTCTTACCTTTTTAACCAAAGGTATATTTTCGAGAAAAAGGTTTAAAAAGACTTCTTACCCTTTTTCAACAAACATGGTGAGAAAACTATTTTTCCAAAGGGTTTGTTTCCAACCAAGATATGGAGAAACTACTTTTCAAAATATTTTGCCTTCAACAAGGATATAAGATCTACTCTTCTCTTTTTCAATAAAGATATAGAGATGTTTTTCTAAAACTAAAGGTTTTAAAGATCATCAAAACTAGTGCATGCGCAAGTTGGGGTAGTTTGCGAGTACAATCAAATGTACTCATATTGGTTTCGTCCCTGGCTATTGTCTTAGCCAGATTTTAAAGAGGAGCAGTTCGAAGAAGAGGAGTTCACTGGCGTCTTTGCGAACTAAGGCGCTTCCCAGTCAGCTGCCTGTAGGGTTAAGGCGAATGATTTGGGCTCCCGTTGTTTGGTGATTTCCGCTGCAAGTCCTGTTGAAGCCTATGACTTCAATCACGTAAGTATATTTATTCGGTATTTATGGATGTCCTGTGATGCCAATTCGAGTTATGTGCAACAACAGACTGATCATGGGATTGTTGCAGGAAACATAACGAGTATCTCGGATAGCTAATCCGGGGTCCTCACAGAAACGAAGATTGGCAGAGCTCCGTCGGCATTGTGGACATATCAGCAACGGAGATAGCAGTACTAACCGTTGGCAATATATGGGTAACGGAGATATTTTTACAACCGTTGCTATTGTGGCGGGCCCATCGACCGACTAGCGCGGGCGCACTCCCGCGGAGCGCGCTAAACTCATTTCTTCTGTCGCCTAACTCGTGTCTTTTCCATAGAGGGGTGTCAGATGTGTCGTTCTGTATAAGTGCACCCAAGACTACATGAGAGGTTCTCTAAAAGCGACGCCTCCAAAAAGGAACAATGCATAAGAGCCGTCGTCTCCCAATCATAGATTGTAAGTATTCACCGACAAGAAGATCCAAACTCTCCAGGCAGTGACTTAAACAAGAAAAATGTCATTGCAAGGTACAACCAATGAAGGTCAGACTTTAGGTTTTCATTCTGCATATCGAGTCCCAGGACTCAAAAGCACCACCCAAACTGAAGATGGCATGTACAGTATTGCATAAGAAAAGATAATCTTATCAACAATTGACATGCCCCCTTATGTTGCTTATGGGGTTGCAAATACTAAATTTTTATTCCTGGACGAGTAATTCTGCAACCTGGATGACATACACAATATCGGAACAGAACCCGTTACCGGTGAAGTGCCCTCTTGTATTGGCACTTGCCACTGTTAGCGCTCGCATTATTGGAGGAGAAACGAATTTTACTATAAGTGCTAGTGCTTGTTTGTCTTGGTCGGGTCCCCCACGGCTTGATGCATGCATGTCATTCACTTTGCCTAGCACTGCATATATATGCAGTTCTTGTTTGCATTTACTGCTACTTTTTCCTAGCACTGCATATATAAACAGTAATATACCGTGCGATGGGATACGGCCGGCAGGCCAAACTGTGGCTATCTGCTTTCTCACTTCGACAAATAGTAATCTAATTAAATTTAGCAGTGGACCTGGTGTGCATATGTCTCTTAAGATCTTGACCGGCGTGATTGATGCCTTGTGATAGTAGTGTACACGTCACACGTGATGCCCCAATTGTGTATTGCACAGTCCATGTGAAAGTCATTGTTCCCTTAACTACTTTCTTTTTTTGCGAAAAGGATCCTGGCATTAAAAGAAACACCGAACATTACAAAGCAGTTCAACAAAAACGAAAATTACAACGAAATCTTTGAGATGTCCTTCGCCTTCGATCTCCAGACCATGTCGACTGCGCGTCGCCGCTGCCGCTCCTCCCTGAGCCGGCCTGACGTTGTTGGTTGCGGACGGGAAGTCGCCGAGCGGGTCTAGAAGACCACATCCGTCCCGGAGACGAAGAAGAAAGAAGAACTGTCGATGAAGCTCCTTGACGATCCGGAGAACGCCACTGCCAGAAGAAATCCTCGAGACCACACCACTCCCACAGGCTTCTCGACGTCGCCGCCGAGATGGGACTGAAGCCAGAAATACCTTATTGAAACGAAACGCCGCCCCAACAAACCTTGAACCTAACACCTAAAAACGGAGCCCTCCCGTCGACGAGGGCCGAGATCCACCGCGCCTCCATGGCCCGAAGGCCACAGAGGCGGGGCAGAACGGCGGCGCCGCCGACGGGAGGCTGGGAAACCTAATTGCCTTAGGTTCGCTCGCTGGGACGAAGGGGTACGGACGCTCGCTCGTTCCCTTAACTACTTAGCAAGGCATATATGACAGGACAACACAGTACCAACTATTCTCTCTCCGTCCCGTATGTAGTGTCCCAAATGTTAGGATTTTACCTTTCTCATCATCTTTATAGCACCGTATATGCATTGTGATAAGCTAGTGCGAAAATAACAAGGTTTTTGATGCTAAGAACGTTTATCTTATGCAAGTCATCCATCGGTGTACCCATATAAAGGTACAAAGTAGTTTTTGATGGAGTTTCGCGACGTGTTTATTGAAGTGTCTACATGGTTGGAGGACGCGTGCGGTGAATGATATTTTTATCCCACATGGTTGGCAGCGTGATTTCGAAATGGCCCTCCAGATTCTTAGGCGTTCTACGAGTTCTATTTTATCCTTGTAATTATAGAATTACTGCACTAGCCATCTAGACCAAACGTCCGAACTGATGGAAAGGGGCTAGTCAATATATTTATATTCAACACTCCCCCTCACATCTAGGCTATTTTAGTCCTTAGCGTGGGATAGGAGCGGGCCGCAGGATCTTTTTTTTCTTTTTTTTTAATCCGCGTGAGCGGGGTCTCGAACTCGAGACCTCTTGGCTCTGATACCATATAGAATTGCCGAACTAGCCATCTAGACCAAAAGTCCGAACTGATGGAAAGGGGCTAGTCAATATATTTATATTCAACAGTAATCACCGTCTTTATTTTCTTCTTCTGTATTGTTTAGCGATGTTAATCGTTGTTGTGCAGAAGCCGGGTGTAAACTACTTTGTACCTTCGGGGTGCTATACCCATTATCTAGCGTCTCCACCCTGAGAAGGATTCTATACTTGTGATCAATACCATGTAGCCAGTTGCCAAAAAATGTTTGCAACACTACTTGGCTGGTACAAGTTAGGAGTTATTTGGATGACTGAACATATAGAACAAACAAACTTGAATTGGAAGAATAAATGTTTAACCGTCATATCTTGATGACAAAAGACACATTTTACACTTCCGTGCCAGTTGCCTTTTACAATATTATGCTTAGTAAGTATTACTCCTTTTCAAAGGTACCATGCAAAGATTTTAACTTTTAGTGGCACCTTCATTTTTCATATTTTCTTGTTATTATAACTGGTCCATCTTGATGTACAAGGGCTCTATACATAGAATTTACCGAGAGTTTTCCATTCTCAAGTAGATTCTAACAAAATTCGTCTGTCCCTTGCGACGGTAGTACCAGCTTGGTATGCTCCAGTAAAACATTACATGATGCAAGTCTATGGAAAATTAAATCTCGTATGAACGTAACATTTCGTGAAGATGTCTCCAAAACCGTTGAGATTGTATCGTTGTTGTAACGAACAATGTTGTATAGAGCTGGATATTGTTCCCGGAGCGTGGCATTTCCTAACCATTTATCCTCCGAGAACCTTATCTCCAAGCCATCTTTAATGGAGAAGGATCTAAAGCGAGACAAATGCTTCTTCTTCGCCATTAGGCCATAGAAAAAATGTGAGTCATCCAGTTCCATTAATCATGTGAAAGCGTTTTCGATCCTCTGTATTGCCTTCTTAGGATAGTTTGCCAAACCCCATCTCTGGTAAAAAAAAAGTTTAAAGAGACATTTAGCTCAGAGAGATGTGTTTTTAACCTGGAGGTCATGAACGTCCAGCGATCCCTAATCTTTAGGTCGGCAGATCACATCCCATCGTGCCAGTCGATATTTCTTCTTTTCACTATATATCCCCTTGCTAAAAGAATCTTAATCGAAAGAAATCCAATTTGTGTAAGACTCCCTTCGGTACCATGTTACTTAGCATTGAAAACGAAATGTTTGCCTCAGCCACATTGAGACACGGCATGGACAACACATAAAACCATTCCGCGTGTTTGCCTCAGCCACATTGAGAAAAGAACGCACGCTTTGAATGTACTCGTTAGAGCGTCAGTCAGCGTACATCCATGGATGGCTCATCTGCATTATATAAGTATATCAAACGCAATCACGATGCTAAAATTATCAATAAAAGATGAAAGGGTTTAGTTGCTAACCTCTTGGAACACTTCAATAGAAGGGGCGCCACCAAATCTTGACAAATCGTGGAGAAAATGGAGATAAACTCGAGCTCGGTGGTGAAGAACAGAGGAGAAGGAAGCTGGCTAGCTCGGTCATTTCATCGAACACCTCTTGTGGATAGGAAGGAACAACAAACTAGCACACACCTCTCACCTTATATGATGAAAAAAAAACAGAGGAGAGGGGGTGAGCAGGGGCGAATATATAGGAAAACGGAGAACTTCTAGTCCCGGTTCGTAATACGGACCGAGACTAGAGGGGTCTCGCACGTGGCCCAGCCGGGCGTGACCCTCTAGTCCCGGTTCGTAGAGGTCCCGTTCAAACCGGGACTAGTCCCCCCTCTAGTCCCGGTTCAAAATCCATCCGGGACTAGAGCTCAATGGGGATCTGGACCAAAGGCCTTGTTTCTACTAGTGATGACATACACAATATCGGAACAGAACCCGTTACCGGTGAAGTGCCCTCTTGTATTGGCACTTGCCACTGTTAGCGCTCGCATTATTGGAGGAGAAACGAATTTTATTATAAGTGCTAGTGCTTGTTTGTCTTGGTCGTGTCCCCCACGGCTTGATGCATGCATGTCCTTCACTTTGCCGCTCTTGTTTGCATTTACTGCTACTTTTTCCTAGCACTTCATATATAAACAGTAATATACCGTGCGATGGGATACGGCCGGCAGGCCAAACTGTGGCTACCTGCAAACAAATAGTAATCTAATTAAATTTAGCAGTGGACCTGGTGTGCATATGTCTATTACTAAGATCTTGACCGGCGTGATTGATGCCTTGCGATACTAGTGTACACGTCACGCGTGATGCCCCCAATTGTGTATTGCACAGTCCATGCATGCGAAAGTCATTGTTCCCTTAACTACTTAGCTAGGCATATATTACAGGAAAACACAGTACCAACTATTCTCTCTCCGTCCCGTATGTAGTGTGCCAGCAAATGTTAGGCCTCCTTTGATTCACAGGGTAGGAAAACTAAAGGAATAGGGATTGTGTATGATTGAATTGCCCTGTCCACTGGAATCCTATGCGCATCGGAACAAGGCGTAGGAATTTTGCATGAGGTCTCAGCTCATGTTAGTTTTCCTGTAAAAATACACTACACAATTCCTACGGGAATAATTCCTGCAAGTTACAATCCTTTGAATCAAACATACAAGGAAGGAAAAAATCCACAGGATCTAAATCCTACAAAATTCCTTTGGAAATCCTAAGAATCAAAGGGGCCCTTAGGATTTTACCTTTCTCATCATCTGTATAGCACCGTATATGCACTGTGATAAACATGCCTGCGGCGGCTAATTAATCTAAGAGCATGAAGATAATCCATTATTATTTTTTCGATAATGGGTATTTTATTACTTAGCACCCGAAGGTACAAAGTAGTTTACACCCGGCTTCTGCATAACAATGATTCCAACCACTAAACAATACAGAAGAAGAAAATAAAGACGGTGATTAGAAGGATAAAAAAGAAGTCGTAGAACGCCTAAGAATCTGGAGGGCCAATTCGAAATCACACTGCCAACCATGTGAGAACAAAATAACTCTCACCGCGCGCGTCCTCCAACCGTGTAGACACTTCAATAAACACGTTGTGAAACTCCATATGCTGTATAGACGACCATAAAAGAATCATATGCGTACGTACACTGATGGATGACTTGCATAAGATAAACGTTCTTATCATAAAAAATCTTGTCATTTCTGCACTAGCGTCTCCACCCTAGGAAGGACTCTATACTTGTGATCAATACCATGTAGCCAGTTGCCAAAAAATATTTGCAACACTACTTGGCTGGTACAAGTTAGGAGTTATTTGGATGACTGAACATATATAACAAACAAACTTGAATTGGAAGAATAAATGTTTAATTGTTATATCTTGATGACAAAAGACACATTTTACACTTTCGTTCCAGTTGCCTTTTATAAGGTTATGCTTAGTAAGTATTACTCCTTTTCAACGGTACCATGCAAAGATTTTAACTTTTAAACTACTCATAGTGGGAAGTAACATATACTAGTATCATGCATATGATACTAGTCTATGTTACTATCTCCATAGTGGGTAGTAACATATATGTGGTATCATGACATATTGTATTTAGTAGGCTATAGACTCATTTTATCTCGACCTGCGTTATGTTACGGTATCTACATATGATACCACTACCTCCTCTCTCCTCATTAATTATTGTGCCACATCAGGCTTTTGCCAACATGACATGCATGATACTCCTTATGATACTTCCACTATGGCTAGCCTTATTGGCACCTTCGTTTTTCATATTTTCTTGTTATTATAACTGGTCCATCTTGATGTATAAGGGCTCCATACATATAATTTATCATGAATTTTCCATTCTCAAGTACAAGTAGATTCCAACAAAATTCGTCTGTCCCTTGCGACGGTTGTACCAGCTTGAGACGCTGCAATAAAACATTACATGCCTCAAGTCTGTGGCAAATTAAATCCCGTATGAACGTAACATTTCGTGAAGATGTCTCCAAAACCATTGTGATTGTATCGAAGTTGTAACGAACAGTGTAGAGCTGGATATTATTCCCGGTGCGTGGCATTTCCTAACCATTTATCCTCCGAGAACCTTATCTCCAAGCCATCTTTAATGGACAAGGATCTAAAGCGAAACAAATGCTTCTTCTTCGCCATTAGGCCAGCCAAAAAATATGAGTCATCCAGATTCCATTAATCATGTGAAAACGCTTTCGATCCTTTGTATTGCCTTCTTAGGATAGTTTTCCAAACCCCAACTTCGGTAAAAAGTTTAAAGAGACATTTAGCTCAGAGAGATGTGTTTTTAACCTGGAGGTCATGAACGTCCAGTGATCCCTGATCTTTAGGTCGGCAGATCACATCCCATCGTGCCAGTCGATATTTCTTCTTTTCACTATATATCCCCTTGTTAAAAGAATCTTAATCGGAAGAAATCCAATTTGTGTAAGACTCCCTTCGGTAATAGGAAAAAAGAAATCATATACAGTACCATGTTACTTAGCATTGAAAACGAAATGCCTCTCACATGTATGATATCTTGGCGAGTTTTTTCCGTTCGAAATTCACTTGGCAAGTTAAAACAGGTGGGCATATTGGATTGCACTCCTCTCTGGCAGAAGCCAAAGTTTCCTTCACATATTCACCATGTGACTTACAGGCTTAGTCAAAAAAAGTGTCGGGCATAGAATCACACAAAGCAGACTAGAGTAATAATTTCAATTGCGCAGGTACTCGGACGCAGCATTGCATTGCAAGCAATGCAATGCAAGATCGACCGGGTGAGCATGCATGCATCCATCATTCACTGCTGCGATAGTGCATGCAACTGATAATTAATTATGGTCCAGACATGCATGCATGATGCACAAGGGATCCAAGCACCCACACCACACGTACACATGCATATACTGTGCAACGGGGGCCAGCAGCACTAGCCAGTAAAGGAGAAGCAAGAATAGATGGGGAGGTTGGAGGAATTTAACTCCCCCATCCATGGCGCCACTAGTCTCCTCAGCTCTTCCGATCCGCCATGGCCTTTCATCTCCTTCAGACGGAGGATAGCAGGAGGAGGGCTGGCTATGGCTATTGGCTTGGCAGGGTACGTAGGCAGGGCCGGTCCAAACATTTTTGGGGCCCTGGGGCAAGACGGCAAAAGGGGCCTTGTTGAGAAGCAAAATTTAGATGTATTTTACTCCCTCCGTATCAAAAATATAAAACTTTCTATCTGTTTTAGTGCAATGTTCATGTCTAGATACATGTGAATGTGTGGAATAGTTAGAAAGTATTATATTTTGATATTGAGGGAGTAAAAAAGCAATCTAATACGTAGCTTAGATCAATAATCTCTGAACTACAAAACTCACACAACAAAGCATCAATTTGCGTAGACTGACCCAAGTACATCATGATTTGAAGAGAAAACAAAGTTCGACAAAAGATCTAATTTCTGAGTATGATAAGGAGACCATCATTGTAATCTGTAAAATAAATAGAGTTGTAAAAACTGATTACGACTTACAAATTGTCAAGTGAACATTTTGGCATTCTACCAATTCATCTATCTGTTTTTTCTCTTGATTTTATTACTACAATGTTGATATTTTCTACTCAATACAGGAAACAAAAAAATTGCACAAAGCGATTTGTGACTTGTGAGTAGAAGGCATGACACAAAGCAGTTTGCACTCAATACAGGGAACAAAAAATAGCCCGAGCAAGAGAGCAGAACCATTTAAACTGAATCCAATCGAGAAAGAGATTAGGGTCCAACAGGCACTAGCATACCGCTGGACAGGCCTAGGGATCGAAAGAAAAAGAGTGCTGCTCCCGTGTACTCTGTCTAGCTACACGTAGTGGTCTTGAACTGCTTCGTGGGCCATATTATTTTTTCTTGTGGTTTTCCACGAACTAAGGCAGGAAATTTCACGGTACTTACCATTGAACTAATACCTGGGCTGGGGCCCCTGACTCCCTGGGGCCCGGGGCGGCCGCCCCGTTGCCCCGCCCTATGGGCCGGCCCTGTACGTAGGGTAGGAGGAAGCCAAGAAGCAAAGAATATCATCGCCGTCTCATTCCCATTCCTCCACCCTTCTTCCAACTAGCCTTCCCGGCCAATCCGAGCCCGCCACGTGGCACGGCAGGACACGACCGGGCTTTCCAACCTACTATCTGAAGGCCGAGCCCTGGAAGCTATCTAAATCTATAGCAGATAGTATAGGCGTAGCTAGGGCTATGCTTGCACACTTTGTGGCACTTTGGCCTTTCTTCCAATGGTGGGCAGGCAGAAGCTCATTGATACGATACAACGGCAGTGCAGTGTAGTGTGGTGTGTCAAAAATTGACGTAAAGTGAGACCAAAGCTAGCTTGTTAAGTTATTCCTTCCTGAAACGACACTTTTTCCCTTTTCGTAAAGAACAAAAGATTCGTCCCATCGACTGATAACACGGGAAAAGTCAACAGTGAAGACCAATGAAATCCTAGCATATGCTCCGATGGCCAAAGCAATTGACTAATCAAACCCAAGCCGTGGTCTGTCGCCGGCGAGCAGAACGGGGGGGCTCGCGGCGGCAAGGACATCGACCGGTCGCTACCTAGCAGTGATGTGGTCAAGAAAAAAAGGACGAAAAGCTTGGGGGAATAGTAACAGCTGCGGCGTCCACAGTAAAATAACGTTGCCCAAGGTCTGAAGGAAGCCACAGAGTTTTAGAGAGAGAGAGAATGACAGAGAGAGGGGGAGGGCATTGAAGTTGCTGTCAGTCACCCACACAGAGTATTCTACTGCTTTCCTCGACTATGACTTCTCTTTGTCAGAGAGATCGTGAGTGAGAGGCAGCTAGCAGCATGGAGTAAAAGAGCAACATCCCTGATATAAATACAGAGAGAGAGTGTAGGTCATGATTTTGTAATCCATTGCTTTATGATTGAGCTGCCCCCCTTTCCCTGACTGCTGCTGCCACCGCTAGCCTAGCTACCACACAGCCCCTGCGTTTTGCTTCTCTCTCTTCTCCTCTCTCTCTTTTGTTTTGACGTGAAATTTGACAAATTTAACCATTTTGACAAACTTTAACCAAAAATAACCCTTTTTTGAAACTATTTTGAAATCTAACCCTTTTTTGTAGCGCCCAACCACGGGGCGCTACACTCTTCTACGTAGCGCCCTTCCGTACGGCGCGACGGTCCTGCCAGCGTGGCACGGCGGGACCCGCACGCGTGATGTGTAGCGCCGTCTAATAAGGAGCTATACTATGTTGTGTAGCGCCGCGCCATATGGAGCTATCCGATTAAAATTTGTAACCCACGAGTCCAGAGAGCTGATATCGTCCAAGCGTCGCCAAAATGGCTAAGTCATGTGTAGCGCCCTACTACGTGGAGCTACACTATATTGTGTAGCGCCGCGCCTTGTGGAGCTATTGTCTGTAGCCGAAATAGAAAATGGCCATCATGTGTAGCGCCCTACTGCGTGGAGCTACACTATGTTGTGTAGCGCCCTGTGACACGGAGCTATCCTATTGAAATGTTGTAACACAACAATAGCCAAATTTTGACAGCATTTTCACAATTTGCAGCTAACAGAACACACATTTGTCAACAACACAAGTTCATAACAGAAAATAACGACATGTCCACACGCCTTGGCGATAAGTTCAAACATAACAATAAGTGCATGACGACAACACATTTGTCAACAACACAAGTTCATAACAGATGTCCACACGCCTTGGCGATAAGTCCAAACATAACAATAAGTGCATGACGACAACACACATAAAACGACAACTGGAACTACAATTGCATAAGGAAACTAATGACAACAACTACTTCTTTCCCCTCCTCCTAGGAGGTAAAACAGGCTCATCCTCCTCGTCGTCATTGTTCCTCAACCTCCTCAATGCCGAGTTATGAACTGTTTTGTTCGAAGTCTTCTTCATCCGCACCCTCCTAGCGGGCTCGTGGGCATTCCCTTCCGGTGCGTTGGTAGCATTCTTCCTCCTCACGGGCAGCTTCGTCGGCCTCAAGGGTGGCTCCTCCTCCTCGGACTCAGAGTTTCCACCGTCTGTCTCCTCCTGGAAGTCACGGTATCTCGCCTCGTCCGAATCCGAATCTATCTCCGGCACCTCGGGATCGGACACTTCAACTTCTTTCCCCTTCTTTTGCTTGTCCCATTGGGTGGGTGTGAAACGGATGAACTCCTTCCTTGCCCTTAAGTTGTGACGATGCTTCTCGCTTGCTTGAAATTCCTCCAAGGTCATACCGTCCGGCACCTAAGCAAAAAGAGGTTTCGGTTAGAGCTACAAGCACCATCAAAAAAAGTAATGGAATGCATATTTCGTACCTCATCATGTTCCGGGTTTGAACTCGATGCACCACAAAACAGTGGTGTCGAAGTTGACATCGGTTCACTAGGCACGGTATCATCGATGGTACGACAACCAAGTAAAAGAGCTAGTGAACGAAAGCGGTGGGCGCTTCGCTGTGACATTGATGTAAGATGTGAGCATGGTCAAATTGAAAAGGAAAATTTGCACCGCAAGGAACATGTTGCCAAATTACCTTCGCAAACTCTCTAACGGCATTGTCACCCTTCTTGCTGCGAGGGTAGGCGGCTGCTTTCTCGGCTTCATCGGCGTGCTGTGAGATCTCGGTGCGCTGAAAAAAGAAACATGTCAACATACGAGCTCTAACTATGATGATGAGAGGTACAATGTCAAAAAATTACCATAAAGTTGATCAACGGAGCAAACTTGGTTTGATCTCCCTCTCTCACGAGCCGGTTGTACTTTAGTTTGAAAAAATCATCTCCAAGACTTGGGTCGTCCAATATGGTCGCATCATAAGCCGGCCGACATAACTCCACACGAGTACTACTAGTAAACCATGCAAGATAGTTGTCAAAAGCACCTTGATCGTACGGTGGATGGTTGGCTATAAGACGAATATGTTTCTTTGCGTCCGCCACATGGGCATTCCACTTTTTAATGTACTTCTTATGTGTGTTGTCCCATTTCTTCACCTTCTCCGACTTTTTTCGGTTGTTCAACCTTCACCAAAAAAAATAACAATGTTAGTATCGTCAATATCATGTGGTACAAACGGTAATAGCAAATGATGAACTCTCACAAGTGAAGCGCAAACTTAGTGTCCTTCCACTCCGGCGGTGTAGTCTGAAATAAACCAAATTGGGTCATCACTCGATGCGGCAAGTGATACTCAACGGCATACAAGCATATCATTGGGGACTTCAAGAGCCAAAGATGTTGTTCCGCCATGCACATATGGTTCAACGTGAACTCCATATTGTATCCCAATTTGTCTCCCGAACCATATGGTTGCCATGTCACCTACACATAATGGGCACAATTAGGGGTGAATACAAATTAGGGTACGGAGTTTCTATAAATGAACAAGTAGATGATATACCTGCTCGGGTGTTAGCTCGTCGAACTCGTTGGTGTACCGCACGTACTCCTTCTCCGTGTCGCCGTTGAACTCCTGAACCACGTCCCAAACGTACGCCCAAGTAGGATAACGCAACACGTCGCGATGGTCGTTCCAAACCTGCCATTGCATCCTTTTTGGCCTTCCAACCGAGAAGCGCTCCCACATCCAAACAGAAAGTAGGAGCAGCGGGCCACCTATGCAGGACTGGTCTTCGCCCCTGCGACACGCATCGTCCAGCTACAAAGATAGGCAAACACATAACAATAAGAAACTTGTTGGAGAGATGCTAGATGCACAGCAATGTGTAATGCATTACCTGACGGTACAAGTATGCCAGTGCCGCTGAACCCCAACTCAGATTTGACTCAAAAGAAGATAAGGCCTTCAACCACATCCACGGCGCGGTCCTGCCACTGCCGTCAGCAAACAGGGAACGGGAGATCACATACCACACGTACACGCGTGCATACCGCTGAATCACATCGTCATTGGCACCCTCGGGGCAATGGGCAAAATTCTGACGTATCCAATTGAATGTAGCACCAGCGGGTGTTCTATTCTTTTTGGGGTCGGCATGCAGCTCAGGTGAAGCCCCGATCATGGCTTCCATATTTGCTCGCCATCCCTCTGAATTAGTGTTGAAACAAATAGGTGTACCATCGATAGGGAGTGCTAGGATCATCGACATGTCCTGGAGAGTCACGGTCATCTCCCCGGTGCGGAGGTGAAAAGAGTGTGTCTCCGGCCTCCACCGGTCAACAAGGGCACTGATGGCGGAAGGATTCATGTTCACTGTCGACCGGGAGACAAGCTGGATGAACGGAAGGAGCCTCAGCTTCTTGATGTACGGGGTGTACTTCTCATCGTATGGCATCTTCCCGGGGTCTGATACCTCGTGAGACCTAAGACGAAGTGGTTTTAACACCTACAAAACACAAGTGCAAACAATAAATTCCATGCCAACTAAATGTATGAACCAACATTGCCAATGTTTGTTACCTTCTTCTCCTCCACAATGATGCGTGCACGATGCTTACGATCATACTGCTCATCAAGTAGTTCCATCCTACACATATGCAAAATTAAAAGTAATAAGATGTACCATTTTTTATTTTCGCATAGAACATACATGACAAATACACATGTTCTACCGCATCTCACAAGAATAAATGTGCTCTATTCACATCTCATACAAACAACACACATACGAATTAACATTTTATTTGGCATTCATTCTTGCTAATACAACTAATTGACCACATCTAATACATACACCTCACAACTAACCACCGGTTAAATAGAACTACAAAATCAACATTCCACATGATTCTCAACGATTATACGTGCTACCTAATTGCTATAGGACCAACAAAATTACCTAGTTTCAATACAAATTTCGAATCTCGGATTAACTAGGTTTTCACCTATGGTTGCAAAAAGAGACCAAATGCGTCAAAATTTGTGGATGAAATTGAGAGGAGAGGGGGGAAATACCTTGGGGAAGGATGGAGGGACGAAATCCCCTTCAGATCTGCCGGAATCGGGTGCGGGATTTAGGAGGGAGGGAGAGGGGTGGCGCCGCCGGCCATGGTTTTCTTCCAGGAAACAGAGGAGGTTCGGTGTGCTAGGGTGGGCTGGGGCGGCCGAGCGCAGCGCACATGTATCGACATGTAGCGCCGTAGTGCGAGGCGCTGCGCCTGGACGTGTAGCGCCGGCCCATTCGGCGCTATACTTCGGCCCGTTGGGCCCCGCGTTGCCACGCTGGCACGTCTGTAGCGCCACCGTCCACGGAGCTATACAGAAGAGTGTAGCGCCCCGTGGTTGGGCGCTACAAAAAAGGGTTAGATTTCAAAATAGTTTCAAAAAAGGTTATTTTTGGTTAAAGTTTGTCAAAATGGTTAAATTTGTCAAATTTCACTGTTTTGACACTGACACAAAAGAAGTCATGATGGCCTTATGATGGGGGTGCATGCACTGCTACGACCACTTGTTTTTTTTCCTGCTATGGCTGTGGCTTTCTCTCTCTAGTCGCCCTACTCCATGCCCTTTATTTTTTTATTTTTTTTTATCACACGCACCGTCCTCATTGGTCTTTTAGAAAGGACGGATCACGGCTTGTGGGGCCCGTTCTCCAGTCCGTGTGCGTGAAAAACCCTGCTAGTTTTTCTTGGTAGCATGGGCCGGGTGCTTTTGTTGCTTGCTCTCTTTGGTCATAGCCAGCCCGCGATTTGCAGGTTCTGGCCCATAGAGGTCTAACCGATATGAATCATACAATGCAGTCGTTCTCAAAAAAAAAAAAATACAATGTAGTCGTATTCACAGAATGGTGAACTCAGTTTCCATCCAAGATTTTATACTCCATACAATGTAATATGCC
The DNA here is from genome assembly GCA_947311845.1 of Poa pratensis. Classification (NCBI taxonomy): domain Eukaryota; kingdom Viridiplantae; phylum Streptophyta; class Magnoliopsida; order Poales; family Poaceae; genus Poa; species Poa pratensis. Next base: position 130,946,171 of record CAMZMU010000085.1, on the reverse strand, counting down.
ATACAATGGTGTAGAAATTTTATTTGATGTCAAAGAAGATAGAGGTCTTTGTTCATAAGCCGCGTGATTTCCATTTTCCAAGATTTTGACGCGCCAAGCATTATTAGTCTACCACTCTAGCTAGGAGACATGGACAAACTGGCAAACAGTTTTTGAAAAGGAAAGTTGCTACAATTATTTGACCATTCACATGTGATTCATTCGTGAACAATATACTGGCCGTAATATATAACATCTTATATTATAAGAAGATAAAAAGAGTACATTATAATACCCACTTATATGTAAGTCCCCTTGGTAGAGGGTACTATGATCACAACTACCCGAGAATTGAATGTCTAGTTTGATACATTATTGTCGTACGCACAGTACTTCCGTTTGATATATATATACACACAGACAGATCTGAAAACAATGGTTACCATACAGCAGATGGCGCCATTTGACCGCTAGTACGTACGTGCAACGGCTTCCTCTTCGAGCGCTATATGCTACAGGTCCCACCGCACAGTCACACAGTATACCCCAGATCGACCGGACTGTGCACATGTACACCAGACGATTGATGGGGTTTTGGCACCTACATACACACTAGACTGTCGTAGTACGTAAATAGCATCTGTCTGTCTGTCTAGCTACACGCACCTGCACCAACAGTTTCAGGCATAAATGTCACGTATTATTATTGGATCGTTGATTAGTTCGGCCCATCACCGGATGTGTAATGCCAGATCGCATTCTTTCTTTGTTTCTTGCCGCCCGGGTATGTATGCTGGGAAGAAGTGAGATCGAAGATAGGGACCACCCGTGACTCGCGAGCTGCCAGGTTGAGTTGTGGCGCGTCTGAGGAGAGTGATGGCCAGGCCAGGAAATAATCAATTTGCACTGCTAGGAGTTGCTTAAGATCTTGTTAACATCCTCGATAGGACATCGTATACACTGCTCAGTGCTCACCTTGATCTGGAGTAAGGAGAGCGAGAGGTAAAACCAAGGGCTTGTACTGCTTTTATTTCTAGGGAACCATGCATGGTCATACTACTAGAACGAACCTTAAAACAGCCCACAAGCGAAGATTATGGGCCGGCCACTGGAATAAAACGGAGCCCGGCGAGAAGAGAAATGGCCCACCACTTTTTTTTTATCCTTACTTACTTTATTTTTTGCGAAAACTATCCTTACTTACTTGAAATGTTGCGACGGTTGACTGCAATCGTATATACTTTTTGTTGTACATGGGGTGGAAGATCTTTTTTTGCAATATTATTGGTAAATCACCACGGTGCCATATTTGTTGTAAATATCTGAAATGTCAGTGCCAAGAGATATTTCGTTATAAGTGGATAAGTTCGGCCCTACGGACCGATTTCGTCAAATGTGAGGGCTAAAATGCGAAGGTGTGTTATGGTTTTTTATTTGACAATCAATATCATATATATTATAGTAGCAAATAGTACATGGTAGAGATACACCAGCTGACTACAGTGATTACAAAACAAAGACTAAAAGAGACGAGCAAATCTTCGAGATCTTCAAGCCCTTTCTTCTCCCATAACACAATCTTGTATTTTTCTCCGTGGAACAATGACAAAAATACCAAATCACAGACATGTGAATACTAACGAAGATTCTCCCATAATTTTAATTTTGAGCCGCAATGTCAAGGTTTTGTGCACACACGCAGCCATTAAAGTAATTAACCAACATCGGCAAGAGTACCAACACTGAGAGAACGAATCACAATTAAAAAAGATTATATTTGTGCTATAAGTAATCTTCGGCCCTTCGTTCGACGTCGGCTATCAAAACCCTAATCCAATCTATTGAGAAGCACTAATTTTATTGAAAACTCCACTCATAAATCGGGTTCCCCACCCCTCCCGACATCGGCGAGACCGGCCGGAGAAGGGGGAACCGACCTACGGTGGAGACGGAGGTGGTGACGGCGGCTAGGTCCCAGGAGCTCTCGTGCTAACGGGAGAAGAAAGAAGTCGATGGTAATCCGTTTACATCCTAGTTCGCCAACGAGCAGCAAGGCGTGTTACGGTTGATTACGCCTAGGCCCGGCTCGGCTCGACTCGTTAAATCTCGGTCAACTAACGAGTTAGCTCGGTCGACTCATTTAACAAACGAGTCTAGAATTAGAACTCGGCTCGTTGGTCATTTAACTCAGTAAAACTATTAACATGCATTATAATAGTTTATATATATAATTGTTTCTAATTATTTGGGCATGTATGATGCAATTATCACAACAATCAATGATAATAGGATACTATCAAGTAATATCTAGTCGTTAAACTATAATAATCATGAAAAATTATTCACAAAGACAAGAATATAGTTAACGACTTTTTTTTACCGAGTTAAACGAGCTAAACGAGTAGCTCGGAACTCGGTTTGTTTATCTCGAACTCGTTTACCGTCCCAAATAAAAACTCGGCTCAGCTCATTTAGCAACAAGTTCGAGACAAGCCAAGTCGAGTTCCGAACTACTCGTTTAACTCGCGAGTTTCGAGTTTTAATTCCAACCCTAATTACGCCCAGCGCATCCCTCTTATGTGATGTTTGCGTAAGTACAAATCCCGTGAAAAACCTCCCGCAGATTTTTTTTATGATTGTGCATACCGTGATTTGTTCCATCTGATAAACATCCAGGCTCCAAGGTTAAAAGCCAATAATCTCTACTATATAATACGAGTAACTGTGTCCGTCGTACGTCGCGGTTGTTTTGCACTTTACCCCCTCACAATGCAGGGAATCAACCCACAGTCCTAACAGTTGGCACTTTTGCGTTGAACCCCTCAACCCCATCCACTCACCCACCGGATCGTCTCCCACCTCTCTCGACAGGAGAAGGCGGTGGCGTCTCGAGCGAGTCCGATGGGAGAGGAGGCCGGCACCGTCCAGGCCCCGTTCTACACCGGAAAGGAGGGGTGGATCTGGACGGGCGGGTTGCAGGGGAGAAGGAGTGGAGGAGGTAACCTCTTGGAAGACTGATGCGGCGGCGCCGCCGTCAAGGACCTCCGCCTCCACGCCGCTCGAATCCTCCACCGACTGCGCTGCCACCAAGCCCGAATCCCGCGGTGGAGAAGATTTATGTCTCTGTCGTGGTGATTGACCTCACAATTTCGGTGCTCGTCGCAAATGACGTGCTGAATCTAAGCTTATCTATGCAGTCTGCCCTTGCTCTTCAGTTTCTGAGGTGCTGCTGGGTTCATTTTTTTTTTTTTGGAACTCACGGTGCCATGAAGTCAATGACATGCGTATAACATGTTGGAATAATCAGCCGGTCCAACATAACAAGGTTCTGAAAAAGTTGAAAGATGTGGTAATTTAGCATCACGATATGGGTTGGCTGTAATTCGATCTTCAACCGGAAGCACCTGTCCTCTTTGATGTTGTACGTTTCATGTGTAGCTATTGTTTTGGACTAATAAAGTAGTTGTGGTAAGAATGAGCAGTTGTGTAGTTAACCGTACTCTAATGCTAATTTCATAGTTTCAGATAATTTTCAAGCATAACTGGTTTTATGCCTCTGGTCCATAGTTTGTGCACAACTCGACTGTGGCAGCAAGTTACAGTTACATGTTTAGGATAAACAACATAATGTATGGTATGCGTGTAGATGTAGTAGCCTGTATGAACTGTTGAACCGGGAATAATACACATACTTGCTTCTTTGTAAACCATTGCCTAAAAATGGAGGCAGGCCACTGAAATTGGCAGTTGATGTTCAGACTTAAGCTGTTTTAGACTCATAATTGTAGATTTTTTCTGAATGTTCAGTTGCAGTAGTTAGAGAAGGAATCGGAGAACATTTTGATGCACTTGGTGTCTTAGAGGAAGTACAAGGAAGACATCCACGTTTGTTGTGAAGTCTCCAGCTAATTGCGCTCGCAGGGTTCATTTGCAAAATTAATCTTCTGATTTATCTCTATGCACCTCTGTTCTCGAAGCTATCAATATGATTTCATTTTCTTATTTCCGTAGTAACGCATGGGTAATGGGCTGCAGCTTGCAAAGACAATAGATGCTGGTGGCTGGTAGTGTGATGGTTAGTTAAAAGTTTACTCTGTTGTAGCTAATACTAAACCATGTAACTGGGAAATGCTAAAATAATCGTGTGCCGCCTGCGTTCTGCTACTCGGCTAATACTAGACCATGTAACTGCACTAAATTTGTTCCCACGACCTCAAGACAATAAATATAATCATTCATTGTGATATATATAGTTTCATTCAGTGGGTTATGTATCATTTTTTGTCATGTAAATTATGAATGAACATGCCTATGATTTGGAAATAACTCTCGACTTCAATTTCTTGTGTTAGCTGCGGCGATGTGGGGTCATCAGAGTAATGTGGGTCTGCCTGAAGTGAAGCAGCAGTGCAACGCCGAGTATGTGCTAGACAAGAGTCTGGTTTGAGACAGAATCAATGCGGAGTAAGGCTATTTTGTACCTTTCCTTACACTAATTATATTGCAGTTTAAATTTGATCCTCCTGGGACAGCTTTAGACAGGGAATGATTGTTCCATATAATCCCTCCTCAGTTTCATGTATGTATAAAATAAAAAAGAATCAAAGTGAAAGCTAAGATGTTTCACCTCAAATTAAATTATTTATTTAGATTGTACATGTATATATCTATTTATTTTGAACCCGTTGCAACGCACGGGCACTTTGCTAGTCAGAGTTAAAAAAACTTAAAACCCGCTATCGACTTGTGTTCGACGTGCGGGCCAACAGGCCCGTTGGATCGGTCTCAGTACCAACAGATTTTGCGCGCCAGCGTTTGACTCTCGCTCTCGATCACTGGCCGAGAGATCGATGGTACCCGACCCTCCGGACGGCGCCGCGCGCAACGGCGGCGAGGCCTCCTCTTCCTCGTCCTTCTCCCACTCGTCATCCCACGATGTGGATACACCCCCGGCCGTGCTCCGCCGCTTCGTCAACGGCGATCAGCCGCTGCCGCGGCGCCTCCTGGACTATGCGAGCGCCATTGCGAATGGGTGTCCGCGCCAGACGCCCGAGAACCTCGCGCGCAGCCTGGTGGCGTGGACACGGGAAGGCGGCGCCGTCAGCGCGCTCCTCGTCGTATCCGTGAGCCTCTGCTTTCCTGTTCCAAGTTGACTCCAAATCAAGTTCATCAGCCCAACGGGTCCTTTATTTGGTCCTCGCAGGTTGGATCCGTGACATCCTTAGCGCTGACCGTGCTTCTGGTGTTCTCGTTCTTCTTGGTGGCGGCGACGACGGCCGCGATCGTCATTTCGATCCTGATGTCCCTGGGTGCAGCAGGAGGGTTCCTGGCTGTCCTGTTCGCTTTCCTGGCGGCGATGTACGTCGGGGTGCTGTCGCTCACCGTCGTCCTTGTTTCGGCGACGACCGCGGCAACTATCCTTGCCATTACCATTGCTACTGGTACGCCGTCTCATCTTCTTCCAATTCACAAGTCCCACTCTTGCATCTTGAAAGCGTCACTTTCTGCATAGTGTTAATCAACGGTCCGTCTGACTGCGCCTCCTTGCAGGTTGGGCTGCGTTCTTCTGGATCCTTTGGTTTTGTTCCAAGAAATGCATGGACTTTGCTAAGGTCTAAGACGAAGAGATATGATCCAGCAAAATTCCTTCATTTTCTAGATATATATGTATGGTATATGGCTGTCTGTGTAGATAAAAATCATTGCAACGATGTGTATCATGCGAATTTAATCTCCTAGCGGCATGGCATTTCTTACAACAGCATAATATAAATCGGGCAAAGTTCATGAAATCCTAGACAGCAACTGATCGAGGCCGGCTGTTATGAATGTTTACTACATTGAAAAAATAATAGGCTCTCCCCCCATCGTATTCTCCATGGCACTATGGCAGGCACCAAATCAGTGCCGCCGTCGTGGCCACGCAGCATCGCCCCCAAACCCCCTCCTTCTCTCGGCTGTTAGGCCCTCTCTCACGGTACCTCCTTCATCTCCACAGCGTGATGCAGAGGTCCTCCCCGACGAGGCTCTGTCGTTGCTATCAACAGCGCCGTGGTGGGCATCGCTGCTGCAAGCAACCGGCGTCGGAGCTGCAAATCCAGTGGCGGTGCTACAAGCGGCTACTGCCGAAGCTACAAACAATTCTCACCGATGCTGCCAAGGAGGGCGGTCGGTGCTACGAGGCCAGAGCGACGGTGCTCTGAGGACCAACGGCGCCAGTTCTGAGAAGCACGCCGATGCTGCACAGGAAGAGCGGCGGTGCAACCATCGGCTATCAGCGGTGCTACCATAGGTAGACGGCGGTGCTACATTGGTCAACAGCGTTTGCTGCCATTGATTGGCGGCTGTGCTACCGTAGGCCAGAGGACATGCTACCAGCGGCGGCGGCCGTTGCTACAAGCGGTGGACGGTGGTGGTGTTGCTGCGAGGCGGTGCTGCTGGAAGGGGGATGCCGGCGATGCTACTAACGGCAGCTGGCGGTGTTGTCAGCTGCGGGCGACGTTGCTGCTGACAGTGCTATGAGCAGTCACCGGCGCATCTCCGGCGAGTCACAAGAAAGGTAAACTGCAGTAAACCCCTCTTCTGGATTGGTGTCTTCTCCGGTGACAGGCTCACGGAGGAGGACGGGGACGCGGTGCTGTAAGGAGGAGACGACGGTGAGATGGCGCTTGCCTTTTCTGGGAAGGTGGGGGATTTTATTTTTTGTGCGCGTGTGTGACCCCACGGGGACACGTGTCGAACTCTGGAGGCGGGGGATTGGCGCTTCCGATCCCCGGGGACGCTCAGCACGATCCTTGTGTTTTTTTTCTGGCTTATTAACATCTAGGTTTCTCTGAATTAGAGACCAGAGCTTACTGGAAAAAAATTACCAAAACCAAGAGCATGATTAACCGGTAATTCAGTTCGGTTTATGGTCTGCACCTTAACGAAGGAGCTATGGAGATTTTTTTGTTGTAAATAACGTAGTAATGTTTGTAGATGTAATATATATGTATGTGTATATATTTAAAATAACAATCGAAGCAAGCCTATCGATCGAGACGAATGATCAATCTTCACAAGCAACTCCTCCGTTTCTTCGATCGGAACTGCCTGCCAGGTAGGTCTAGCTAGAGTATCCACCGCTGCAGCTAGCAAGGATGCAATTCATACACCACCAACACTAGTACAGAAAAGACTATTAGTGGCGCACCAATTTGGTATTCTGTGGCGTACCCCAGAAATGCTGGGTGCGCCACAGAATTCTCGCCACAAAAATTATTTCTGTGGCGCACCTGGCTTGGTGCGCCACAGAATTCTCACATTTCTGTGGCGCACCTGGCCTGGTGCGCCACAGAATTCTCAAAAAATTCAAAAAATTCAAAAAAATGCAAAAAAATATAAAAAGTTTCAAAAAAACAGAAAAATCAGAATATGAAATAATATGAAAAATCCTAATTATTGGAATTATTTTCATATTTTTTGAATTTTTTGAACTGATACATTCCTGCAACCCTAGCACGCTTAACTTCTAAGTTCCACCCAGTCCACCTACCCTTGTGCTACTCAAGATTTTATTGATATATATATGATATGAACCCTCTTAAGTCTTGTATGTGTATACGTGGTATGTGTTATAAATGTGTCTTTTTAAATATCAGATTTTTCAAAAACTTCTAAAGTTTTAAAAGGAGATTCAAAAGTTTCAAAAGATCCAAAAAAAATTCAAAAAAACATTAAAAAATTCAAAAAATCCAAAAAAGTCAAAAAAGTCAAAACACTTCAAAAAAATCCAAAAAATTCAACAATCTTCTTTGTTATACATTTCTGTGTCTTTTTTGGAATTTTTGAATTTTTTTGAATTGTTTTGATTTTGCTGCGAGAAATCGTCTGTTTGAAATAACTTTTTTTTCTTTTGGAATTTGAGGAATCTTTGAATTGCTGACCGGGTAAACTCTGGTGGATTCGAACTCTGATTTTTCTCACGATTTTTTTGACATATTATTTGCGTTATTTCGACGTCGTATGCAAAAGTTATGGCCGTTACAAGTTTTTTTGACTGTTTGTTGCAGAAAAGGTCAAAATTCATATTTCACAATTTCTATACCTACTAGACACTCAAACCTAACTACATGTCAAAGGATTTTATTTATTGAAATTTTTATCATTTTCCTTTAATTCCTGCAAGACTAAAAAGGCGATCCACGGGGGGTGGGATTTGAAAAGAAAAAAAATCTGTGGCGCAACAAGCCTGGTGCGCCACAGAATGTTTTCTGTGGCGCACCTGCCAGGTGCGCCACAGAAAAAAAAATTCAAATTTTAACCCGCCCCCCAGATAACTTTATGTGGCGCACCTGGCCAGGTGCGCCACAGAAATGTGACTTTCTGTGGCGCACCAGGCTTGGTGCGCCACAGAATGTCTAATTTCTGTGGCGCATGTGGTTTAGTGCGCCACAGAAATGTGACTTTCTGTGGCGCACTAAACCACGTGCGCCACAAAAAAAAAACTGTGGCGCACCAATTAAGGGTGCGCCACAGAGTGCCAACCTAGCTATATAGGGTTTCCCTACTAGTGCAATCCAAACCGTTTGATACGGCACAGCTAATCGTTTGAATTGCCGTGTCAAATGACGCATTCATTTCCATAGCAAGACCGGCTATAAAAGCACATCCACGGTAAAACCCAACAATCAAAACCACCAAAAGCACAACAAATCAAGATTAGCTAGTGAAAAGGAGTTTAATTTGGCCAGCAAAGATGGCCACTAGCTCAGCCGTACTCACCCTGGCGATCTTCCTCCTTGTCACGCTCTCCGCCTCCCACACCACATCAGCTCTCCGCCCCAGCCTCGGCGTCTGCCATGCCAGTGGCTTCCTACGGGGGAAGTCCGGCAACTGCGAGAGAAACAACGATCCAGATTGTTGCGAAGACGGTAAGAGGTACTCACAGTACCACTGCTCGCCTCCGGTGACATCGAGCACTAGAGCCGTCTTGACACTCAACAGCTTTGAAAAGGGTAAGGACGGCGGTGGGCCGTCGGAGTGTGACAATGCCTACCACAGCGATGAGGAGATGGTCGTTGCTCTCTCTACCGGATGGTTCAAGAACATGGCACGATGTGGCCACCGCATCAAGATCACCGCGAACGGCAACTCTGTGTATGCAAAGGTGGTGAACGAGTGTGATTCCGTGTATGGTTGTGATGATAAACACAACTACGAGCCGCTCTGTCACAACAACATCGTCGACGCTTCACCGGCAGTTTGGAATGCGTTGGGGCTTGATCAAAACGCTGGTGAGTTGGCCATCACCTGGTCTGACAGCGATAACTAGTGAATGCTTACATGTCATCTATGTTATCGCCGTTCATGCCTGATTTTACATTAGTGTTGTGTTTGTACATACCAATTGTAATAGGTGAATAGTAATTTACGTTCTCTCATCTCGGTTGCTACTGATGTGTATTTCTACAATGGGGTTTATACGGTTTAGACAATACTTTTTCATGACATTTGCTTAAGGGGAAGAATGTTCTAGCTCAATTGCCGGAAACCATAAATGGAGCCCGGGCTACATGGTGTCCTTTATTTATTTTTAAATGGAAAATCATATTTTGAGGTTTCAAAAAAATCTGAAAAAAAATCTGAATGTAGAGAATGTTGTATTCTACTAACTTGTAAAATCTCAAATCAAAATAATTAATATTCTGGGCTACACAAAAATAACAAAATCTGACATAGTTGGAAGAGTTGAATCTTTGCATTGTTCAATACTATCAAATGTCAGACTTTGTCATTTATGCGCAACCAAAAATACAAAATATTTCTTGTTGAGATTTTAAACGTTGATAGAATACACCTGTCTACATCTAGCATTTTTTTCAGATATTTTTGAAACTTCGAAAGATGATCAAAATTTTCAAATAAAGAACACCATGTAGCCCCGGTTCCATTTGTCCACACTCATCAAAATTTTCAAATAAAGAACACCATGTAGCCCCGGTTCCATTTTCAAAATCTACAAATGACACCACTACTTCTCCTTGCCGCATTCATTGCCGTCCCTATCTTCGTCACTTAAACCTATGGTGGCTTGGGGGTACAGCCTCCATTAGCCAACCAAACATACTATAGAAAATCTACCCTTGATAGTACATATAATTTGCCACTTTCTTAGCCATATGGCCTATATGTCATATCATAGGATCAATTTAATTTCTTACAAATTCTGCCACACTTGTGTTGTTCATTTTGTTTGCCACACATTTCGTGGCAGCAACAAGCCATCAACTTTCTTGGCAAGAAATTGCATCCGACAAGCCAGACCTCATCATAGCTAAGGGGTGCTTTCAACCCCATAAACGATAGTGCATACAACTAAACAGTAATTTTTTGCATCTGGAGCTCGATTGGACACCATGCACCTTATGGAGGGTGCAACTATTACAGCCTGAGCCGGACATTCACTCCTTTTCTTATGAAGTAAAATACCACACAGAATTCATTTTTAATCAAAGAAAATTTGCACACTGCAATTAAACCGGTACAACTGAATACAATCACCAAACCAAATGACAGTACATATGCCATGGGAAATGGAAACAGCAGCACCAACAGGCAACAATCGCACTAGGGTCCCCAGATCTGGATAATATATACACATACTTTAGGCAAACATAAACGGGAGAAAGCAGAAATACTTGTCAGCGAAATTCAGTACAACGTGCATCCGTGCTGATGCCATTGTCCAGGTAGAGTCGCTGCATTTAGGGTAAAGTAATGAAAAGCAGTGTCTGCGGTCGAAGAACGTAGCCTGAGAAGTGAGAAGAGCGGAGGAGAAAACAAGACATCAATATGAGCACTACCATCTTTATCTCTAACCTAGTGCAGCAAAGATAGTAGCACCAGACAACATTACCTAGTGGCTACCAACAAGCGAGAGCAGGAACGTCCGATAACTCCCCGATGTTTCGGAATGGATAGCATCAGCTAATGGCTTTTTGTATTTCTTGTAGTATTCTGCCTTGATATACTGCATATCAATCTCGGTCCTCGTTACCACAATCCTTATAAGTGTCTTGTCGTCAGTACCTAGACCTTTCATGGACTTCCTTAAGGCCTGAATTAACATTATTCACACACAAAATACCAAAGCATCAGAGATCAAAACACACACACACAAAAAGATGTGCTGATAAGCGAATAATAAAGATGACACAACTTTTGGGCTATCAGTCAGTTCGAGTGTACAACCACTGCATGAACCGATAATAGCATTCATGAAGGAATAGTCGGGTATTATATTCCCATATCAATGATACTAATGACGTTCAGCCTAGAGCGATAATGCAGCTAGCGCAGTTACACGGTACAATGGGAAGTTGGGCACCAAACATACCGAATCAATCTAGTCGTGTGGCTATTTGATAGTATTTGCAGAAAATATCACGCTGGGATTAACTAGATATTACCCGCAAAAAAGGGATTAACTATATATATTCAATGAAAATAGGACACATGAAAAGGGTAAACAAAGACTACTCAAGAGTCAAACCGTGCAGGCTTTATGCGCAGTATATTATGGAGAAACTGTATTGATTCTCCAGATTTTGAAAAGTAATTTTGTGAAAAAAAGTTTGAACTATAATAAATGTTTACATATTCTTATCTGAGAACATCATAAGTGAGATACCTTAGCAAAATACTTTGCTGGATTCTCAGCACATCTGAGGATAGTTATCAGCGCAACTTCAAAATTTCCAGATGTTTCATTCTTCACAACCTACCAATAGTTAAGGAAACTCATTATTACACTCCAGGCGAGTACCAAAATGTATATGGGAAAGAAACTGAACAGAAGTCTTGCCTTTTCTAATGACCTATCATACATGTGGTGGTAAGCAGAAGCAACAGCTGCCAAGTGTGCCCAGCTGCGTTCAGTGAAGATACGTATGAAGATTTTCTCATCTGTGCCAAGCTTTTTCTCGCCAGCTTTGTACAGGTCCTTTGCATCATGTGTCACTATAGTGGGATCAACCTCAGGGCCTTCATAGCGTGGAATGCCCAAATAGGCTAGTAAGATCTGAAATATACATTACATCACTCATTAGCAAAAAGTACAATTTGGACACGTATAATTCATAAATATACCTGTTGAAATGATAATGAAGCATTTAGTATTGCAATATGCTCAAGAAGAACACAGCAAACTTCTGTTGTTTCAAGAAATGATATGTAGGACTAGAAATTCTTGATAGAGAAGTAAGCAACTCAAAATGTCTCTCACTTTTATGCATCAGATGAAGAAGTTAAACAAACTAAGAAATAAAACCTTCTGATGATCGCCGGTTGTTTGCTGACCGATGTCATGCTCAAGATAAGTACCAAACTTGGCATAATATGTCTGTTTCATTATTTGCAGCTGTGATGGTGTCCTGGAACATATAATATCAGTAGCTGCTCTCAGATCAAGAGATTCAACACTCAGAGCTTCTCTCAAAACAGTTGCGTCACGACCAGCAGGATCAAGAATCCAGAGCAACATTGCTTTCTGAAATCATAAACAAAAGGTTAGCCATATCTGAGTAATTCAACTATACTCACAACTGAAGTAACAAAAAATTGGCTAACAATTTAGAACTAACCTAAGCAAGTTAGTACTTCTATGAATACGTAGTACTCCCTACGGTCCAAATTTATAAGATGGTTTAGCCTTTTCTAAATTGCATGTATCTAGACAAGTTTCAGTGTGTATTCGCCCATTTCAGTCCGTACGTAGTCCACATTGACATATCCAAAGCATCTTATGATTTGGACCGGGGGAGTTTAATTTAGCATACCACTTCAGCTTGTATAACTGTTCAATAGTTTGATTTATCATTAGATAAAGATTAATTTTGTAATTTCAATACCTTGTGGTTTCCACTGAGTTCAGATGATATACGACGTGAAAGTTCCTCGGAATACATAGTCTTGAATTCATGTTGAATGTATCCACGTTGCACTGAGTCGCGGTGAGCAAGTATATTTGAAACTGCTGTACTATCACAGCCAAACCCTGTGACAATGAATGTAAAGAATTATTACTTACAAATAGTTAATAAAGAAAACAGATAATGAAGGTAGAATGACTTTTTATCATTTTAAATAAGAACAATGAATTTGTGCAAACCATTAAAGTGCTGAAGCAACTTTTTTTCATTATTAATTCTCATTTGATTACAGCACCCAGGCATTATTAGAGCATAACTACTAAATCCTGAGCTATCTAAAGAAAAATTTAGTTTGCAGATGCAGTAACATTGAAAAGGTACCGCAGAAAACAAACTAACTACATATCGATACCACACAATAAACCATAATGATCACTAACTGAAAATGATACCTTTGGCTTCTCAAGTGGAAGTACTATCTTGCCGTCTCAAAAAGCACCTTAATATATTACTACACAGTTGCTGCTAAAGTATTTGTTATATGTAATGTACTAGGGTGCACAACTCAAATACTACGATAGTAAATAGTACAACTCGACTAGTCATGGCACTAGGGGGCAAAACTCGAATAGTTACAGCTCTATTGCCATGGAAACTACTATGGTATCATCCATAACAAAGAAATTCTTCAAAGCACCTTGATCAGATGCTGAGCCTGTTACTTGGGTCCCTTAGCAGTTGACAAATTTAATTTGAGCTGTTCTGAACATATGGTAACGGTTGGGCTGGTTGAGGGAGGGGAAGCATAAATGGAAGGGATAAGGAAACATGTAATAATAGAAAAGAAATTCAGGAGGCAATAATATATATCAACTTGTGAACCAGAATATCAGTAATCACCGCTACTGTACAGGACATCAGTCCATAAATACTGCCCAGTAATTCTTATTTCTGCTAACCTTAATAAGAGAATTCCTAGCAATCCTGGAACTATTCTATTATCCAGTAACCAGCAACTGCACGGTTTTGCACTTTCGCTTCAATTACAAGTCCCGTCTCAGAGAGACTTCTTCAAGATAATTTGGATGTATTATCACTCCACTTGACTCACAATTCAACTCAGACTAGGTCAAAAACAGGTTCCAAGTGGACACGGTACTGCAGTTACGATCACTGCGCTCCTGAAAGATGTCCCAATCTCTGACTCTCGGTCCATCCTAACGCCTAAGTATTTCAACGTTTGACTCTCTTAACAACAAATCCACATCCGACCAGAACATTTCAACAGCATTTCTTTTAGAGAGATTTCAACAGCATTTTTACATAAAAACAAAATCTAACAGGCCAACGACCCTTTTGACTACTAAATTCAGTCCACGTTGCCTCTGGACCGGAACAGCAATTTCTACCTGGAACGTTCCTCCAGCTCCTCAACTCATCCGAAGGCTATCTAATAAACTCATCCGAAGACTCGGCAACAATTATCAGATATCGGACGAATTGCTGCAACCAAAGAGCAATCGTTGAAAACGCATGGGTCAACTCAGCCTCCCGTGGCCGCGCTGGCCCTAATCTCCGACCGAATCGATCCAATTCCAGAAGCGCGGTTAAGGAGGGGAATCGGAGGGGAAAGGCACGGACCTTTGAAGGCCTTGTGGAGGTCGATGGCGTCCTGGCGGGGGTTGGGAGGCGCCGGCGGCACGGTGAGGCTCGCCATTCGATCCGCTCTTCCGCTTCCGGCGATTCGGTTTGATTGGATTCGATTTGCACGGTACGGGAGCTGTGAATGAATTGCGACGGATGGCCACGCGCTTTGCGGTTTTCTTCTTTCTTTTTAGATTTAGAGTGTTTGTTCTTTAAGTGCGGAGCTGTGGACCAGGTCTAGCCGTCTATCCATTCCGTGAAGCCGGCCGACCCCCACGGGTGCGAAATGACAAATACGCGACGCCAAGCCGGATAACCAAATTTCTACAAGAACTTTTGTAAGTGATGCGATTTGTACTCTGACCAAAGAAAATGTGTTATAGGAGAAACATATTTTCTTCAGTTTTTTATCCGCTACCAGTATTGTAATGAATGAGTTAAATTATTTAAACACGACATTCAAGGCCTAACCACTTTATCAATCAACTAAAAGAATCACCCTCTTTTGTAGCCTCCCCGTTGATCACCAACATCGAAACAATATTTTAAAAATATATCGATGGATACATGCAACCGACATAGGCTATTTGTCACTCATGAGTGTACTAGAGTCGATAGTGACCTCAATAGTCATAATTTATAGTACCCACAAAAACAGTAATAATTTCAGATAAAATAGTATTAGAAATGCCCTCGAGAAAGGCTATAAGGCTTTGAAGTAAACGACGGACAAAACATACTTGGGTGCTGAGTAACATATGTTTTTGGCCACGTAATTTGGTACTCCCTCCGTTTTTTAATATAAGATATTTTACCTTTTGTCCACATGCACATGCACATAAATGTATGTAGACACATTTTAGTGTGCATAGACAACATGTGTACCACCTAAAAATATCTTATATTAAAAAACAGAGAGAGTAGTATTTATGAAGATACTCTATGTGAAGTTTGACAAAGAAACCGGGATCGGAAAGAAGACGCATAAATTTCGCCAAGTAAAACCATGAAACTTGACCAAACTTTCAGAAAAAACTATAAATATCTAAAATGCCAAATAAATCTTACTAGATACATCATTAAATATTTTTCATAGTATATCTATAGAATATTATAATTGTTAATATAATATTTTTTATATCACCTTTGGTTAAACTTTACGAAACTCATTTTCCGGTGCTCCCTACACCCGGTCCAAGCCAGCCCCTCCGTGCACCGCATACGTGCGGCCCACACGTTACCATTGCCACGGTGTCGTACGCATTCCAGCGCAGCACCTCTGCGTTCCACCAAGTGCCACGACGAATGTTGTAAAACTTCGCCTACGTTCGTACTACTCGCTAAATATAAAAATCGAGCGGCGGAAGAGACCGAGAGAGAGAGAATCGACGACGAGATTTCTCCAGAAGCGACAGCTTCCATTGCCAGATCCCTTTGCGCTCCCGCTGTTCCGTTCAAACCGACCGTTTCCACCACCGGTTTCGCCTCCTCGGCCGACATGTGGCCCCCCGCGGCCTCGCCGGCGGGCAGGGCGCTCCGTCCGCCGCCGCCGCCGCGGTTGTCGGCAGCGGCGCGGGTCGTCGTCGCGCTGCCTGTCGCAGCGAGGGCGCGGGGCCCGTCGAGGCGGCTCTGCCTCGCTGTGCCGCGGGCGTCGGAGATGGCGGCCGCGGCTGGGAAGGGAGAGGAGGAGAAGAGGTGGTGGAGGGGCGCGGAGGAGATGGACGCGGCGGTGAGGCGGGAGATAGCGATCCGGAGGCTGCAGGAGGAAGCGGAGCAGGCGGGGACGGAGAGGAGCAGGCGGGAATTCGCCGTGTTCGAGACGGCCAGGGGAGACACGCTCTTCACCCAGTCGTGGACTCCGGCCGCCGCCGATCCCCTCAGGTAGGTGTTCACACCTCAGTAATGCATAGTACCGGAGATTGCTGTTTTGGGGTTCCATCCGCTGTTTGATAGTGGTCTAGTGGGAAGCATGTGAGAATATCAGAATATTCTACTGAGAGGAGAAGCTTGTCTGTTCCTTGCACGTGATTTTGTGGGATTAGACCGTGCAAACATGGTGCCAAATATGTTGTTTACTAGGGATGGCCGCCTTGCTATGCTATACCAGTGCAGCTACTTGTGGCTGAACCTTTTCATTGCTCTAGGAATAGGAAGGACTTATTGGCCGAATGTTTGGCATGGTTGGTGATGTACTAGTACCCGTATTGTTTGATTCAAGGAGCTGGAGCTGCAGATATTCACAAAAGCACTAGCTGATGAGCTTTTCAGTTTTAATTTCCTCAGAACTACTCCTAGAAAACAAGATAGATTGTTGTATCAATCATAAATGAGCTATCGCTAGATGAATGTAGGATCTACATGTGAAGATACTCACAAAATGTAGATTAAGAAATTAAGTAGCCTATCCAATAGTGTGTTATTGGAACTTTGTGACAACAAAGTTATGAACCTAGTGAATCCTGCAAAATAGTCCACGTGATGGTGCTTACCAAATTGCAGGCTATTAACTACCATTTTGTTGTTGCCGCAGATAAATTTTTATATACTATATCTCCAAAAAAATAAAGGCTAACTTCTATGGGAACTTAGAACTGAAGGTTGCAGCAACCTGGACATAGTTATAATGACTGTTGACATGAGTTTTATTTATTTATTTATTTTTTTGCGTTTTTCTGTCATTATCTCCTGAGAACAGAAGCATATTCTATCTGGGAAAAGACTACGCCCTGGTTGGTGGCAACTTGCCTGCTAATGCTGCAATTTTGTATAGTGTTGGGTACTTGGGTTGGGAACTCGGAATACGTTAATGCAAATGTACATTACATAAGAAAAAGAATTCCTTGTAGGCTTGTAGCTCTTAAAAACATGAAAATGTATATATCATATTTAGACGTTAAGTACTTCTACTGCATGCTTTTCAACTTCACTGCTATGGGAAGCCTACTGCCCATGTACCGGTGTATATTGTGCTTTACATGCATGGTATAATTGACTAATTAGTAGTGTATCATAACACGGTCCGCGACTGGTACTACTTGATCTACTGAATAGTTTTCTCTATAGTTTTCTTTAAACAATTATTCTGACATTTTTTTTGCTTTTCAAATCCTGTAGGGGCATTGTTGTTCTGCTACATGGTCTAAATGAGCATAGGTATATTCATATATCGATATGCCAAGATGGATTTTCGTAGTGGGTTTTTTCTGACAGCAGTGAGCATCCCGCAGTGGAAGATACAACCATTTTGCAAAGTTGTTGAATGATCATGGGCTTAAAGTTTATGCAATGGACTGGATCGGTGAGTTAGTTACTGTCGTATACTGGGACTCAAATTTGACCTGCTTATTGCTTTTAGTGATTTAATTAAAATTCCATAAATCATTCCGTAATCTCTAAGACTAAAAGTACTAACTACGAAGTTCTCCTGTGGTTTAAGATTGTAAGATCTTCAAACTAGATCAACATCACAATATGAAGTCGACGGGCTCATAATTTAGATGGCGTCTTGCTTAAATTAATCTACAATGAACTTAGTAGTCATGGCATATCTGCTGCCATGTCTATTTCGCATGCGATTATTCAGTATAAACAACCTAATTTCATATATTTATGGCACAGGATGGACCTATTACCAAATATCTTTTCTGTTTGATTTATGATTCAAATGAAAATCATTGCTCTTTGCTCTCATCTTGGAAATGAGCAAACTGATTTTCATTCCCAGCCCTTTTACTATGCATGCGTTTGGTGTTGTTCTGATTTCAAGTTGTTGTATTTTGTCTTTTACCCCAAGGACATGGCGGAAGTGATGGGGCGCATGGCTATGTTTCATCACTTGATCATGCTGTTGGTGACTTGGTACTCTTTCTTAATGCAGATTGCAGAATAACTGCAGATATGGAGTTCTATTCATAGCTTATTTTATATCTAGGTATCCTTGAACTAATTAAAGTTTCTCTGTGCACAGAAAGAATTCTTAGAGGATGTTGTGTTGGAAGAAAACGATGGTTTACCATGCTTCTTATTTGGACACTCCACAGGTGGAGCTATTGTTTTGAAGGTATGCTGGTACAGTATGCAGTTAGAGCTTACTTGGTTGACGTTCTGGGCTTCTGGGCTCTCCGTGTCTGGCCTGGGGCCTCCCAGGGACCTGCCTGTAGGCTGTTTGGTTGGTACCATGGAGAAAAAGTTGGTGCCATGGCCTGGACGATCTGGCAGCTTGGCTAGCCTAGACCAGGCATCTGTCTGATTTCGAGTGCCTGGGTGCGACACCGGCATCCTGGGATCGCTAATCCCACTCCATTAGACAAGTGTAGCAACCCTGCGTTTTCTTTCAGTGGCATCCAAACTCCGGCTTCTATCTTCTTCATTGCTTTGCCTTCTCGCCGTGCTCATAGCCAATCTTGGAGACTTCTCCGTCCGATTGCCCGCTCATGGCTCCGTCCTCCGCAACGGTCGTACACAGCTCCATCCGCTATGGATGTGTGCAGCTTAAGCCCGCTGTGGCGCTCAGCACCGTACTAGCCCTACTGTAACCGGGGTCTATACAAGCCCCAATCTCTTAATCCATCTTCTTTTCTTCTCCATGGAGCTATCTGCTAGCTGTCTGGATTGTTTCTTTTTTTTTCTCTTCTCATGAGTATGTAGGGCTTCTGTATTGGTAATCGTTTGGGGAAGATGAAAGGCGCATTACAGATTCTGCGCCTCCTCAGTTACAGTGCACGCCGTTGTCTTTTACATTTTACTCAGATCCAGAACTCCAACCGAACACAATAACTCACCTGGCCAGGCAAGAATTATTCGATTTTCAGGTAGCTTCCAGGCACTACTTTTTGGCAGGCATGGATACCAGGGTACCAACCAAACAAGCCTTCTGATACTAGTGTTTGATTCTCCAAGTTGTATTAGACCACAAGCATCATAACTGGAGTACTATGTTCCTAACTCTGATTGCTTTTGTTCACTGGTTATTTAAAGGCAGCACTAGATCCTTCTGTCGAAGTTCATATAGAAGGTTTGATCTTGACATCGCCAGCTATTCACGTACAGCCGTCTCATCCGATTATCAAAGTAAGCACATATAATGTATGCCCTTCTTTCTAGTGGTTGCTGTGGGGTGGTTGGGGTCTTTGTTTTAGGGGCAACACCTCCTCATCCTGCAACCCTGGCACTCCCGGAATATTATCCTCGTATGTTTGATTTTACTTGAACAAAATTATATCAGTAGCATGATATTCAACACTGGGAGATTTAGCTCTACATTTAAAATGATCTCATCACATCAATACGTAGCAATTTGTGTAAAAAATTGCCACTGTGGTCTGCTTTACTATATATTGCTTGAATATATTATTGTGTAAAAAAGAACTGTAACAGGTGACAACAATTGATGGAAGGTTCATTTTGTTATTCTTCTTTTATATATGGACGTATCCACTGCAACATGTTCTGCACTTTTATCTTTTGTGTGGATTAGAGTGTGAATGCAATGCACATAATATGATTTTAATTTGTCAGAGTGGCTACATAGCTTTTGTGAAGTTGAGCGACAGTATTCTAACAAGAGGGTACCCTTTTGAATTCCTGTAGAATCATGTAGGCATTTGAATTGAAACCATCATAGTTTTCCTCTCCAACATTTACTCAGTAATTTTAATGTGTTATGTCTTTCATATTTGTGCAAAGAAATGCCTTTGGTTGGTAATTTTCAGCGCAGGATACAAGCATTTCATTTTATTGTTATTTATTAGTGGCTGCAGTATTAGCCTTAGTAAAAATGTGTGTCCAAATGCTTATATTTTTTTTGTCATTCTCAATGTCAGGTTGTTGCACCCATCTTCTCTGTGTTGGCTCCAAAATACCGAGTGAGTGCTTTGCATAGGAGAGGACCTCCTGTTTCCCGCGATCCGGAGGCTCTGAAGATCAAGTACACGGATCCACTTGTATATACTGGACCGATTAGAGTTAGAACAGGCAACGAAATTCTCCGGATATCATCGTACTTGCAGAGAAACTTAAGCAGAGTTACTGTCCCCTTTCTAGTTCTTCATGGGACAGCCGACACGATAACTGACCCAAGAGCATCTCAACGACTCTACCAAGCATCAATGTCGACACATAAATCTATAAAACTATATGACGGATACTTACACGATCTTCTCTTTGAGCCTGAAAGGGATGATATAGCAAATGATATCATCACTTGGTTGAGTTCAAGACTTAGTGCTCTCCATGGATGGTAAGATGAATCAGCTACAAGGTGCTTTCACTTGTAACACGCTATAGAAGAAGAGAATTGTAATATGTGAGGTTTTAGCTTGCTGCCTCTGTTTTCGTAGTCGTTTTTGTGTAGTTACTAATAAGGGTATAAAAGATGAGATGTAAGTTATGCAGGAAATGTTTGCTTATATTCTACGCAGTTAGTTAATACTATTTTGTAAAAGAAAAGGAAGGAATTCAATGTTGGTTCTGGATTGCAGTCGGCTATTCTTAATTGTTTCTGGTTTATCTTGACCATCCATCTGATAGCACAGCTTATTAATTTAGACAGTAATGGTGCAGGCCTAGGGCTAGGTGACATGCAGCTGATGTGGGCATTATCGATAATATCGTGCATTGTCTGCTATGCAGTCATAGTTTACTATTCTTTGATGGGTTGCCACTTGCCAGTAGCATAGTCCAATCCCCATGACAGTTACTTGTATATGGTGAAAGCGGCAATTGTAGCTCTGTCTCCAGATATTACAAATCTAGCGACATTTAGTGGGTATATGCTTTATTAGTCTCAAACTCACAACACCATGATCTTATTGTTTAGTCTATGTTAATATGAGTTAATTGACGAACATTAGTTAAGGGGATCTTCTCTTTCTTTCTGATTTTCTGTTCTCGGAGTGAGGAATTCTAATATTAGTACACTACAACATGCTATATCCAATAGGGTATGAATATGTTTCGCCCTTAGTTGAATAACTTATTTCAATTGTGTATTGGTTATTTCATCTATTGATCAGGTAAACTACATAATTTCTCACTTCTAAGTTCTAACAAAGATTACTTCTAGACGTGGCATGTGATGTAGATAACATACTTGCAAATGCCATTTGCTTCTGTGTAAAATTCTAGAGTATCCTGGATGCTTCTGAAATGAAATGATGATGTAGAATAGATATTGACATTGAAAGATGATGCTTTTTTCCCATTGTCATGACTAATTGTATGCATATTATTATCATTTCTCTATACAACTTCTTTTTGACTATCTCTTTGTGCAACAGTTGTATGCTAAGCCCTTAGTGACTGCTTAACGCGTGCTTGTGCACATATTCAGTACCACATGAGTATATATTTCAGTTCTTGTTTTATGCATTTGTGCTGCTGGAGAAAAAAGATGATATATTGCATTTTTGGTGTGCAAATTAGGATTGTGGTAATGTCCCGATTATTTCAAGCACCTCCTTTTTTACTAGTGACTAGTGAAGGTCGCATTTTATTAGTTGCAAATATGTCTTTCTCGTGCATGTCTATGACCATTGCTCATATTATGAATTCAACCCTATTTCTTTGTGCATCTTGCAGGTAGTGTTGATCACAGTTTGTACTTAAACCATTATCATATGTCTATATGAGGTTTGAGGTACTCCCTCTGTTCCACAACACTGTGTAACTATACATTGTTTCCTTGCAAATTTTGACTTTATACATCGTTTATCTGTGCACGTGGTGTTCAAAAAGTACTATAAAATAGCTGCAGTGCATGCTGGATGCAATGCAGCTCATTTGATGTAGATAATATAGCTTGAGAAAGAAAATTATAGAATGGGTCAGTGTTTATCTCTTCGGCAATTATGCTTTATTAGTAAGAAGGAATATGAATTGCAATTATATTGAACTGATCACTGCCGACTTATTATTTGTCACACACTAACTTACGTAAAGTGGATCTTGATCGTAGCATAGTGCTGCTACTGCTGCTGTGGCTTCTGCATTGCCATACATGCACAATTTGTTTTGAGAAAATATCGGAGAAAGTAAAGCATTATGCACCAAAGAGGGTTTATTTTTTGCATCTCATACTGAGGTTTTGTGATATGGTTGAGTAGCAAGTGCCGATATTAGGCCCATGCAGTGGGTCAACATTGCAGAAAACGCAGCACTCAAATTAAGTGCTATTCGGTATCTACATGAGGCAGCTGTTCTTATTTGTCACTGACCACAGAAATCCTGATCACTTACTTTGAATATATAGCGAGTTCCTATCCTTTTTATGAAGGGTGTTCTAGTGCAGTCGAACAAACAAATCTGCTTTGCTGATCATTGATTTCTCAATATTACTTAAGTGGGTTCCTACCATTGTCATAGCTCATAGGAGTGATAATGCCATGTATCTAGCAAAGCTCAGATGCGCTCATACTTTATCAGTTGATTAACGTAAGTTATTATGGGATTATGAGATGCCGTGATATAGGATTATGAGATACCGTGGTCGCATTGATGTGCAAATTAATTGTTATTGGAGCTGTGCTACTCAAATCATGTCTGTGTGCTGCACTATAGCTAACCTCTGATTCGTGTGCTCGTGTCCCTTCCATCTTTATCATCATGGTCTGTGGCATATGTGACTTTATCAGACGAACATCAATCTTCAAGCTGACGACGCAACTCAAGTGAGCTGGCACCACTTTGTTCTTTTTAAGATCTCATCAAGGTTGTAGCTTGCACAACTGTTTACTGTCCCACTGTTTCACGTGCTTATAGTATTGATATTTAATAAAAAATACGTAGTTTGTTGGCGACTCTTTATTTCCAAGTTCAGTATTTAGTTTAAAACCTCAGATGTTCCATATTGGAGCTAAACCAGGTATTTTATAGGTTCTCCTTGTTCTTGTTTGTTGATAAAATGCTTACACCTGTATATGTAGCATGCAGAAGATTGCATATAAAATTTAAGTAAAATGTTAATGTGTTATGGCACTGTTCCACTGATAATGGGTTTTATGGTACCTTGATGATAGATATTGACAAACTGCCATTGAATTTTTTTATGCTGTTATATGCAAATTGAGTAATGTTTATTTCAGTTGAACTATTGAAATATCAATTAATGATGGTGGCTAAAATGTTTGTAATCATATTATTATTCACTAACAATACTCAATTATGTTTCTCATCCTTATCACTATCAGTAATGTAGTTTCTCGTAAAGGTTCATCATGACTCATGAATAATTCACTAGTTCATATTATTTTTATTACTATGTTATTCTTATTATTATATGCAAACAATTTTTCCTAGAAATCATCGAATGCGCACAAGGGATCTGCTTATACACTGTCTGCAATGTGCATCTAGCCTTGTACTAGTACTGAAGGTACGCAAGACCAACTAGAAACCCCTGCCGTCCATTTACCAGGATCAGATGATGATACATGTGGGCATGTGGCTACAAACCTCCTTTTAGATTCCCACAGCTGTGTATAACTGTATACCATTGTGGAGTTAGGTCTATCAGAGAAATGCACAAACACGATTTCTCCTCTTTTGATTTGGGACCATCCTACTCCTGCCTTGGTTTCCCCCGGTGCAAAAAAGAACGACGATGGTTTCACGAGAATGGAGCCTTGTCAAATGAAGAAACATGGGACAAGCTAGAAGCCACCAAGTTGGTTGTTCAGGAAAATGAACGGTGGGCACTAGTCGCTTCGTTGTCCCTTTTGACACCCCTTCTTTTATGCTTTATTATTTTGGATTGCTCTTTTTGTCAAATCACCAACTTTTATGACCCATAAACTAAAATATAAAACAAGAGGAGTTTTTTTTTCATTTTATCTCTAGAACCTGGCCCATGAATTCACCATTACTAATTGTTTTTCTCCTCCGTGAAGAGTTCAACCTGATAGCTATCGAACGTAATATCTTCCATTTGGGATTCAAGTAGAGGTAAGCCTAGTGTGGCATTTATGTTAGAAAAAGCACATGATTGAGCCCATATGCTACCTGCAGTATCTATCCACATCCACCACGACACAAAGCTAGTACAACCATGAGATCTTTTTTTCTTCATTTCCTTTTCTCCTACCGAAAAACAGAGTCTTGAGATCTTTTCAGATAGTAGACACATGCTAATAGGTACAAATTTACAAATTCTAGCAAAATTCAAACAAAAGTTGTGTGTTTTCTTGCCAACACCCAAGGCAGCATCACAAACAGATAATAATAACAATAGATATTAGGTAAGCAAGTTGCACAAGTGGGCCTTTGTATATTCCCACCCAGCCATTATTCAACAGAGAAGGGTTTCTACTTTCTTTCCAGCCAATCAAGCATGACAGTGTAGCTCGCCTATCAGAACACCTTGGACTGCATAATTACAATATTTATTGCACCACTTGATTATTTAATTTTTCTCCTGCTGCTGATTGTAATATCTTTGTACCTTTTATTTTTAGCATAGAGCCAATGACACAAGTGACGCCAAAAGTGTTAACTAAAGCTGTTTTTTTGGTTAAGATCAGAAGTTCAGAACCAGTAGTCAACCCATTGGTCTACAGAAAGCTTAACATGTCTTAGATCCAATATTATGTATTCTATATATGAACGTTTTGAAGTTAATGGAAGCGATGAGAAGCTTCTTGACTTGCAACTCTGTCAACATCTTTGCTACAGCTTTCTCCCTTCCGGTTCCTGCCCATTCGCTCAGCTATATATTCTGAAACATTTGCCAGGTCTGTGATTACTTGCTCATGCATGTAGTTCGTGCATGCCACTATTAGACAGCGAGACAGTCTTCCTTGTCCATAGTAGGCTACCACAACATGGCAGCAAACAGGCAGTTTGGACAAGTAAGCAGACATGCATATGTAACTACTTTCTTCTCTGTTGCAGAATTGAAGCATATAACATCTGATGTTCTTCTAGATCATCCTGCCAAGGAAGGTGACAAGTAAGATACTGCACCACCAGGAGCTGCATGGCCATCGATCCATATCTGAGGTTTCAGGCGTAGTAGATGAAACATTGGGAAAGAGGCCATTGGATGGACAGGATACACTGAAATACAGGTGAGTTTTGTGGAGCTTCTCATAGCAATTAAGTTTGTTCATAACATCTTGTTTCTGATAATTTCCTGTGCACATGAAGGGTGTTTGCTAGTACGTGGAATGTTGGTGGCATAGTACCATCAGATGATCTAAACTTGGAGGATTGGTTGGATACAAGGGCTAACTCCTACGATATATATGTTCTAGGGTGCGAGTCAAACTACTAAGTGCCAACTCCTCTATTGTTAATAGTGTTGTTTACTTATAGCTGAATAATATTTGTGCTGATGGTGCTTAGGTTCCAAGAAATAGTGCCTCTCAATGCAATAAATGTGCTTGGTCCTAGCAAGAGATGCATATCTACAAAGTGGAACTCACTAATTGGGAAGGCACTAAACAAAAAGAAGACACAAGATGGGGCACAGCTGCACCATACAGCTACAAATACCAGTGCGATACAGAGCTTCACACAAAAGGGATGCTTTAGATGCATCAAGAGCAAGCAGATGGTGGGCATATTTGCCTCGGTCTGGGTGAGAAGCAATCTTAGGCCATACATTCATCATCTGAATGTGTCATGTGTTGGTTCGGGTATCATGGGCTACCTAGGGAACAAGGTAAACTTAGCATCTATGCATGAGCAGTAAGAAGTGCATGTGTGCAATCATTCTCACGAGTATTGACCATGTACTTTGATATGTGGATTGCAGGGTTCAGTGTCAGTTCGATTCTTGTTGCATGAGACGAGCTTTTGCATTGTTTGTTGTCACCTGGCTTCAGGTGGCAAACAAGGGGATTTGTTGCTGAGGAATTTTGATGCAGCAGATATACTCGCAAGGACGAAATTCCATGGTGGTGGAAATAAAAAACTGCCAAAGAAGATCCTCGATCACGAGTAGGTTTACAGTATCCCAGCTCACTGACCTCAAGTGTTTCTAAGTTTTTGCTTTTAGTGTTCCTCTTAGATTTCTCTGACAGGCAATCCTATGTCATATTTGAATTTGTGTTTTGGTATCAAACAACCACATATACTAATCCCTAAACATAGGATTAGCTTCTACGTTACTCGAATGATTGCGTTCTTTGGTTCATAGTTTGATGTGACACGAGGATATCCCAGCTGAGAACTAAGAATTCAGCAAGATGCTAGATTGTATTATACTACATCTGCATCGCTTATCTTTTGTCTGATTTTTACCAACAATTTATTTATGGCATTTATCTTGTGTTCTCTTTATCATCTGCAGTCAAGTCGTTTTGCTCGGTGACTTGAATTATAGAATATCACTGGAAGAGGCTGAGACAAGGTTGCTGGTGAAAGCTAAGAACTGGTCTACCTTGTTAGAGAACGACCAGGTATTTTCGCTGAGCTAACCCGAGTACCTGACCTGCCATTCTAACGTTACCAACTGAAAAATTGCTGAACTCTGATTTCTTTCCCTCCGGATGCAATTGCAGCTAGTGTCTGAGTTCAAGACTGGTCGGCTTTTTGAAGGCTTTCAAGAAGGGTCAGTCACCTTCTCTCCCACCTACAAGTACCAGCCGAACTCTGATCAGTACTACTGGTGCTTCGAGGCGGCGCGGGGCGAGAAGAAACGTGCTCCTGCATGGTCAGCTTGCCTTGATGCCTAACTCAGAACGCTGCAGATGAGATGAACTTTATCAGGGATAAATTGATGTGACTCTGGCTGTGTAATTTTCTGTGTGCAGGTGTGATCGCATACTTTGGCGTGGGAAGGACCTGAAACAAATCCAATACGATACATGCGATTACAAGTTGTCGGACCACCGGCCGGTGAGGGCCGGTTTCTTTGCTGAATGTGTGACCAGGGGAGATTTGGTCTCCGTTGGTGGCTTCATGCCGTGAGCTCTGCAGATGACTGATGTTCTAGA
Organism: Poa pratensis; assembly: GCA_947311845.1. NCBI lineage: Eukaryota > Viridiplantae > Streptophyta > Magnoliopsida > Poales > Poaceae > Poa > Poa pratensis. The sequence goes on along the minus strand of CAMZMU010000085.1, from coordinate 130,918,705 downwards.
TGGAAATTTTGCACCGTTTATCCTATGTCGCAGAAATTGGATGTAAAATATTAAACAATCGCAGCCATAGCAAGCGACAACATACGATGAGTTTTTATGAGACCTCGAATGTTCAATGGCGACTGGAGCGTGCAACTGGAACTCTATATCTATATCTATATCTATACAAGGAACGTTTCTTCCTCCTAGATTTTCGTCCGTTTGGTTTCGTACATCGTGTAGGTAATTTCCGTCGTTTCGTACCTCGCGTTCGCTCGATCCCTGGTTTCGTTTCGTGTGTTACGTGTGGTCTCTCCGATCGCCAAGTCATGATCCTTTCGGTTTCCTTGGTCCAATACGACTCCAAGTCCTGATGTGATACGGCAAATTTTGTTTTATTTTAAGCTCTCGATGCTAGCCTTAGAACCGGTGAGAGATCGATTGTCGTTCCGGTACACACAGCAAGATCGATTGTCGTTCCGGTACACACAGCAGCATCATGCCGTCGATGGACGCCTGCCATGGTCGGCCAGGGGTAGCACAACAGTAAGGGCGGCCTCCGACGAAGTGAGCCTAGATGGCCATGTTGGGGGAAGCCTGGTTGTAACATCCCAATTTTTAGAATTTGGATGTTTGCATATCATCATGTGCATTTCATCATGGCATCCATTTAAAAACTTGCATTTGTTTTGTTTTGCATTCGACTAAAAGGGTTAATACCAAAAATCCTATTTTAAATTTCCCAAAAACCCTATATAAATCAATGTATGTGCTTATGGTAAATTGTATTTTATTTGATTAAAAATAGTCCCTAATAGATTAGTATGACAAAGGGAATTTTTATAAAATTTTCAAAAGGTTGTTTAAATCAATTCGGATGTTCTTATTTCTTGTGCATTGCATCATATAGTATGCATTTTCTTTTGCATTGCATTAAATTAATTGAACACAACTTCAATCCACAAATAAATAGATCAATTCAATGTGTTACAAATGTATATGTGCATATAAGCACAAAGGCTATTTTTTATAGAGTATTACGTGAGAAGACAAGGAGCAAACAAAAAGAAAAGAATTAAAGTAGAGGAGCAGCCGAAGGCTTTGGTCAAGAGAAATTTCACGTACTAGCTTTTCTTTCCTCTCACCTCACGTTCCAATTCTTTTTATCCTACTCTGATCGTTCCTTCTCTTCTGAACGTACAGTACAGCACATCAACCATCGCCTTTGTTTATCTGAACTGAAACTCTTTTTCGTTTCTGAACTGAACTCGGAAACAACACGAGGAGACGTACATAACCTGTACCGAGTTGGTTCCCAGAATATCTCCAGTTCTCGTTTGACTCGCTATCTCTTCGTCGCCCAAAACCTTGGTATAAATACCTACTCACTTCCATCGTTCCGTTTTTCCACAAACCACGAAACCCTGGCCGCCACTTATCGATCTACGGAACACGCCGCCGCCTCTTCGCTTCGGTGAAGGTTTGGTCATCGTCTCTCGTCGCCCCGAGACCTCCCCATACTGTTTAATCCTCCTCCTTGTAACCTATGCATCTACCTAATCTCGTTTTCTGCACAAACCAGAGACGGAAGCGAGTTGCTCGTCGAGCCGCCGGAGTTTGGAGCTGCGGGAGTACGACGTCTTCACCGTTGAATCTTCGAGAGACTGCTGCTGAGACCGCCGCTGAGTTTCTCGGTGAGTAGCTGTTCGTCTGGTATATTTTCCCTCGAGTTGTACAACCACCCGGGCACCGCCGAGCTTCATCGTCGAGTGCTGGTAAGCAGTAAGCTACGATCCTCGCTGGTTAATACGATCGATTAGGAGAAGATGCACAGTAGCCGTAGGATCTCTCTTAGATGGTTTGGATTGGTTTCAGCTGAAGAGGTACGTGCCAATCACAGGCTGCCGTGTGGCAACTGATCTGTGAATTCGAGTTAGAAAACAGAGTTTGTACTGATCTCATAAAATTCATATCGATTAGTCTACATGTCAGAAAATTACGTTCTTTTTACCGTTGGATTCAGAAATTTGTGTAGATTCTAATTCTGCAATAAAAACGCATGTGTACTGAACCTATAAAGTTAAATAAATTAAACACTGTTTTGAGTATTTTCTACATAACTATAATTCGGTAAATCCTTTTAACTCGATTCCTTTTGATCCTGGAATATAAATATTTTGTCTATACAGAGGTTTCGAAATATATTCTGTTTAACAAATATTCATACCGAAAACTTACAGAACCTATACTAACCTTAAAAGACTTGTAATTAATTTAAATCTCATATTGCATGTGTATTAGTTGCATACATGCATCATCTGACCAAAGAAAAAAATTAATAACAGTGGTGCAATATTAATTCGACATGCATGCATGTGTTGCATCTTTGTTTCCTTTTATTTTTGTTCTTATTGTGATGTATTCGAATCGTGTAGATTGCGTGTATTGCAACAACGCTTGCAATTGTGAGGAGTGTTTGAACGACTTCAATCATCAAGGCAAGTGTGCTTTTACCATAAATGTCCCAATATTTTACTATGCATTGATATTGTATTTTCTGTAGAATTGCATGTGTAGGATTATATAATATTGCTATGCTATGAAACCCAAGTAGGATAGCCATATGTTTTCCAACCATGACAATTGTTTGATTGTCCTCTTGTCGCCATCGTAAGTTAGATGTGCTTAGCAATGCATAGTTATACGGGGCTATGTTTTCATGTTACGAAAATATTTTAAAGTGTTGATATTTTATTATTAAATGAAAAACAACTTAAGTTAATCAATCATCTGGGCGGATTGTTAGAGGGGTCATCGGAGTGTGCTGCATGGTGGGGACCGCCGCCCAGGTTACAAGAGAATAGATTGATTGCTTGTTTGGTAGTTTCCGTGTACAGCCGTATGTCAATATTATGTATGGGCAGTTGACGGAGCCTAGTAAGTTATAGAACCTCGAGCCCGTCGTGACCAGCTGATGTAGCGTTAGTAGGATGGACAGGGTCCGCAGGTGGTTTGAGGTTTTGTTTCCCAAAAGTTTAGTCTTGGTCTTCTCCCAACCTTTATACAAATTGTGTGTTTTGGTAAACGGGGCTGACTGGGTCTTACGGGTAAAGTGTACAAGCTCTCGAGAGTCTAAAAACTAAGATCTTAGCCAAGTCCCTGGTTAAGGACGATTTGAACAACCAGATTTGTGATCATGTCGATTTCTCATTCATTCCAATTTGTAATTTATTAAAACTTGTGGTTGAACAAAAGGGTAGGAGCACCTGTTGTCAAGCAGCGTGTCCTTTGAGTATTACTGAAAACTATTTTTTATCAAATGATAGGGTAAAATATTGCTTTTCGCAAAATAGCCTGAACTCCACCTAGCCAAATATGCATGTAGAAGCTAGGTATTAAAAACAACATTTCTTTTTGCACATCTTGCCAATACAATTCAATTGTATTGACCAGTGTTGTTTCTGGCTGTAACTCACCGTTGCAGGTATTTCTGATTCTGAGTGACGACGCAGTAGGTCACGAGACTCCACTCGACATGTTCGCCTGTGGCACATCTAGATGGAGCCTTCTTTATTTTATTTCCGCTGTTATTTGCTACTTGTTATTTTATTTGATCTAGCCACGAGCTATGCAATTTGTAATAAATGATAAATTGCTGGATCATATACGTTGTAATAATGATGCACTGAATTTCTTTGTTATTCATTTGGAAGCATGTGTGCTAGCGAGTCGATCCAGGGACTAGCACTATACATGGGATACAACCTTTACCTGGTTGTATCGCTTCACCGGTACTCGGCATCTGCGTCCATGGTGTTGCCCACGTTACTTGCAGATCCAGTGTTTCTACCCGTGCGTTGTAACGGGATTTTACATTTAGTAAAACCCGGTCACTCGGTGCAATAGTGCATAAGCCAAAAAGTGCTGTAAGCTAGATATTGATTTTGTATGCAAAAATAGACTTGCAGTAAATTAGATCAGTTTGATTGGTTATTATTGCGGAGAAGCATTCGGATCTCACCGCTACATCCAACCTGAAGAATTGACATGCGAATTACCAGTTTCAGTGGTAAAAAATTACAGTCATTTTCATATCCATTTTCATATCCAGCTTACAGCAATAGGCACATGCTATTAACTGTATCAGCTGTTGCGGAGTACCCTCTACGCTCCTCAATCTCACCATTCCTAATTTCTTTAAACAAAATTATGAGCAGCAGTAATGCAGTATACATCTTTCAGGACTAAAGGAAAATTATTGGATGAAATTCGAGTGTCACATAGTAGTGCACGGGCAGTTTGCTCGGGCGTCAAGGTGTAGGTTCCTAGCATAAAGGTGCTCAGACTGCACGCCATTGCCACCTCCTGCATCTACAACGCCCAGCTATTTGTGCTCCACCAGGAACTTCGCGGGCGCCTGTCAGACAGATGGTAGGGGAGATTGATGAGTCAAGTCATGATCCTTTCGGTTTCCTTGGTCCAATACGACTCCAAGTCCTGATGTGATACGGCAAATTTTGTTTTGTTTTAAGCTCTCGATGCTAGCCTCAGAACCGGTGAGAGATCGATTGTCGTTCCGGTACACACAACAGCATCATGCCGTCGATGGACTCCTGCCATGGTCGGCCAGGGGTAGCACAACAGTAAGGGCGGCCTCCGACGATGGGAGCCTAGATGGCCATGTTGGGGGAAGCCCGGTACTCGGCATCTGCGTCCATGGTGTTGCCCACGTTACTTGCAGATCCAGGGAATTGGAATCCAATGCTTGGTTTTGGTTTCAGATGAGGATCCTACAGATCGTCATTGCCTCATTGGTGCTGCTCGGCCCCTTCCTCCAGCTCCGGCGCCACACCTCGGCTCACCCCGGCGTACTGATGACTGATGAGCATCGGACCACACGGCGCGCTCGACGCGACGGTGTCCTCCAACAGTGACCCGGCCATTGGAGCAAGACGCCACGACGGCGTCTCCATGGTGGTGACGCTTGAAGCTTGCTTTCTTGAAACAACTGCCGCTATGCCGGCGGCAGCGGGTTGAGGACTCGATGCAAGATATACGGGGACTGCAGCGCGAACGCATAGGACGGCACCGATGGCGAGTAGAGATGTGTCGTGATGGAGCCATGGAGATGGCCGACGAGATGAGGTTGGACCGGTTGGAGCAGAATCCAGAATTGGTTCTGATGGTGTGGGGTTTTCCGTTCCTCCTCAATGGCTACCAAATCGCAAGTTGCTGGAAAACGCAGCATGATCTGGTGCTTCCATCTGGCTGAACGGCAAACGGAACGGCAGCCATGCCTGGCGCATACGTCGTCGTGCCTGTTGAGCCGTTCTCTAGCCTTGATGGCATCGTCATTCGTGAGCTGCTTCCATCAATGGTATAAACCTTGGATGATCACATCGTATGCACCTGCACCTATTAGTATCGGGGATTTGTTCATCTGTTGATTGATTCTACGTCTTTAGGATTTAAGTTTATGTGTGAGCCACCTGGCTCTGTGATTCAGTTTTTCCCATGGGATTTTTTTGGTAGTTATGCTAAGTTGCTAACCACTTGATAATGTGATTTATTAGTTTTCAAACGAGAATAAAATTTCGTGTAGTCAAGCTAACCATTTGCTTCTATGATTTAAGTTTTGTAGTGGGAATTTTATGATGCGAGTATAAGTTATATTCTTGATTTGCAAACGCTTAGGTTTTGTTAAGTCCTCGATTCACCAATAATGTGGGGTTCATTCGTCGCAACGCACGGGCATATTTGCTATACAATCTTAAGTCGTTATTAGTGATGATGTATAAATTCTTTATCTACTTATGTGTCAGCTTAGTTTTTGCACAAGTTTGTCATTTTATTGAATGAACAAGTATTTTTACACATTATGGCTGAAAGAAATCAGGAGTTCTTCAGTTGACTGTTGTGGTTTAATGTTTCTGCTTCTATTTCCTAATTGTCAAAACATCGGCTTGAACAACACGACTAACAATCTAACATTTCATACACATGAAACTGCTACATGACCTGACCATGTAGATTCCGCGTCACATTCCCGCGAATGTTGGTGCCCCACTCTGGCCGTTGCAAAAGGAAGACACCATGGGTCCAACGCTGTCGTCCGCCATGGATGGGAGAGCTATCAAAATGCAACTTCCCATTGCACTGCATGGGCAATGAGAAGCGTGACTTCCACTACCATGATCTCCATGATACCCCCTTCATTTCCCAGAATACATGCATGTCAACCTAGCCCGTTAGCTAGCTAGCGTCAATGTGTTGCAATAATAACTAGCGTCAGTCCGTCAGGTTGCCGACTATGGCTACATCATCAACGAGACGAGCATCGAAAATATCTCCACCTTTTGAACCTTCAACTCCAACTACTTCACCTGACCGAAAATATCTCCACACTATACGTATGTTGTGGACGTACTCCTAGCTTAGCTATCTTGGAAGATAAACACGAAATATCTCCGCTCTGTCGACCTTTCAACTCTCAAAAATACTACCTCACCGGAATAAACAAGGATGATTAAGAAAGGTTGGGACCATTTTTCGGTCACAGCTTTGGACGCGAGGTTTACCACTAGTATCCAATCAGAAAGCAGGGGCTGGTTATAATCAAGCAAAAGAAACCAAGCGGGGGAAAGGTGAAGTCATGCTTGAGATGGGGGGTGGGCGAAGGAAGGCGGGGTTTGGTACCCACCATAGGAGATACGGCAGTACCATAGTTAAGCAATTCGAGATACGGAGATGATATCAGCTTTGCTTGCACACTTTTCTGTGCGCACCCTTTCTGAGTTAACTAAGGTAGTAGTGATATTAGGAGTCGGTTAATGCAGTGGGTGGATGTACACGGCTCTTAACAAATACTAAACCTAGTAGGGGGGCGGGGGAGTCGGGGGATGGGTTAAGCAGCCTTGTTCAAAGTAAAAGAAAATAACAAACCTATGTCCTTTAGAACTATAAACCATTTGACCTCGGAGGTTTGGCTGCTTTGGTTGGATACCACAGGAACGCCGGCCATAATATCTAGACGGCAGGTGCAGTACAAGTACAGCGACAAATAATCAACACTACGCAAGGAATGTGTTTTCTTTGCGTGCCTCTGTATATATAACAGAGCACGTTCCCGTTCCCTTGGAAAGAGGTGTGGCCTTTACAACAAGTTCTATGCAGATATCTCTGTCATGCGATGGTACACCACAAAGTTGTCAAAAGTTGTGTAAGACTAGTATGACAGAGCCTGCTATTGTTCTTCAAATGTTCAAACAACTTCGGATTCAATGCACTTTGCAAAATACAGAGAAGAAGACAGATGTTATGAACAGTCAGTGCTAACACTGATCACAGTACAATTATAATTTTTTTGTATCCCAAGAAATACTTCGAATGTAAAGTTGAAATTTTGCACGGATCTACAACATGTACCGCCGTAGCATACTTATTTCCTTAGATTCTTTTGAACTCTTTGACATCCATGGTATTTTTATAGAGTCTAGGAAACTGTGCAATTGCACAGGATACGTTTCCCTCAAGTCACAGGCTCACAGCTATAATATGACTACACAACTTGGCATCATGCAGATAATATTCCTGTATATACGCACCCTCAAGACTTTCGATAAGCTGAGAGGAGGCATGCTATGGAATAACAGTGACAAGGTGACGGGAGCCAGATGCAAGGTCAACTAGGAGAAGGTTTGTTGTCCCAAGAAACTTGGTGGGTTGGGGATTCTCAACTTGGAAAAAAATCTAGGGCTCTCCGTCTGAGATGGCTATGGCATGAATGGGTTTCCAAAGACAAGTCATGGGTTGGATCCGAAACGTCAAATGACAAAAACGATAGGAACCTCTTCAATGCGGCTACTAAAGTGACAGTGATGGGCTCAAAGCTTCCTTTTGGGGCTCCTCTTGGTTGGATGGCCTCCCTCCAAAGGTCATTGCCCCTGACCTTTTTGAGGTTTCCAGATGCAAAAAGAGATGTGTGCACGACGCTCTCACGAACTTCACATGGATCTCTGGCCTATCCGTTGACAACTTCACTGCCGAACACATCTCCCAGTTTGTCCACCTTTGGGGCTTAATCCAGGAAGTGCACCTTACTCCTGGCAGTGACGACACCATCATTTGGACTCTCACAAGTAACGGGATTTACACTGCGGACTCTGCTTACAAGGCGCTATTCATTGGCACCTCTTCTTGCCCCTTTCGGTGGACCTGGGCTCCTCCGAAATGCAGCTTCTTCGCCTGGCTGGCCGTGCAAACAGGCTTTGGACCTCAGATCGTCTCGCCATTAGGGCATGGCCTCACCACCCCACGTGTCAGCTATGCAGATGCTAGCCTGAGACGGTAAAACACATCTTTTCGAGTGCCGCTATTCCAGGCGAGTCTGGGTGGACGTTGTGGCATGGCTTAGATGCCAGTCACTATTGCAGAACTTGGGCGTGAGTAGGCCAACGGTTTTCGACCACTGGAAGGCCGTGGCGACAACAGCAACAGATTAAAAAAAAGGACTCAAGATGGCGCTTATCCTTATCACATGGGAAATATGGAAGGAAAGGAACGATTAAGTCTTTAACAACAAATTCTCTATGTCATCCGTGTTGTTCCAACACATCAAAGAGGAAGGCAGGAACTGGATCCTTGCAGGAGCAAAGAAGCTAGCTGAAATTACTGCATGAGAAACTTGTTTCGCTGTGATTTTTTCCCTTTTTTCGGTTGGCTTAGGCCGTTGATGTTTGCTCCTCCTTTATATCAATATAAAGGCAAAGCTTTTGTCTTGTTTCAAAAAAAAAATCATGTATATAGAACTGCAAAATGCATATACAAAATGGCATCTCCGCTACCCACTATTTAGACACTACACTATTAACAACTGAGGTTTATTTCCTTTTAACAATGGGATCTATTATATACATGGGCGTAATGACTGCTACTGCTTCTGCATGACCTCGACATGCACCCACAGGCAGGTTATGTAATTAGAGTGCATGTACTTCTCGGTTCAAAAACTCCTCGAGGCAGTTGAATGCTGTTGAAGTTTTTCTTCGTCTGCATAACAAGATATAAAATTCTGTTTTACTTTGATTCCCCCGGGGCAGCAGGGTTCAGAGACATCTCGATTTCCTCAAGAGAACGTCCTTTCGTCTCGACTATGAAATTGTAAGCGAAAAGTGCGGTCAACAAGGAGACCCCACCGAAGCCTGCATAGACTGCTCCAACGCCAAACAACTTCACGAACTCCAGGAAATAAAGTCCCACCACAAAATTACATATCTGCCAACATAATCAATTCCATAAGCACAGAGGTAGAGAGGACAGTACTGAACATTTCTTGATACGAAGTAGAGTGCATACCCAATGTACAGTGAAGCTGAACCCCATAACTTTTGAGCGTGTCCGAGCACCGCTCAGCTCAGGTATGATAATTCCAGTAACTGGCCCAGCTCCAAGAGCGAAAGTAAATATGTACCTGAAAACATGGACAAATGAGTAAGTTACCTAACCTATTTCAGAACTACTAGAAACACACATAGCATGTGTGAGGTCTCTAAGGGGTTGTTTGGATAGTTAGTTTTTAGAGAACCAGTTATGTACAAACATGTTTCAAGGCCTATCAAACTAAAACTTTGTTTGGATCCTCTAACTAATCCCTGGATAAGCAAAACTTGGTTCCCGTAATACCCAAAATCTGCGTTTTGGGAAAAACGGGTCCGAGACGTTTTTGTGAAAACGTGTTTTAGATGTACTCAATTTTTGCGGGCCGTCATGGCGCCGCGCACTGGCTGACACATCTCAACCTTGGCAAAACAATCTCTCCGGCGCCATTTGTCCCTTTCCGGCAAGCTGCCGTCGGAGCTTTTCAACCTCACGGAGCACACCACCGTGGACCCTTGCATATCACAATGAGATCACCGGCGGCATCCTTGGCACGGAGATCGGCAACCTCAGAGTGCTCTTCACCGGTACGAGAACCAGTGCGCCCGCAAGAGACCGGAAACCATCAGGCAATGGCGGATGACAAACCAAATTCTTTCTTGTTGTGGTCTTGTGGACTTGTGGTCGGTGTCGACTTTTGCCCGCCAGCTGATCTCTGGTCTCTCCGTGATTGCGCGCTCCTTACATCATCGCCAGTTGATATATGCGTCCATCACCGGTTCCCGCAGCACCGTAGTTTTTTTACTGTACGCCATACATCAATCAACTCAAAAGCAAGAATAATCGTCAACTGCATGCCCCGGTCCAGTTTACCTAGTGATGCGTCACTGTCTACTCTCAAATCTCAATCTCATCGAGCTTAGGTTAATTTTCGTGTCCCTTATCATGCATCTTCACGTCGGTCTCGCATACGTGTTAGGTGAAGAACGTGTAGCATGGCCTCGCTGGTGACCATGGTGGATGGAGGAGGCCTCGCCGGTGACGAAGGCCTACGTCTTGACTCTTGACAACCTTATGCAGAGGCGGAATGGCCTGCTGCGGCAGGCTCCCGTGAGGCGTGCTCACAATGCCGAGTTGTCACCGTGGTGGCTTTCTCTAGCTGCCGCCACTATACTTGCGTATTGCTGGAGCTGAGGTCCGCGAGGCCGAGAAGGCCATCGCCTGGGACGTCGGGCAAAGATGATCACAAAACGGGCTTTAGACTATCCTGACCCAAACATGATTTTGTGCAAGTCTATTCTTAACAGAAAAGTTCACAAAACTGGTTTTCCTAAAAATCCTCCTAAAACTCATTTTCTTAAAACCCATCGCTAATCTTAGTTATCCAAAACAACCACTAAACAAGGTTCTGATAATTTGTCACATCTGTCAAGTGTAGAGAGAAAGAAGGTAAAAGTGCATACAAAAGAGTCCCGGTAATTGACAGGGTGTGTCCAACGTCTTCATCAAGTGGAAAGCTGATAGAAAACACTATAAGGAACATAGCAAATGCCTGCAAAAATGAAGAGTGGCATTAGATTGTGTTAAGAAGAAGAGCAGTAGTTGTATAAGAACCACACCAATGTTGCACGATTACATGAATGTCAGGATAATAATATTGCATAAATGCACACAAAAGAAATACGCCATAAACACTCCAACGAAGAAAAATGCAGATATTTTTGCCAACAATTATAAAATTGTGTAGGACAACATTAAAAATGCTGCATACCATTCCAAGGTAGCTCCCTATCAAAAGATTCTTCCGTCCTTGCTTGTCCATCAAATTTGAAGCAACTAATGCACCTAAAACCCCCCAAAACATGGTTAATGAGTTTATGAATAACATACCACATAGAAGAACATGAATAACTGAGTATAACTTTTTTTTTAGAGGAAACACAAAAGCTTTGCGTTTCGTTTTATTGAAAAGATAGAAGAGTTTCAGTTACATCCTCCGAGGAGGGATACATCGTAATGAAATACATCAGTGCACATCCCAGGTTTGCGGCAGGATGGCTCTAAGTCCTAGTGCACATCGTCATGAAATAACTGAGTATAACTAACCTCCAAAGTTGGTTATTCCAACATATAAGCTTGCCAAAATACCACTGGTAATACCAACATCACGGAATGTTAATGATGAAAAATAGAGAACGCCATTTATTCCAGCGAACTGTTGCAGGAAGAAAAGTGACCCTCCAATTAATGCAACTGCATATGATTAGAGAACAATTTATTGATACCATGAAGAAAATCACAATACAAGATTAGTAACAAATGTCTCCAGGTAGGGACATGGCCTCTCCTTTACAAAAGATGTGTGGAGAAAGATGGATATTTGTGTCCAAAGCTGTACAAAGATGAGATGCAGAACCTTAAGACAGATTATGTTGTTACATAAATATGTTAAGAACCTACACGAACACCTGAACGGATGAACATTTTCCAACCAGTAATAATCATTGGCAGAACTGTAGAAAGTATTTGACGACAGCCTACAACAGGCAAAATTGCAAAGACATGTAATGGTAGGGAGGAAAATGAACCGTATACTATTCCAACATGCGTCGGTCAATGTAACAGGAAAAGGAAAACTTGTAACCAATGACTAGAAAAGTTCGTCGGCTATAAAGCATGAATAAGTCAAGAACTTGGCAGAGCACACAGACACAAGTATCGTCAGTTTAGACTTATGTGCGGCACATGCAGTCATGCATAAGCGCGGGCATGTGCAGATTCATACCTAAATGCACGAGCGGGGATGTATATTCACAAATCCGAATATGTGCCTTTTCATTGTAGTTCAGAAGCATGATATATTATTCATATCAGCAGAAGAGACGAAAAGGCACAACAAAAGTAAATATCATGGCAATGGAAACAACCTCTATTGTTGGGTTCCTCCAGAAGTTCTGACCAGCTAGCCTGTGAATCGTCATTTACAACAACCAATTTCATTTTTTCCATGGCCTTCTCCGCTTCCGAAGCTCCCCAAATATTTTCTACCACTTTCCTGGCATCATCTAATCTCCCAACCTACATGATGGAGTATACTGTTACAGAGAAGGGTCCTGGTCAATTAAATGAGACTCTCAGCTAAGCATTAAAAGGCACCTTGGCAAGCCAGCGGGGACTCTCAACGGCAAATTGCATTCCAAGAACAATGAAAAAACCAGGTACACATGCAGCATAAAGCATCGTCCGCCACCTATGTAAGGGAACCCAAAATATTAGGCAACATGTTAAGAAACTATCAAATATTCCAAGCATCTGGTTAGAAATTAGTTCATAAAGCTTAACAAAAGTAAGTGTATCAAAGTGTTCGTTTTTAATATGTGTAGACTCTCGAGGCTTAGTAGTTAACGCTAGAAAATCGAGCTCCTGTAAGGCTGTAACAGTGCAATAATCTTCATACGACTCTGGTTTATTTCAGAAAATAATAACTGCGCCTTGGTTCTTTTCTTCTATACAACCAAGATATGTGAGAGAAAAGGTTATGCATCTCCTTTGATTAATATGTTTATGAATCTGTTCCAAGATCATGGGCACTATAATAAATTTAAACAAATGATGACTTACATCATTAACATAGCAGATAAGCCAACGAAAGGTGCCTCACCAATGTGGATCACTTTCAGAAGGTATCCCCAAGGAAAGTGCAGCAATTATTCCTAAACATGTTCCAATCTGACAAAGAGTGCCCAAAGATCCTCTGTATTTTGTTGGAGCAACCTATTATGTATGCACAAAGAGTGAGGATTGATACAGAGATACTGTAAATATTCAAGACATGAGAACTGGGGGCTAGATTAAAGATAGCACTATAGCACTGATGTTCAATTCTGAAGTACATACCTCGGAGATATATATTGGAACAAGCACGGTATTTACGCCAATTCCAATGCCAACAAGGAACCTTCCCAGGAGCATCTCATCCAACGAATGTGCCTGTGCACTGTTTTATTGTTTTAGACGTAACAATGATAATTACAAACATGCTGTTGACCTCTATACAATTATGCTACTACAGCGGGCAGAAGAATAAACTCCATAAATTACGTACATAGAAAGAGTGAAACTAAGTACCTGATAAAAGCCCCAAGAATCAATGGAATACTGTCAATCTGAAGAGTCTTTCTACAACCTAAATAATCAACTAGCGCGGACGAGCCTAGGCTCCCAAAAAATGCGCCAACAATGAATATGCTGACCACAAGACCTTGGAGAAATGGATTCCCTTGAAAACCAAGCTCTCGTGCAATATCCTCTATTGGACCATTCATGACCCTGCAACCACATCAATCACTGGAACTTCAATAGAATGTTTGTGTCAAGCTTTATGCACTATCCAACTATTCCAAAAGACCGATCTAATGGAAAGGGCTAGGCAATCCACTTATACACATCAACACCCCCCCTCACGTGTGACGGGAAGACAAGTCAACACGTGTAGAGTCAGAGGCAGGCTCAAGAGGCATGACGTGCCTGTACGTGGCCTGTACGTGCCTATACGTGGACACCGAGGGGGCAATAGCAATTTTAGGATAAATTGCGAAAACCAGGACTCGAACTCGAGACCCTAGGCTCTGATACCATGTCAAGCTTTATGCACTATCCAACTATTCCAAAAGACCGATCTAATGGAAAGGGCTAGGCAATCCACTTATACACATCAACAGTTTGAACCTCTAATAGAGACACCAGTACCAGAAAACTGAAATTACACTGCAAAGTGGAGCCCATTAACCAGTCAAATACAGATACTTCAGGGTAAATTCCAAATCCAATATTCCACATTTCAATTGACAATGATCAGGTAGTATTGCAATGTGTAAATTCCACTATTTACCCCCTAGTTTAACTTTTTTTACACAAATTACCCCATTTAGCAAGATTTCAACCTAATTACCCCATTTAGCCAAAGTTGTGCCAAATTTTACCCCCTCCAAAATTACGTTCCATCTTTGTTTATATGCCTTCTTAAGTAAAAAAGGAACATACAGCGACAGTTTTTGCTTTGCTCTTATGGGGCTTATTTGGTTGCCGGTTATGTCAAAAACGCTATCATTTACTACAGAACAGAGATTGCTTGAATTAATCCGAAAGTTTGAAAAGATGATGGATGATTATCCATGTTGCGATATCACAGCCAGTGGTTTTATCGGAAAAAAATCACAGCCAGTCAAAACCCTTTTGTTTTTCAGCTGTAACCTCATTGTACATTGGCGCACAGGCTTCTAAGGAAAACCTTTTTGTTGTTTGCCTGACAGCTACTATTACTAAGGGGAGCAAACAAAACCTTGTGGGCTATTGGAGGAATCCAGGCGGGGAGGCTGGGAAGCTATTGGTCATGATCACTATGTTGCCTATGATCATCCTGTTTGTATTGCTAGTGCTTAAGATGCTGGCCACAAGAAACCTATGTGATCCAACCGCATGTACATGCTCTCTTCCTGGTAATCACCCGAGTCTATCTCCCCATGGACATGCTCCTTTGTCCTTTCAGTTTCAGCGCCTCGGCCATAAGATATCAGGTCTCACGACCTGCACCCTGAACCATCTAGCCCAACACAAAACAAAAACTAGGCCAATAACCCTATCCGTCTTGGAGGGGGTAAAATTTGGCACAACTTTGGCTAAATGGGGTAATTAGGATGAAAGCTTGCTAAATGGGGTAATTAGTGTCAAAAAAGTCAAACTAGGGGGTAAAAAGTCGAATTTACTCTATTGCAATATACTAGTATATCACAGTTCACAATGTCATTTGAATTCCTCTTACCGCCGGACAAATTTTCACGACGCGCCTTTTCTGCTCCAAAGTTATGTAGTAATGATATGACCACCATGCTACTTCATAACAAATTGTCAAATTCTCCAAATTCTAAGCTTTAAATCCCATTCATACACAACACATGCAAGTCACATCAGTTCAACACTCCTAAAAAAGATATCTAAACCATAAGTTGCTACCCTGTCCCTGCATAGTACTCCTTAGACGACTAGATAGGGGCAGGCTTACGCACCCGATGTGGTAGCCAAAGAGGAAATTGGCCATGGATGCTGTGACCACGTGCGGGAAAACCCGCACCCAGCCAAGATCAGCATCACCGCCTCCATCTCCACCGCCGCCGCCACCGAACCCTGCATCCGTTCCTATAAGAACAACGCTCGCATCATTACACCGACCCCTGTAGTTCACGAGGAACGAGCAACAAAGAAACAACCGAAGAACGAAGCCAAACCTGAGGTGGCGCCTTGCGATTCCACACCACGCTGAGGCGGCGGCGCTGACGACTGGCTGGAGGGAGGCCCGCTCTCGACGGCGGCGAGGAGTGGTGGCCAGAGCTCGAGGCGCCGCGGCAGGGCCGCCCTGGCCACGGTCCCGCGCGCGCGGAGGGAGGACGGCGCGAGGCCAAGTCGCGGTCGCAGTGCGGGCGTCGCGGGAAGGACGAGCAGCGCGGCTAGGGGCGTCGGCGGCATCATCGCTCCGGCGACGGCACGGGTAATTCGTCGAGCAGTTAGCGGGCGCGCGCAGAAGAGGAAACGGGTGAATGGGAAGGCGCGACGCGGAACGGCTGATTTTTATGTGGGGCCAAGACCAATTTTGTACCACGGCCAGTGACGCAGCAGTTGCCACGTGTCTGTCTGCTTGGTTTCCTTCCTCCATAGTGAAGGTGGATCAAGATTTTTTTGCCGAGAAAAAGAAAGATTTTATATTGTGCGAATTTAATAATTCAGGATTGGCAACAACGGCTCATGTAGCTCATACAACTTCAACTGTTTATCAAACATAAACATGAAATGCATGTACACCTTTTGTAAAACTTCTATGAGTAGAGTAACTGATATTAATAGTCTGATACTAGTTTGTACCCCATATGAGCTCATTGGGCCAACACATCTCAAATTTAATTTGAAAATTGCAAAAAAAGATCACGCACGCAGATGTGTGAGTATGCATGGCTTCTTGCAAAAGGTTGGAATCCTGCGCCCTATGCAAAAACAATATTTTCCATAAATAAATTAACTAAATATTGTAGATAAATTATTCTCAGCGACAAGGTTTCGCTGGGAGCATACACCTACTTGAGTCAATAACAGTCAAATATTGTTTATGTTACAATAAACAGGGTCATATGAACCTAGCTTAGTTATCAAAATCATGTCAACTTTTGGAAATTTAGGTGCATTTTGTACACGTAAAGACAAGTCTTTGACTTTAGGGATTAAGTACTTGTGTGTCTCAAAAAATGTCAAAAGCAATTATAGATGCATTAGGAGTCCTTGTTTTAAGGGTTACACCTCTTGTCCCGCTTTAGGTGAAAATACTCACCTAACCCCCCTGATCTAAGAAACTGGATGGAGGTGCTGTCCGGTGAGTTTCGGCGAGATCCTGTTAGATGGAGGTGTTGTCCGGTGAGCTTTCGCGAGACCCTGCTAGATGGAGGTGCGGTCTTGCTAGATGCGGCCAGATCCAGCAAGATGGAGATGCGGTCTGGCGGGATCCATGGGAAACTGCGGTGCTAGCAAGGCGAGATCCGTCACCTCGTGATTCACTTGCATCGTCCGGGTTTGTTCGTCGAGCCACTCGTCGGTTTTTCGTCCACAGTGATTCTCTTAATTATTTCTTTGCGAGCATGTGCTCGTAATCTCCGTGAAAGATGAACACAAATTGCTCATGTTTTTGGTCTTGCGATATTATTCACCCGTACAAACTTTCTCTATGCATGAGATGATGTCTTTTTTTCTTGAATTGTCGATCTGGTATGTTCACTGGATTTGTGGCATGCGTTATTATCTTCATGGACCTTGATCTTTCATTGGAGTACCAAAATTTTGTAAAAAAAAGTGCAGTGAACAAATTTAAGGGGTTAGCTTTATTTATGAAATTACTCGTTGTTCTGCAAATTATTCCATGTGGGAATTGTTTGTGCAAAAGAACGTGCACTGAAAACAAAAGATTTCGGCTCAATTTTAAAATAGTTCCAAAATAATTTTCATTGAAAACAATTTTTGTTCACTTTTAAAATCGTTCAAAATAATTTTCGTTTACTTTTAAAATCGTTCAAAAATAGTTTCCGTTCCACCGCTTTTTCTGTTCAATTTTTAAATCGTTCAGAAATAGTTTCCGTTCACCTCCATTTTTGTTTATTTTTTAAAATTGGTCAAAAATAGTTTCCGTTTACTAGCCTTTTCTGTTTCAATTTTAAAATCGTTCCAAAATAATTTTCGTTCACTTTTAAAATCGTTCAAAAATAACTTTCGTTCATAAACATTTTTCTGTTCACTTTTTATATCCGTTAAAAAATAAAAAATCACCGACCTTTTTTTTGTTCACTTTTTAAAATTGTTCAAAAATAATTTTCGTTCACTTTTGAAATCGTTCAAAAATAACTTTCGTTCATAAAAAATTTCTGTTCACTTTTTAAATCTGTTCAAAAATAATTATTGTTCACCGACCTTTTTCTGTTCAATTGTTGAAAGTCGTTCAAAATAATTTTCGTTCACTTTTAAAATTGTTCAAAAATAACTTTTGTTCATAAACCATTTTATGTTCACTTTTAAAATTTGTTCAAAAAAAATCTTGCGAATTTCATTTATCTCCGAATTTTTATCTTTTATTTTTCTGACACTTCTCCTTCAAGTTTTTACTGGTGCAAGAGAAACTAAGTACAGTTTTTCAAATACCAAATGTAATCGGACAAACTTTTTAAGTAGTCTATTAGATATGTATTCAATAGATAGTGTTTAAAGAAACATTTTTGTTATGGCGTTTGAAATGGTATGACTGGGCGAAATAGTACGAAAATGGTTAACCCATAATAGAACGATTTTTGCCAGAAACATTGGAGCAAGCTACTAGTAGTACGCGACGCGGGTTCGATCGATCGTCGCCCTCGCCACGAAGAAACAGTGAAGCAAGCTACTATACGTGGGTTCGATCGGTCGTCGCCAGTCGTCACGAAGAAATAGTACGAAAAGAGTCACGCGCCAGAAAATGGGCCGAGCCCATTATGAGCTACTAGTAGGCGACGCAGGGTCGAACGGTCGCCTCGAGGCGATGTAAAGGAGCCCCCCTGGAGCTGGTTGGGCATGTATAATTGATAGATGGGCCTATCTTTTTTTCTACTCTCCCTTATATGCGCATATGTACTAACTATGGACCTTAATTTGGCCGGGCCCCAGGCTGTCACCTCTCCTGCCCTGGGCAGAGGTGTCCCTGTATCTACACAGAAAAGAACAAATGTGGAAAGTAAAATTTAGTTTTTTCTTTTCATTTTAGAACAACCATTTTTATCTCTTTTGTGCATCCTAAACTATAATGTATTCTTTAAAAAAAGATAGGTCGCATATGTATGTATCTATATATGGAAATAAAATTTCTTTTTTACTTCTAGGTAGAATTTTCAAAATGATTATTCTGTTAAGAGAATGTGCCTCACAAGCTGCTCCCGTACAGTGACCTGCGTGTGAAAATGCATGTGCCCTCATGTGTGGTTTTGGTAATTAATGACAATCTCTATAGACTAATGTTTGTATTGAGATATTTTATAGATCTTGTCCATGGGAAAAGATTGAAATTCATGTGTTGGACTCTAGAAGATTATATGATGACCAAGTTTCTATCTAAGGGTTTATATGAAGAATGTTCATATAGAGTTGAGCTTATTGCATGCATGACTTGGAAAAGAAGATTGAGTGGACATTCATGTTTATCTCCAAGTCACCATATATATTAAGAGAAGAAGATGAAGTGCAAGTTCAAGAGAAGCATCTCGAAGAAATCCTATGCTTGAAGCTTGTCACCCATTTGAAGATAATGGCCAAGTGAAGATGTGTCTAAGAGAGTCCCTCCCATAGTGGTGTATGGGGGAGCGATATGTGAGTCTTCACCAAGCAAAGCGCAATCAAGAAAGGTGGTCCACTTGAAGAGATCAAGATCGTCATCATCTAGCTCAAGTGGAATGCGCAAGGCAAAGGTATGATCTTGATAGGGTTTCTATTTTACCAGTCTCATGTTGTTAGTGGGAGACCGGGTTATAGGATAGATGGCGTACTATCAAGAGGGGCTCTCAAGTGAGTAACTTGATCGCATCTTTGTGGAGAGCTCAAACCTTTGCATAGTTGGCATCATCATTTTTCTTGGTTCTTATTTGGTTTCTCTCCTAGTTGGGTTTTGGTGCTTGTCGTGATCTTTATGACAAGCCCAAGTTTTTCGAAAACGGATTTTGTTTGGAAAACTTGTTGCGTTGTCGTGTTGGAAATATTATCGGTTTATCCGTGAGGAAAGTTCCACACCCTCCCATATGTGTCAACTTAACTCTATTTATGGTTCTTAATATTTCAAACAAGAAAGTTATTACATTTTTGTAGGAAAGCTCTTGTCGTTACCTTTCCAAGAAAGTTGGTTGCACCTGATTTGGAGTTCAAACAAGAAAGTTATTGCATTTCAGGTTTGTTGGGTGGCTGCAGGAAATCCAGGCCAGAGTTTCTGGTGCCCCTAGACACACCGGAGTCTCCGGACTCAGGGGGACCAGAGTCTCCGGCCTGCCGGTTTGGCACTCGTGCCTCCATGGACGGCAGTTGCTGTATCGTGCCCGGAAGTTCCCCGGAAGTGGACCGGAGTCTCTAGTCTGGCCGGAGTCTCCGCCCCCCGGACTGGAGTCTCCGGTGTAAGTTTTCCTGCAACGGATCTTTTTCTGGGGACCTATAAAAAGGCCCCCTTCTTCCCCAATGTGTTCAGCTCTTCCAAACACGTTTTTTCCTCTTCTCTCACCTCCATTGTTGACCTTGGAAAGCATGCCCCTCTCCCAATTCCTCCCATGATTCTTGCATATCTTAGAGGGATTTGAGAGAGGAGATCTACATCTACATTTCTCCCAATCCTTTTGTGGGTTGTGCCTCAAGATTGTTGTAAGGGACTCGATTTCCGCCCAAAAGGAAATCAATAGTGGAAGGTGAACCGAGCTTTTGGGCAAGGTTCATCGGAGAATAGGGTGAGGCCATTTGTGGCGTCTTGAGTTTGAAACTCACACCCCTCCAACGAGACGTACTCCCCTAAAAAGGAGGAACTCGGGAATACATCGTCGTCTCCGCGTGCCTCGGTTATTTCTATACCCGAGCTCTTTACTTATGCACTTTACATTGTGATAGCCTTTGTGCTTGAAGTTTTACATCTTGCTATCACCTTGTTGCTTGTCTTGCTTAGCATAAGTTGTTGGTGCACATAGGTGAGCCTAGTATATTTAGGTTGTTGGCTTGTTAATTTAAACACCAAGTTTTATTCCGCAATTATCAAGCCTAAACCGGATTTTTATTCACCCCTCTAGGCGACATCCTTGTCCTTTCAGCGTGTTTACTATTCAGTTCAATAATGGGGGGGGGGGGGGAGGACGGACCAACGCCTTCATGCACCCAAGGAATCGTTTCACGATTTAGAAATTTAAAATAAATTATCTCTTAAACCCTTAATAAAATTTATGATCCGTCTTCACCGCTGGTTTCGCCTCGACGAGAACTTTCCAAGAAGATCTCATCATAATATGTGTTGATGGAAAAATTCATCATCAGTTGCTAGGTTATACTAATATAATTACAACCTTGCTAATTAATAGTTACCAAATCCAAATAGTACACAGTTATCAGAGTATTTTTTTTACATGTTTTTTCTTGTCACAACAATGATCTACATGATGGAGTTTGAGTACTCGATCCACCCTAAACACATAAAAGATGACATTACCATCATGCAGGGTTTACACTGGTGAGGAGAAAAGGATCAAAAAATAAGGTAACCATTTGATTTTAACGTGATACCAACTTGATCATAACATGTTGACCAAGTGACCATAATCTAACAGGTAGGGTCGAAATAAAATGTTATAAAAATATATTAACATGGGATATAAGTTTGAAGTTCTCGTCGCGACAAAACCAAACATAAAAACATATCTGAATTTTGACTTATGGTTCGAGGGATAAAATATTTTAAAATTTAAAAACTAAAAAGAATCAGGCAAAACAGAATGAAGTTCTTGATACGCGTGAGCTCCCAGGCGCACGTGAGGCGATTAGGGTTTCTCAGTCTCTCGTCAGCGCTGCCGCTGATCTCCCCGCCTCTGTGGCCTTCGGGCCATGGGGGCGCGGTGGATCTCGGCCCTCGTCGACGGGAGGGCTCCGTTTTTCTGGTTTTCCTGTCAAGGTTTGTTGGGACGGCGCTCTAATGGCGACGGCGTCGTCTCTTTCAATAAGGTCTCCCCGGTTTTAGTCCCATCTCGGCGGCAACGTCGAGAACCTTGTGGGAGTGCTGTGTTTCTCAAGGATTTTTTCTGACGGTGACGATCTCCGGATCGTCGTGGAGCTTCATCTGCGGTTCATCCTTCTTCTTCGGCACGCGGACGGATATGGTCTTCTTGACCCGTTCGGCGACTTCCCGTCCACAACCAACAACGTCAGGCCGGCTCAGGGAGGAGCGGCAGCGGTGGCGTGCCGTCGACACGGTCTGGAGGTTGAAGACGAAGGGCATCTCAAGAATCTCGTTGTAATTTTCGTTTTTGTTGAGGTGTTTTGTACGGTTCGGTGTTTCTTTTAATGTCAGGGTCCTTTTCGCAAAAAAAAAACTAAAAAGAATCTACATGACTGGCTACATGCATCAAAGTGACGTCCGTGTTTTTTTTTTTTTGACAACTCGCACCTTTCAGCTTTTATTCAACAGGCGAAAGCCTCTCTGTCTGAATAAGACCAGACAGAAAGCCAGGGGGTACATCATAGGTTATTGCATGTTCAGCTACCAAAGCTTCTTTAGCACATCAATGAGCCGCCATATTAGCAGTACAACTCGCATAAAGAAGCTTACACCCCTAAAAACTACTAGATAACTCCTTCATCTCACATAAAACATGGAAGCCTACTGAAAGGACAAGGATGTCGCCTAGAGGGGGTGAATAGGCGATTTAAAACTTTTTCGGTTTAGGCTTGATAATTGCGGAATAAAACTAGGTGTTTAAATTAACAAGCCAACAACCTAAATATACTAGGCTCACCTATGTGCACCAACAACTTATGCTAAGCAAGACAAGCAATAAAGTGATAGCAAGATATAATACTTCAAGCACGAAGGCTATCACAATGTAAATTGCATAAGTAAAGAGCTCGGGTATAGAAATAACTGAGGCACGCGAAGACGAGGATGTATTCTCGAGTTCCTCCTTTTTAGGGGAGTACATCTCGTTGGAGGGGTGTGAGTTTCAAACTCAAATGCCACAAATGGTCTCACCCTATTCTCCGATGAACCTTGCCCAAAAGATCGGTTCACCTTCCACTATTGATTTCCCTTTTGGGCGGAAATCGAGTCCCGTACAACAATCTTGAGGCACAACCCACGAAAGGATTGGGAGCTCCCAAGTGACCACAAAAGGCCTCAACCGCCACAAAAGGCGTCTAGGGTCCAAAGACCCAAGAGTAACAAGCTCACGAACTTTCACTTCCACGAATCCTCGTGGAGAGCACAAACCGATGCACAAAAGCAATGGCAAGAACACAAGAAGTGCTCCAGTCCTTCACTCTCAAATCCCACCAAAAGCAACTAATGCTTATGGGGGGAAGAGAGGAAGAACAAAGAAGAGAACCACACAAGAATTCGAAGATCTAGATCCGCTACGTTCCCCTCACTCAGAGGAGAGATGGATTGGTGGAAATATAGATCTAGATCTCCTCTCTCAAATCCCTCAAAGATATGCAATAATCATGGGAGGAATTGAGAGAGAGGCAAGCTTTACAAGGTCAACAATTGAGGTGAGAGAGGGGGAAATTTCGTGCTTGGAAGAGCTGACCCTTTGGGGAAGGGGGGGGGGCCTTTTTATAGGTCCCCAGAAAAAGAGCCGTTGCAGGAAACTTACACCGGAGACTCCGGTCTAGGAGGGCCGGAGACTCCGGCCTGGGCGGAGACTCCGGACCTCGAGGGGGCGGAGACTCCGGCCCCAACCGGAGACTCCGGAGTCACTCCGGACCAACTCCGGACCGAAGGCAGAGAGCGCCGACTTGTGGAGCTCTTCGCTCCAAAACTTGATGGGCCGGAGACTCCGGCCTCTGAGCACCCCTGAGGCCGGAGACTCCGGCCTAGGCAAAACAGCAGCAAATCAACAAAGCCTGAAATGCAATAACTTTCTCGTTCGAACTCCAAATTAGGTGAAACCAATTTTGTTGGAAATATTAAGAACCATAAATAGAATTAAGTTGACACACATGGGAAGGTGTGGAAGTTTCCTCACGGATAAACCGATAATATTTCCAACACGAAAACGCAACAAGTTTTCAAACCAAAATCCGTTTTCGAAGAACTTGGGCTTGTCATGAAGATCACGACAAGCACCAAAATCCAACTAGGAGAAAAACCAAATAAGAACCAAGAAAGATGATGATGCCAAGTAAGCAAAGGTTTGAGCTCTCCACAAAGATGCGATCAAGTTACTCACTTGAGAGCCACTCTTGATAGTACGCCATCTATCCTATAACCCGGTCTCCCGCTAATAACATGAGACCGGTAAAATAGAAACCATATCAAGATCATACCTTTGCCTTGCGGATTCCACTTGAGCTAGATGATGACAATCTTGATCTCTTCAAGTGGACCACCTTTCTTGATTGCGCTTTGCTTGGTGAAGACTCACATATCTCTCCCCCACACACCAATATGGAAGAGCCTCTATAAGGCACATCTTCACTTGACCAATATCTCCAAAAGGGTGACGAGCTTCAAGCATAGGATTTCTTCGAGATGCTTCTCTTGAACTTGCACTTCAACTTCTTCTCTTAATATATATATGATGACTTGGATATTGCTTTGGTCATCACTTTATCTTCTTCTTTCAATCTTGATACCAACACATGGTGTTCAAGCATTGCCAATGGACAAGCCCTACAAGGATAGCTCAATACAACCATTAGTCCATAGAGATTGTCATTAATTACCAAAACCACACATGAGGGCTCATGCACTTTCACCTACTGACCTTGCGTCAGTACACGAATTCCACATAGCGTCGACATTCTTACAGTTCGACATGATCTCAATTTTGCTAAAACCCTTTTCCACCGCAAGGCACATAGCATCTCGGCATGCCAAGAGCTCCAGAACCCCGGGGTCTTCCATTCTTTCATACCTAGAGCACCGGCCAGCAAGGAAATCTCCATGCATGTCTCTTGCCACCAGTCCTGTACCTCCTCGGTTCCTTGCAGAATCAACGGCAACATCTGCATTTAGCTTGATCCATCCATCCTGGGGTTTCTTCCACTTCATCACATTGGCCACCGTCAACGGCGCCTCCTGGGTAGGGACTTCCAACGACCTGACAATGTCCTCAATTATCACCATAGATTGTTGCGGCTGAAACTTTTCTTCCCCGTGGGTGTATCTGTTTCGACTGTGCCAGATTACCCACATTACTGTAATCGCTACTGCCGCATCATATTTGGGTACAATTCCACATTCCAACAAATCCTCCGACCAAGTCATTGGATGTAATCTCGGTAGTTTGAGCTCAAAACTATATTCTCCAGCCCTCCAAAACTTTCTAGCATGATCACACTCCACCAGAGCATGGAAGAGCGACTCATCATCGTTACCACACATCAGACAAGTAGGAACATTCCTAATATGTCTCCTGAACAACTCACCATAGCTTAGCAACATGTTTTTCAGTACTCTCCACCAGAACAAACGAATTTTGGGGAGCACTTTCAGTTTCCATAACCTTTTCCAAGTTAATTCGTGGCCTCCAGAACTTCCAATGTCTAGTTCTGCCTTGTACTTTGCTTCAATCATCTCTCTGTAAACCGAGCGTACTATGAACAACCCATTGCGCTCCAATGCCCATGCCCATATGTCTGGACTTGCTCGACATGGTCTAGGCATGGCAAGTATAGTTGTTGCATTCGGTGAGTAGAAAACCTTCCGAACCAGCCGTTGATTCCATTGTTGTGAGACCGGATCAATAAGATCAGCAACAAGCTGAACTGGTATATCATCCAACCTCCCCATCGGTCGCATGGTTTCAGTACCATGGATCCATTTGTCATGCCAAATCTCAGTAGTGGTGCCATCACCAACCCTTCGTATCAACCCTTGGCGCAACACATCGTGGCCCTTTATAATCGCCTGCCAAGTAGGAGAAGCACCAGCAGGGCATCTCGCGGTCAAGATATCACCATCGGAGTAATACCACCCCTTCAAAACTCGTGCACACAAGCTATCTGGCGTCACCAAAAGCCTCCAAGCCTGCTTCGCAAGCATAGCATCATTAAAAACTTGCAAATCACGAAATCCTAGTCCACCATGGGACTTGGACACGGCCATCTTCTCCCAAGATTGTCAGTGCATCCCCTTTTTATCAAGAGATCCAGTCCACCAGTATTTTGACATCACTGCCATTATCTTTTTACATAAACCTTTGTTGAGTTTGAAACAACTCATAGAATAGGTTGGTAGAGCTTGAACCACTGTTTTGAGGAGCACTTCTTTTGCCGCACAAGCAAGTTTCTTTTCACACCATCCTCGAACCTTGCCTCTAGACCTCTCATAAAGATAAGCAAATTGGTCTTCAGTTAACCTTCCATTGGCCGTTGGGAGGCCAAGGTACTTCTCGGACAGGGCTTCTCTCTGAATATTAGTCACATTCCGCACCCCCCTCCGAATAGATGCCCCACAGTTTGGGCTAAAAAAATATTAAACTTTTATGTTTATTGACTCCTTGCCCCGACCCAGTGCAATAGCCATTTAAAATCTCATTCAGTCTCTCCGCACTACGAGCATCCACCTTCATGAAAATCAAGCAATCATCCGCAAATAATAAATGAGAGATCCACGGTGCTCTAGTACTAACACGAATGCCCCTGTCAATCCATCCCCCATCATAATTCCTGAGCATGCAAGATAAACCGTCACCGCGCAATAAGAAAAGGTATGGTGAATAGGGTCCCCTTGCCTAATCCCTCTAGATGGACTGAAAGAGGGCATGAGTTCTCCATTCACTTTGACCTGAAAGCTTACTGTCGTGACACATCTCATGACCAACGATATCCACCTCTCATCAAAGCCTTGTTGCTGCATGATACCCTGCAAGTAGGACCACTCAACACAAGCATAAGCTTTGATCATGTCAATCTTCACCACACACCAACCTTGTTTACCTTTTCTTTTCCTCATCGAATGAATACACTCGTATGCCGTCAACACAGCACTTGTCACATCATCACCAATTAGGTCCCAGTGGTGCTGGTAAAACCCGCATTGAAACCATCGACGCCTAGCGATTTCGACGGCCCCATAGCAAATAGCGCTTGTTTCACCTCATCTCCCACAAACGGTCTGATACGTCTCAAACGTATCTATAATTTTTGATGTTCCATGCTGTTTTATACCAATTGCTACATGTTTTGCATCTACTTTATATCACTTTTATACATTTTTTGGGACTAACCTATTAACAAGATGCCGAAGTGTCAGTTCCTGTTTTCTGCTGTTTTTGTATTCCAGAAAAGCTAGTCTGGAAATATTCTCGGAATTGGACGAAACTTCACGGGGATCCCTATTTTACCAGAACACACCTGAAGGACCAAAGGAGCAGCAGAGGAGAGCCACCAGGGCCCCACACACCACTAGGGCGCGGGTCCCCCTGGCGCGCCCTAGGGTGGTGTGGGCCCCTCGGGGGTCGTCAGCCGCCGCCCTTTCGCCTACTTATTCCCCCCGACGCGAAAACCCTAAGTGCCTGAGCCAATATCCACGAAAAGTTCCAGAGACGCCGCCGCCGTCAACCCTAGCTCGGGAGGGTCCAGAACCTCTTCCCGGCACCCTGCCGGAGAGGGGAATCGTCATCGGAGGCTTCTACATCGCCATGCCTGCCTCCGGAGTGATGCGTGAGTAGTTCATCCTTGGACTACGGGTCCATAGCAGTAGCTAGATGGTTGTCTCTCCAATTTGTGCCATCATGTTTAGATCTTGTGAGCTGCCCTACATGATCAAGATCATGTTATTGTAATGCTACATGTTGTGTTTGCTGGGATCCGATGAATATTGAATACTATGTCAAGTTGATTATCAATCTATGCCCTATGTTATTTAAGATCTTGCATGCTTTCCGTTACTCGTAGATGCTTTGGCCAAGTAGATGCTTGTAACTCCAAGAGAGAGTATTTATGCTAGATAGTGGGTTCATGCCTCCGGTAATCTGGGAGAGTGACAGCAAGTTCTAAGGTTGCGGATGCGCTGTTGCCACTAGGGATAACCTAACAATGCTATGTCCACGGTCATATGTATTTGTTTACATTACGCACTTTACTTAATGCAATTATCCGTTGCTTGCAACTTAATACCAACGGGGGACTCGGATGACAACCCGGCGGTGGATTATTAGTCATAGACGCTGTTGGATGACGGTCTATGTATTATGTCGTAATGCCCAATTAAATATCATAGTAATCATCATGTCATATATATGCATTGTCATGCGCTCACTATTTGTCAATTGCCCAGCTGTAATTTGTTCACCCAACATGTTAGTTATCTTTTATGGAGAGACACCACTAGTGAACTGTGGACCCCGGTCCATTCTTTTACACTGATTAAACCACCACAAATTGCAAACTGTTCTTTTTCATTCTCTGCAATTTAAAACTCATTTTCCACACCATACGTTTAATCCTTTGTTTTCAGCAAGCCGGTGAGATTGACAACCTCACTGTTTCGTTGGGGCAAAGTAGTTTGATTGTGTTGTGTGCAGATTCCACGTTGGTAATCGTGTTGCGCCGCGCGAGCCACCAACAACCTTCTGAAGAGTTGCTGCTCCTACTGGTTCGATAACCTTGGTTTCTTTCTGAGGGAAAACTTGCTGCTGAACTGCATCATACCTTCCTCTTGGGGTCTCCCAACGAACGTGTGATTCACGCCATCAAGCTCTTTTTCTGGCGCCGTTGCCGGGGAAGTATTCATCATCACCATCATCATCATCCTCAAATACTCTCCGTCAACCAGGCGCCAGCATCTTTTTCTGGCGCCGTTGCCGGGGAGACAGCAGTCTTCTGCAAGGGGAGTTTCACGCTTCCAATCTCTTTACTTTGTTTTTGTCTTGCTTAGTTTATTTTATTTTATCTTGTTTGCTTTCAATTATCAAAAACACAAAAAAATTAGTTACTTGCATCTAGTTTATTTTTCGTTTAGTTTTTATTATTTCATCATGCTTCTCCCTAAGTATACTTTAAAAGAAATATCCGTGGGTAGTGGGTCTATCATTGGAAGAGATAACATTGAGGAATTCTTTAATCATGTTAGTATGGTTGAAGATTTTGAAGATAGATCCTTGGTAGAACTTGCTCCAAATTATGAAATTGCTACAGCTTCTCTAGTTCACATGTTGGAAGCTCGGTTTGTCAATCTTAGTCCCATAATGCAGCACATGTTTCTAAAACTTTATGATACGGAAGATGGTGAAAAGAAAGATTTTGTTTTAGAAACCCTACTTAAGGAATTTGGTGATGTTGCTAGGGAAGCTAGAAAAGTTTTTATTAAATATAAGATGCTTGGGTATTGTATTGACGTTGTTAATACACTTCAAAAACTTGAAAAAGAGAGGCTTAAGTACACTAAAGAAACTAATTGTGAGGGGGAAGTTAAAGTACCAATACATTTTAAGCTTATAGGAATGCAGGAGGCACTAGAAAAGAATTTTGATTGGATTGTTCCTGAAAACCCATTTGATGAATATGATGAGCCTGGAGGTATTGAGAAAGGGAATTCCGAAACCTACATAGATAAGATAAAATGCATTGTTGAGAAAACTTCCGACCTCTCTTTGGATGCCTCTACATTTGGTAATACTTGATGCATGCTTTGTGCCTAGCTAAAAGGCGTTAAAGAAAAGCGCTTATGGGAGGCAACCCATTATTTTTATTTCTGCAATTTTTCTTTTATTGAGTCAAGGAGGATGTTTACTTCTGTAGCAACTCCTTTGTATCTTTATTTTCTCGCATTGTTGTGCCAAGAGTAGCCTCTAATGTTAAGACGATGCTTAATTTTGATTGCTGCGCAGAAACAGATTTTTGCTGTTCACTGTACGAAATTCCTAAAATCACCAGATTGTTAATTAAATCTGAAATTTTTTGTGCGTAATCTTTATGAATGTCTGAATCTTTCATTAGTTCAAAGTTTTTCGATCTGAGCGTCGTAAGTGCCTCGAAAAAATTCGTCTTTGCGGACTGTTCTGTTTTAGACAGATTTTGCCTTTTCATTTTGCATTCTCTCTTTTACTAGTGTTGAGTGAAATTCTTTGGGTGGAAGAGCTTCACATAACATCAGTGGCTGTAGCTAATGTTTAAAGTAACAAGTCATATTGCGTCTTTATAGAACATGTGAGTTTTTAGTTATGCACTAACCCTCTAATGAGATCTACTTTGAGTTTAGTGTGACGGAAGTTTTCAAGAGTCAAGAGAGAAGGGTGATATAATAGGATCAAGAAGAGTGAAGAGCTTAAGCTTGGGGAGGCTCCCATGGATCTCCCCAGCATATTTCAAGAAGACTCAAGCGTCTAAGCTTGGGGATGCCCAAGGCATCCCCTTCTTCATCGGCAAAATTATCAGGTCATCTCTAGTGAAACTATATTTTAATTCTTTCACATCATATGTGCTTTTCTTGGAGCGTATGTGTGCTTTTATTTTTAGTATTGCACTTTTTTTCAATAAAGCTTGACTGGACCCTAGCATTCTTGATTGGGAGAGAGACACGCTCCGCTTTTTCATGAGAATACTCCTATTCTTCACTTATATTTGTTGAGTATTCATATCTAGCGCTGTTCAGCTTTTAGCTCTTGTTTTCATGTATCTCTTGTCAGAGCTATTAGCTTTCTTTTGTAGAAAGTACTCTCTTGCTTCACTTATATTTGTTTGGAGAGTTGATTAAATAAATTGATTGGTGTTTGGTTGGTTCAGAAAATGTTGCATGTGGTAATTGGTATAAGGAAAAACTTGCTTAATCTTGTAGATCACTAATTTGGATAACTTGATGCTTGTCAATTGTTTTGAGTTAACAAGTAGATCATGATTAAATTTTTGCATCACATGAGTTAAGCCTATTAGTGAAGAACTACCGTAAAGCTTGTTGAAAATTTGGTTTGCATCGGTGGTATCTCTAAGGTCTAGATATTTTCTAATAACAGGGTTTGGTTAACAAGTAAGACGGTATGAAGTCTTATAACGTTTGCAATATGTTTGTCATATAAAACTTGGTGTACGGGTTGATATTCTTGTTTGCTTACATAAACCTTGCTAGCCTAAACTCTGTACTGAGAGGGAATGCTTCTCGTGCATCCAAATCCTTGAGCCAAAATCCATGCCATTTGTGTCCACCATAACTACCTATATGTGGTATTTCTTTGCCACTCCAAGTAATTTTTTCATGTGCTACCTTTAAATTATTCAAAATGGTATTATTCCCTTTTTGTGTCAATGTTTACTAGCTCATGAGGAATTAGTGTGGTTATTCTTTATTCTATTTTTCAAATGGACTTTTACACCTGGACTAGCGGCATATACATCCGCTTATCCTCTAATTTTGCAAAAAGAGCTGGCAACGGGGTGCCCAGTCCCAATTAATTACAACTTTAACCATTAATTCTCTTCACAATTTTGCCCTGATTCATCAGTAAGCAATGACAAACAGTGAAATACCTGCATGTGTGTAAACCAAAGAGAAAGAGGGATGATCTGCCTTGCTGGTAGAAATAACGTCCTTCATGGAAGGAGTATCAAATAATTTATGCAATCTCTATATGCTTTCAAAAACCTAAAAGCTCTAGCACATGACTTAATCCCTGCTTCCCTCTGCGAAGGGCCTTTCTTTTACTTTTATGTTGATTCAGTTTTCCTATTCTTTCTGTCTTCCACAAGCAAACACTAGTGTCAACTTTGTTACAACATGCGTTATATGCAACGTATTGTACTTGTTATACTACTTTGTGTTGACGATATCCATGAGATAAATATGTTGAAAGTTGAAGCAAATGCTGAAACTCAATTCTTCCTTTGTGTTGATTGAATACCTTTTATTAGAAACTATTACTTTATGAGTTAACACTTATGCAAAACTGTTTGATGCTTGTCTCGAAATTACTATTCATGAAAACGTTTAGCTTGTGTGATTCATTGTTTACTCATTATCTATTTGGTAGCAAATTATAGACCATTGACTTGGATCACTTCATTCATTTACATGTGCCTTGCAATATTATATGATCAAGATTATGATGGTAGCATGTCACCTCAAAAATTATTTTGTTGTTATCGTTTACCTACTCGAGGACGAGCAGGAACTAAGCTTGGGGATGCCAGAACACACCTGAAGGACCAAAGGAGCAGCAGAGGAGAGCCACCAGGGCCCCACACGCCACTAGGGCGCGGGTCCCCCCTGGCGCGCCCTAGGGTGGTGTGGGCCCCTCGGGGGTCGTCAGCCGCCGCCCTTTCGCCTACTTATTCCCCCCGACGCGAAAACCCTAAGTGCCTGAGCCAATATCCACGAAAAGTTCCAGAGACGCCGCCGCCGTCAACCCTAGCTCGGGAGGGTCCAGAACCTCTTCCCGGCACCCTGCCGGAGAGGGGAATCGTCACCGGAGGCTTCTACATCGCCATGCCTGCTTCGGAGTGATGCGTGAATAGTTCATCCTTGGACTACGGGTCCATAGCAGTAGCTAGATTGTTGTCTCTCCAATTTGTGCCATCATGTTTAGATCTTGTGAGCTGCCCTACATGATCAAGATCATATTATTGTAATGCTAAATGTTGTGTTTGCTGGGATCCGATGAATATTGAATACTATGTCAAGTTGATTATCAATCTATGCCCTATGTTATTTAAGATCTTGCATGCTTTCCGTTACTCGTAGATGCTTTAGCCAAGTAGATGCTTGTAACTCCAAGAGAGAGTATTTATGCTAGATAGTGGGTTCATGCCTCCGGTAATCTGGGAGAGTGACAACAACTTCTAAGGTTGCGGATGCGCTGTTGCCACTAGGGATAACCTAACAATGCTATGTCCACGGTCATATGTATTTGTTTACATTACGCACTTTACTTAATGCAATTATCCGTTGCTTGCAACTTAATACCAACGGGGGACTCGGATGACAACCCGGCGGTGGATTATTAGTCATAGACGCTGTTGGATAACGGTCTATGTATTATGTCGTAATGCCCAATTAAATATCATAGTAATCATCATGTCATATATATGCATTGTCATGCGCTCACTATTTGTAAATTGCTTAGCTGTAATTTGTTCACCCAACATGTTAGTTATCTTTTATGGAGAGACACCACTAGTGAACTATGGACCCCGGTCCATTCTTTTACACTGATTAAACCACCACAAACTGCAAACTGTTTCTTTTTCATTCTCTGCAATTTAAAACTCATTTTCCACACCATACGTTTAATCCTTTGTTTTCAGCAAGCCGGTGAGATTGACAACCTCACTGTTTCGTTGGGGCAAAGTAGTTTGATTGTGTTGTGTGCAGATTCCACGTTGGTGATCGTGTTGCGCCGCGCGAGCCACCAACAACCTTCTGAAGAGTTGCTGCTCCTACTGGTTCGATAACCTTGGATTCTTTCTGAGGGAAAACTTGCTGCTGAACTGCATCATACCTTCCTCTTGGGTCTCCCAACGAACGTGTGATTCACGCCATCAAGCTCTTTTTCTGGCGCCGTTGCGGGGAAGTATTCATCATCACCATCATCATCATCCTCAAATACTCTCCCGTCAACCAGGCGCCAGCACGGTCTAGCAAGGCGCTCATTCATGGCTTCTGTTACTTTTGCAGGCACATGATGGAGCACGGCCTGCACATTAGTCTGTTCTTGGGCTGTATACAGGGCTGTATACAACTGAGTATAAAAGCCCTGTACCTCTTCATGTACTTCTTCTTTACTCTCGCATAATCTCCCATCCGCAGCATTAAGACAAGAAATCCGATTCAGACTCTTCCGCGCTGACGCCCGAGCATGGAAAAACTTGGTGTTGCGGTCACCCAACTTGAGCCACTCGATCCTTGACCTCTGTCGTGCCATAGTCTCCTCACGCTGTAGCAATTCCGACAATTGCCGCTCCAAGACTTTTTCTCTCGATGAAGGACCTCGGAACAAGGACTTGGCCTTCTCCTCCTCAAACTCCTTCCTAATTTTCTTAATCTTTCTCCTAACACCTCCAAACTTTTTATTCTTCCAACCCGAGAGTTGAGTTTGCATCTGCATTAAGGCCTCATTTAGCCCCAGCAGTCCTTCTCTACCAGAGCCTTTACTCCAACCTTCAACTACAGCAGCTGCATAGGACTCCTCCCTACGCCAGGCATCTTCGTACATAAATTTTCGGCTGCTGCCTTGTGTCTCCTCCCCAACTAAGCGCCTCAACTTCACATTCAACATGCAGTGATCAGACTTGACTGACGGCTTATGTTCCACAAACATCCGTCATAGAGCTGTAGCATCCTCTGATCCGCTAAAAACGATCCAACCGAACCTTAACGTTCGCTGCACCCTCCTGCATATTATCCCAAGTAAAGGGAATGCCTTGATAGCCAGGTCTTGAAATCCACGAGCATCCACTGTCTCCCTGAAACCTCCATCTTCCACTCGGGTCTGTCATTAGAGCCAAACTGTTCAGTGGCGTCTAAAATCTCATTAAAATCGCCCCCACAAAGCCATGGATCATCACTTTGGGTGCGCAACCATTTTAACAAATCCCAACTCATGGATATTTCACTCTTTTTTGCTTTCGCATAGAAGCATGTAAACCTCCATGTTTTCCTATCACCTCCAATATTCTTCACTTTCACATCAATGTGCTGGTTCGAATAGTTGTTCAATGTAACATCAACTTCTTTCGACCAAAAAAGAGCCAACCCACCGCTCAAACCATCACTGTCAACTGCTAAGGCCATGTACAATGCAAGGTGCTTAGATAGGTGCTTACCAAAATAAACCAAGCTTTTTCATAAGCACCAGTGCCTGTTCCTATAGGAGGGGTGCCTAGTTAAGCATTTGTCTAGTACAAATAAGCACCGGTGCTTAGTTAAAAACCAGTTTATTTTTCTAAGCACCTCCATAAGCACCTTGCATTGTACATGCCCTAAGCATCCTTCAAAGCCCAATCTAGTTGTCAAATCTCTCACACGCTGTCCCTCGATCTTTGTTTCGCACAAAAAGACCAGGGCGGGCCCTTCACGCTTCACCACATCATGAAGCTCCAGAACTGTCGCTTGGTTCCCAAGCCCGTGACAATTCCATATTTCGCAACTCATTGTGCCGGGCGGGGCTGCGCTGCAGCCTCCACCTTACTGTATTCAACAGCATCTGCTTTCTTCTTCTTGGAGTCTCGGCTATCATTGCCAGACTCTGAGGATTCAGCCTCCTAACTTGCTCTTTTCTTATTCAATGTCTCCTGATCAACAATCATCAAGACTTTATTAGACTTTGGCACATAGGTACCTGTCTTTCCAAAATCAAACCCGACGGTAGGCCTCATTTCTCCGCCTTGCTCCTCCACGGCCCCCACTGTTGGGGATATACCTACTAGGGGTATCACCAGCATGGATCAATCCGGCTAGTCCAGGGTGGCCCGCAGTGGTGGTGAAGGCTTTGCCTACCGGGCGGCCCAGATAGCTGACGACCAAGGAAGGCGGATGCCGGCAAGGAGGAGGCCCAAGACTGAAGCCCATGAAGCCACCAAGACCAAGACGGAAGGCGGCATACTTGCCGGCTAGGTTTAGGACTCCGTATACTTGCTGGATACGTAATCACCTTGTAACCCTAGGTCCAGCCGCCTATATAAGCTGGACCTCGGGACGCCTTTAGGGCACAATCATACTCATACACCAACTCATTGTAACCTGTTCACGGCGATATTGCCTTATAGTGATTATAGCAGCACGTAGGGCACCGCCACCGCCGTGGTGCCTGAAGCTGGGTAAACCGCCGTGTACAATCCCGACCTTGACGACGTCCACCTTCTTGCCCTACGTTCACCCTCGGCTAGCAGGACCCCGTCTCCTATCCAAGATGCCGATACGACGACAGTTGGCGCCCACCGTGGGGCCTAAGGCGTCAGGCGTCACGTTCCAGGCGGGAACTCTTGGCGGCATCGGCGAAACAATCGCCGTCGGCCGCGCTGTTCGCTACGGCGACAACCACTACATCAGCTGCGACGAGTCCTACATCCCCGCAGACGACTACATTGTCGGATGCGGAGTTGTGCCGTTTGGCGGCGTCGATGTGTTCATCGGCTACACTTCTGAGGCGTATGGGTTGCCGCGAATTTATTCGCCATCCCACCCGCCCTACAATCAAGACGGATCTGAGTTTGCCTCCTCTGAGGAGTCCGCAGATTCAGATCTACACTTTGTCGGCATGACGGGACTGGGATCAGACTCCCAGCCCAACAGTCAAGATCCCGAATCTATTCTTCCTGCACTCCAGGATGATGCGATGTCGGATGCCGGATCCAGATCTACCGTTCACGTCAACGTAGATTCTGATTCCGAAGAAGATTCTGCCAGCATGTTTGAGCAACGGGTCAAGCAGTGTTTTGTTACACCTGATCCTCCGCCATCTGAGGCGGCTACGGGCTCTTCCGTCAACATGCAGCAGGTTTTTGTGGCGGATGTCACCGGTGCAGCTCAGAGAAGGCGGCAACTGACGCCGCCAACCTGGGGACCCCGGCAACCGATCCACAGTTTCCAGAGCCTCCTGGGGCTCCAAAGAAGAAAATTCTGGAGAAGGGCGAGCCCAGCAAGATAGGAAGCATGGCGGCTCTGGCGGAAGTTCTTCACACGCCGGTAAACGACAAAACCAATCCGGCTGATTTGGAGAAACTTCGGAACACCTTGGTGGAGCAAACTGAGTACCTCAAAAGCAAGCAAGCAGAGGTCCAGAGCCTCCTCGACGAAGCCAAGGAGGAAAACGCCAAGATAACGCCAAGTGCGACCCCAAGCGCAATCTTTTCACCACCACCCCATTGCCCAAGCCGGCAGGACAAGTGGCGGAGAAGAAGGTAGGAAAGGCAGGGATCATGACACCTTCAAATCCCCTGCCCAAAAGCTTGGTTTCGAGTGGGCTACAGCGCCGCAGCGTAAGGACAAGAACGGGGACGTCATCCTCGCAACCCTGTCCTCAACACTGCAGCCGCCTTGGACATCCTCAACAATGATGACTATGACAAGGACGAGAAGATCTACTACGCATCGATCCTTGCTCACAAAGCTCTAGAGCAGCAGGCCCGTGCTGATTCTCGCGCCGACATGGCGGACGCAAGGGGAGGAAAGTTGGAATCAAAATCCAACGCTTGCAAAGCTGCGGCCGGTGGCAACCCGAAGATCCGTCCGGCTCCAGTAGCCACGGAAAAGGGAAGGACAAGGAGAAAGACCCACGCAAATCACCACCTCCAAAGGCAGCGTGACGAGGCATCCAGGACCGGCAACAGGCGCAAGGCCTCACCTCCACCGCCTAGGCGGGATGAAGGCGGAAGCAGGGGCAGCAAGCAGCCGCCAAGGAGTGGCGGCAACCGCGACGATGCCCCGCCGCCAAGAAGAAGCAGGGACCGCACACAGTCCCCACCACCAGTGCCCAGGCACGAAGGCGGAAGCCGGGGACACAACAATGAGCCTAGGCACAGCCGGGCAGCGCAGGACGAGCCCATGCTGATAGATCTGGCAAACAGCTCAGTCCGCAAGACGCGAGACATCGTCTCAATGACATCAAGGCTGGAAAGCAAGATGCCTATCTAGGACCTGAGTGCTTTGGCCCAGCCATCCGCAACGTTCAAGTACCCAGAGACATGACATCAGTGTCAAAAACTCATCAAAGGTACAATGGAGCGGACAAGCCAAACTCATGGTTGTCGGACTACGCGCTGGCAGTTGAAATTGCCGGAGGCAATGGCCTCGTCGCGCACGCTTCCTTCCCCTCATGCTGGAGGGGACAGCCCGAAGCTGGATCGAAAACTTGCCGGAGAAAAGCATTCATAGCTGGCATGACATGGAAAAGGTGTTCACGCAGCACTTCCAAGGCACGTACAAGCGACCCAATACATACACAGATTTGGTTCGTTGCGTGCAAAAGCCAGATGAAACAGCTACAAGCTTCTTGGCAAGGTGGATTCAAACAAAGGCAAGCTGCGAGAACGTAGACGACAATCAAGCAATCCATGCCTTCACCACAGGCCTCCTGAAGGGCTCAAGTCTCAGACATAAGCTCGTACGCATGCAAGTCAAGGATCTCGGAGTCATGCTCGAAGTAGCAGCCATGTACGCACAGGCGGATGATGATGCACGCGATGGAGATGGCGCACATGATATGGCGCCAAACAGGCGAGCAAGTCACAAACGCAAGGCTCCCCAGGATGACAAAGCCGGACCATCAAACGAGGTCGCCGCCGCCTTCGAAGGCAAAGGCGGCAACCGCAAGTGGAAAGGAAAGGGTAAAGATGGCGGCTCCAGCAAGCAGCGCCTGACGTACGATCAGGCGAAAGCCTTGCCTGCCCAATCCACGCGTCCTTAGGCAAAGTAACCACACATTAGGGGAATGCCGGTTCATGGAGGACTTCAAGAAGGACCCCGAGGTTGGCTGGAAATCAAAAAAGAGCAAAAAGGCTGAGAAGACAAAGAAGGAAGACGATGATGGGGCATGTCCATGTCGAGGATGAGGAACCCAAGCTGATGCGCAAAGAAAGGAAATATCCCAAGGTACATGGCCAATTGGTGTGCTTCCTGGGCACTCCTTCGGCAAAAGAAGAAAAGGCGGAGATGCGCGAGCTAAACGCCACAGTACCAGACGTTCCCCAGTATCTAGACTGGTCAGAGGAGCCAATAACTTGGGATAGAGATGATCATCCAGATCACGTTCCTCACCCCGGCAAATACGCCCTTGTCGTCGACCCAATTGTCGATAACTTCAGGCTCACCAAGGTGTTGATGGATGGCGGCAGCAGCCTCAACATCATCTACGCGGACACTCTGAAGCGCATGAACTTGTCGGAAAGCCAGCTTGACTATAGCAAGTCAAGTTTCATGGCATTGTTCCGGGAAAGCAAGCAAGTCAATGGGAAGCATCAGATTGGAGGTTACTTTTGGGCCTGAGACAAACTACCGCTCGGAGTATCTCAGGTTCGAAGTAGTCCCCTTCAAAAGTGCCTACCACGCCATTTTTGGACGGCCAGCTTTCGCCAAATTCATGGCTCGCCCGTGTTACATATACAGCAAGCTGAAGATGCCGGGACCCAATGGTACAATTACCATCAGTGGCAACTTCAAGAAAGCAAAGGAGTGTGAGCGTGGCAACGCCGCCTTCGCTGAGGCAGTCCTCCACGCAGAGGAGTTAGCCATGTTGAAAAAGAGCTCGATCACAGTTGCCGGAGCATGTAAAGACCGCTGAGCAAAAGAACACTTTCAAGGCGTCCGAAGACACAAAGAAGGCGGATCTGGTCCCAGGTGACAGCTCCAAGCAAGTCACCATAGGGGCTGGCTTGGACGACAAATAGGAAAGCGCGCTCGTCAGGTTCCTCCGTGAGAATCAGGACATCTTTGCATGGTCATCAGCGACATGCCAGGTGTCCCGAGGGAACTTGCCGAGCACTCTCTTAACGTCTACGAAGGAGCCAAACCAGTGAAGCAAGGAATAAGACGCTACGGTGAGAAGAAGCGGACAGCAATAGGGAAGGAGATCATCAAGTTGCAAGAAGCCAAGTTCATTAGGGAGGTAGTACACACTGATTGGTTGGCAAATCCTGTAATGGTTCCAAAACCTAATAAGGAAATGAGAATGTGCATTGATTATACCGGTTTGAACAAGTGCTGTCCTAAGGACCACTTTGCTTTGCCTCGTATAGATCAGGTCATAGACTCCACAGCCGGCTCCGAGCTGCTGTGCTTTTTGGATGCGTACTCCGGGTACCACCAAATCAAAATGCGAGAATCCGACCAAATCAAAACAGCGTTCACTACGCCCTACGGGACCTTCTGCTACATCACGATGCCCTTCGGTCTAAAAAATGCCGGCGCAACGTATCAGCGGTGTATGCAAAGATGCCTTCACGAGCAAATTGGCCGCAATGTTCACGTCTATGTTGACGACATTGCCGTCATGTCAAGAAAGAAGGCAGATTTGCTTGACGATTTGAGAGAAACCTTTGATAGCCTCCGGGTATATAGGATGAAACTCAACCCGAAAAAATGCGTCTTCGGGGTTCCTGCCGGCAAATTGCTTGGCTTTATCGTTTCCGAACGAGGGATAGAAGTGAATCCAGAAAAAATCAAAGCGATCCTCAACATATCCAGGCCCAAGGACCTGAAGGACGTGCAGCGACTTGCCGGCTCGGCGGCTGCCGTCAGTCGTTTCATTAGCCGTCTTGGTGAGAAGGCACTGCCTCTCTACCGGCTTCTGAAGAAATCCGACAACTTCGAGTGGACAGACGAAGCAGACGCCGCCTTGCAGCAACTCAAGGACGCGTTAACGTCTGCTCCAATTTTGGCAGCTCCTCGTTCGCAGGAACCAATGCTGCTCTATATTGCGCAACTAACTTGGTTGTTAGCGTGGTACTGGTTGTGGAACGCAAGACGGAAATTTCAGACTTGCCGGAACAACGTCCGGTTTACTTCATCAGTGAAGTATTTTCCGCCTCAAAACAGCGTTATCCGCATTACCAGAAATGGTCTACGGTGTTTTCTACGCCGCCAGGAAGTTAAGGCACTATTTCCAGGAACATTCAATAACGTGGTGAGCAAGGCACCTCTGGGGGATATCATCAATAATACAGATGCAACAGGCCGCGTTGCCAAATGGGGCATTGAACTTGCCGCCTTCGACATCTGTATAACCCAGAACGGCCATTAAGTCTCAAGCCTTAGCAGATTTGTAGCTGATTGGACGGAGGCCATGGACGAAGTACCTCTCCCTGAAGATGCATACTGGATCATGCACTTTGATGGATCAAAAATGCTTCAGGGCTCGGGGGCTGGCATTGTTTTAAGAAACCCTCAAGGAGACAAGCTTAGTTATGTGTTACAAATTCACTTCAAGGCAACTAATAATGTTGCTGAATACGAAGCTCTCCTTCATGGTTTACACATTGCCAAGGAACTTGGCGTCCAGCGTGTCCTCTGCTACGGAGATTCAGATTTGGTGGCGCAACAGATACGTGGTACTTGGGACACAAAGAGCGAACAATGGCGGCATATCGAGCTACCGTTGACGAATTCGCCAAGTGTTTTCTAGGCTACGAGGTCCGCCACATCCCAAGAGCTCAAAATGAGGCGGCAGATACACTTGCCAGAATGGGTCTGAACGCAAAAAGGTACCAAAAGATGTTTTCCTGGAACACCTACACAAGCCGTCAATTAAAGGAGCAGACCTCCTTGACCCAGAATCGGCAGAACCAGTTGATAGTGCTAGCTATGCCGTCTACTTGGTAAAGCCGGATTGGACGACGCCATATTTGGACTTCCTGATCAATCAGGAGTTACCGGATGATGAGGTTTTGAAAAGGCAAATAATAAGAAGAGCCAAGGCATTTACAATAATCAAAGGCGAATTGTACAAGCGTAGCACCACTGGTGTTTACCAACGCTGCATTTCGCCCGAAGAAGGCAGAGAACTGTTGGATGAGATACATGCCGGCGTATGTGGACATCATGCTTCCTCACGCGCCCTTGTTTCAAAAGCCTTCCGACAAGGTTTCTATTGGTTGACAGCCAAGCAAGATGCAGAAGACATTGTTAAAAATGCAGGGGCTGCCAACTTTATGCCAGACAATCACACATGCCGGCTCAAGAGCTTAAAACAATACCCATCACATGGCCTTTCGCAGTCTGGGGCTTGGACATGGTTGGTCCGTTTAAAACGGCGCCTGGTGGCTACACACATTTACTTGTGGCTGTAGACAAGTTCACCAAATGGGTTGAAGCTAAGCCTATCAAAAAGCTAGACGGCGCCACAGCCGCAAACTTTCTGTGGGGAATAATCTCTCGGTTCGGGGTGCCTCATAGCATTATCACCGACAATGGCACTAACTTGTCGCAAGGCGAAGTCGAGGAATACTGTTATAAGCATGGTATCCGCCTAGATCTAGCCTCAGTAGCGCATCCGCAGGCAAACGGTCAAGTAGAGCGTACAAATGGTTTAGTCTACAAGGAATCAAACCACGTCTCGAAGTACCATTGCACAGAGCGGCTGGGGCTTGGGTGGATGAATTGCAGTCTGTCCTTTGGAGTTTACGCACAACTCCAAACAGATCAACCAAGTTTACTCCTTTCTTCTTAGTCTATGGCGCAGAAGCAGTGTTGCCAACCGACATGATGTACGATTCTCCCAGAATTCAAGCCTACGTCCAGGAAGACGCAGAAGATGCAAGACAGGATGGCCTTGACCTACTTGATGAAGAACGAGATGTTGCCCTTGCGCGATCCGCCATCTATCAGCAAAGTTTGAGGCGTTATCACAGCAGAAGGGTGAGGCAACGAAGTTTTAGAGTGGTGACCTGGTTCTCCGCCTAATCCAAGATAGAAAGGGCTTGCATAAGTTATCCCCGCCTTGGGAAGGACCTTTTGTGGTCAGTAAGGTGTTGCTCAATGGTTCTTATTACTTGGTCGACGCACGAGACGGATACAAGAAGAAGCGAGGTCGCAAGCGCAAAAGGAAGGTTGACGACAAGTACGAAGAAACCAAGCGACCTGGAACATTGAGCAGCTACGTCCTTTTTACACTTAGCAATTTCCACATTGTAATAAGTACTATATGATTATGAAATAAAAGTCTGTGGTTTGCTCATTCAGTTTTGGGATCATGCCATCTTTTGTCTTTTCTCGCAATCATATATCTGTTGTCATAAAAGTTACCAAACAAAATAAGTTTTGCTCCGTGCTAAGGTCCAAACTTTTTGACATTTGCCGTCTGCCGGCTAAAAACGCAAACAATCTTTGCACCGCCTAATATGCTTATCTGTCTGTTTGTGTGTGGGTCGCCTAGTAGTATGTCGTTGGCACCAACATGCTGGCTTTGGTCTCTGAGTCTAAATTAGTTGGTATTGCACCTGGTTGGCTCAGCTAAAGTAACTAAGATGAGGTTCCGCCAACATATGAAAAAGCTAAACATGCAGGCGAGATACATATTAAGGCGGGCCACTTAATAAGCCTACCGCCAAGTGTAGCATAAAAGTTGGCCCATAAATATTTACAACCCAAAATAAAGTTTTATGCGTTAACAGATTAACGCAGTGTTTTGTGCTGCCTTTGCAGGAGGAAGTCTAAGGGATTGCCGCCTTGGTAGAGCTGGTGGAGAGATCCTGGGGGCTGACGCCGGCATTCTTGGGGCTGGCTCCGCCATCCTTGGGGCTGCGCTTGTCGGCTCCGGCTTCGCCTTCTTCGCCTCGGAAGCTTCAGGATCCGCCAAGGAGGGATCGGCTACGGCAACATGCGGGTCCGGGTGTTCCTTGTAGAACTTGCGGATGTCAACCATGTTGGCAACCCGGGTCGCATAGCCGCGAACAGACCGCAGCACGTCCTGCATCACGATGGCTTGGTTGTTTTCGTCTTCGGTGGGGAAGTACTCGGTGACTTGATGAATATCAGCCTCCGGGTACCACGCCGCCGTCATTGCCAATGCCAACTTGGCGCCGCCTCGTGCTGCTGAGCGTAGTGTTGTCGTGTTCAGCTGCCGCCTTCTCCAGCAGGTCCGGCAGAGCATCGAAGATGACGGGATCGCCGTCTTCCCCAGGGTAG
The DNA here is from genome assembly GCA_947311845.1 of Poa pratensis. NCBI lineage: Eukaryota > Viridiplantae > Streptophyta > Magnoliopsida > Poales > Poaceae > Poa > Poa pratensis. The sequence continues at coordinate 130,875,510 of CAMZMU010000085.1, read as the reverse complement.
AACTTGGCGGCAAATGCTTTGCCTGCGCCGACAATCTGGTTGACGATTTCGCCAACTTTCAAGATTCGGCAAGGCGCGGCGTTGTAGCCAGGTCATCTCCCAAGCTAGCCGGCACTGCACAAACACAAAGTTACACACTGCAGCTTCAAGTTTCAAGAAAGCAAGGTGACAAAATGAAGGATTGGAGCATACCCAAGACATGGTCGTGGATGGCGTTGACCTCATCCAGATGGTTCTCAAGCGTTTCTTGGCTAGCTGGACCGCCTTTGACAGTTGGTCCTGCTGCTCCTTGGCGTTCTTGTTCACCTGGTCAAGGTTGTTGCTCATGGCCTCAAGTTGTCCAGTCAACTTGCTAACTTCGGCAGCATGGCCAACGCACGCTCATCCAGCTCCTTGGCGTGATCCGCCTTCAGCTTGGTCACCAGCCCGGCAAGATCTGCAGCTTCGTTCATCAAAGCTTGCATGTCAGTGGAGTTCTTGAGAATATCTTGCGCAGTGTTTAGTAATTCTACAAATAAAAAGAAAAGACGACTAAAATACTTGTCGGAAAAGGAAAAGAAGTCGGACGAAAAGAAGGCAAAGAAAGCTTTGTCACCTTCATCCTTCTTGCGAGCTTCTTCCAAGCTCGCAATTTGGGCGTTCTTCAACTCCACGTCCTGCTGCAGTTCTGGCATTCCTTTTCTTCTCTTGAGCACGAAATAGCTCAAGATTGGAAGCAAGAACGGCCTGCATGCACGAAAACAACATTATGGTTAGCACTATTTAGTCAACGAGACCACTTTGCCGGCTAAATTTTTCAGCCGCCAAAGTGCTCGGGGGCTGGGACCATAGGCTATTTTACCTCAAGTTGTCCGTGCAGGGTGTCGTGGAGTTCGTCCATGTGCGCGTACCAGTTGCGGGTACCGTCACGCATGGTCTTCAGTGTTTGCCGGGGGTCTTGCAACCCTTTGCCAGATTGGGAGCCAGGATGGGAGGACGATCCGCCTTGTTCGGCCGCCATCTGGTCATCCATCTCCTGCTTCATGGCAATAAATCGAGCGGCATCACTAGCCGAAGCTTCAGCCGTCTTGGAAAAAGTTAGCCGGCAACTGATTTCTTGCCCGCCATCTTCTCCGTAGCCGCCTCTGCGGTACCGGCAGCTGTGTACGTTCCCTGGCATACAACCACGGGAACGCCAACTGTGGGCGTTGTCGGCGCAGCAGCTGGAGAAGAGCGTGGTGGCTTGCCCCTGCCGGCAGCAATCTTCAAGTTGGAGCGGAGCTTGGGCATGGCAGGCTTGCCTCTGTAAGCAGAAACATGCAAGTTTGTCAGCACAAACATATCAAAATAGCCAAGTCAGGGAAAGCCAAAGTTTGCTACCGCTTGAAGGGACATTCCCCACGGTCTCATCCTCTGCATCGACAGAGGTGGCCGCCTTCTTCCTCTTCTCCAAATCCTTGGTGGAGGAGCTCAGCTTGCGCTTCTTCGATTTGCTGGCACCTGTCGTACCAGTTTGGAGCCAACTCTTCCTCCCCAAGGTTTGCAGCTGAAAAGGAAACAAGACAATATTAATCAGTACCTAGTGGGCAAGGATGTTAGTGAAATAACAAAGTAGCTTTGACTTACCGCTGGGGCTGGGTTGTCATGGGTGAACATGGCGACGCCTTCAGCCGCCTTCACCGACAGAGGCTTGATAAGCTCTCTAAGCCGGTATTCCAAGGCATCCTGATCAAGGGTGCTGTTGCCGGCGTCATCCGCCTTGTACTCGCACATCTTCAGTGGGCGATGGCGGAGTGGCATAATCTTCCTCGACACCCAGCAGATGACGGTGTCAACTCCGTCAAGTCGTGGAGCCAACATCGTCTTCGTCAAGAACTCGATCCGCCTAACGGCAATCGAAGTTCCGCCGACAAGCTGCTGAGCGGCACCTTTGCCGTCCAGCAGCCTTGTGGGTTGGCGGACCGTTGACGAAGGCGGCATCCCTTGTGTGCTGCCAGGTGTCGGGATGTCCTTGCAGTAGAAGAAAGTGCTGGTCCAGTGCTTCACCGACTCGATGTATGGTATTTTGGGTACCAGTCGGGTTGGCGGCAGTTGAACGTGACACTACCGCAGGTTGCTAGGTGGCCGCCTGGTATGGTTTGCCGGCGGCACAGGAAGCAGTACTTAAACAGCTCTATGGACGCAGCTATGCCTAAGTACCCTTCGCACAAAGCCTGGAAGCCGGCTAGCACTAGAATACTATTGGGCGCTATGTTGTGTGGCTGCAGCCCATAAAAACTAAGCACCGCCAAGAAGAAGGCGGAAAGCGGCAGAGACATACCGCGAAGGCTATGCGACGCCAACATGACGCGCTCGCCGTCTTGGGGGTCAGGCACCGCCTCGTCGCCTGGAACCCTCCAGGAGCATTCCGTCTTTGGCGGAATGTATCCGCCTTCCTCCAGCTCCTTCAGATATGCTGACGTCATAACTGACGGCAGCCAGTACCTGGAACCCAGGTCTCCAGCCTCTTCCTCTTCCTCGGCGTCGTCATCCTCGTCGGCGGCAGATTCCGCCGCAGCCTCAGAGCTGGTCGCCGCGAGGGATGGGAGGGGAAAGGTTGGAGCGGCGGTTGCAGGCGCCGCCGGAGCTGGGGAAGAAGTAGAAACCCGCCCGGCCACGGTGGCCGGGGGAGGTCATCGATGCCCACGGGCACCGCCGCCGCCGCTGGGACAGATCCAGATCCGGCGGGGGTCGCAGAGCCGCAGCCAGTGCCGCCGTCGCCGCCGCATCCTGCTGAGTGCTCGCCATTTGGGGAGAGGCCGCTCGTGCTCGCCGGAGTTGAGTACGGGGGAGATGAGCTCGGGAAGGTGAGGAGGCCACGGTGGGTGCGAATGGGAAGAAGTGCATCGATGTGCCCTTTGGGGTATTTATCCCCACGCGCCAAGATCCGTGCCGAGATTGGGGGGACGCGAGATTTCCGCCACGTGCCCACGATTTGCACGTCGTGGCAACGGTGTCTGCGGCCCTCGCTCCGATTTCTGTGCGTAGTGGAGAAACCATCATGACGCATGCCCAAGTCCAAACTGTCGTGGACTGCATGGCGTCATCCGTCAACATTTGACGGTCCAGTCAATTGACAAGACTGGTGCCAGGAAGATTCCTGACAATGGTCAGGCCGTCTTTCCCATGATGGCGGCAAATTGTCCGACTACTTTAGGCGGACCGCCGCTTACTTTCAACTTTGGAATGCTTCAAGCTCTTCAGACGCTTACAAGACAAGGCGGACGTTGCCGACAAAAGAAGACGGCGCCTGAAGAACTCGAACCCTCCCAGGGGCTAATGTTGGGGATATACCTACTAGGGGTATCACCAGCATGGATCAATCCGGCTAGTCCAGGGTGGCCCGCAGTGGTGGTGAAGGCTTTGCCTACCGGGCGGCCCAGATAGCTGACGACCAAGGAAGGCGGATGCCGGCAAGGAGGAGGCCCAAGACTGAAGCCCATGAAGCCACCAAGACCAAGACGGAAGGCGGCATACTTGCCGGCTAGGTTTAGGACTCCGTATACTTGCTGGATACGTAATCACCTTGTAACCCTAGGTCCAGCCGCCTATATAAGCTGGACCTCGGGACGCCTTTAGGGCAACCATATCTCTCATACATCCAACTCATTGTAACCTGTTCACGGCGATATTGCCTTATAGTGAATTATAGCAGCACGTAGGGCACCGCCACCGCCGTGGTGCCTGAAGCTGGGTAAACCGCCGTGTACAATCCCGACCTTGACGACGTCCACCTTCTTGCCCTACGTTCACCCTCGGCTAGCAGGACCCCGTCTCCTATCCAAGATGCCGATACAACGACACCCACGGTCTCCAAAACTCCCTCTACCTGGAAGAATCTGGCCTCTAGCATTGAACTGATGCACCGTTTGCTGAACTTTGTTCGGTACAGTTTCACCGTGAAGTCACCTCAGCTCCTGGTTCAACAGATTCATCCTCCTCCGAGTAATCTCTACCTCCAGAGGTCCCTTTGAACCCTCCTGACTGTCCACCTGCAGCACCACCCCAACCCTTTCCTTTGAAAGCAGAGAATCTAAGCGTCTTCGGGTATGGTGGCCTGCCATAGGCATCCCTTCCAGCAGGGTTTGGGCACATGAGCTCGGCATGTTCCAAAATTCCACAAGAGAAACAAAAGTAGGGAAGGTTTTCATATTGGATATCAAATAATTCCTTCCTCTTGACTTTCGATAGTTCCAACTGAACAAATCTCATCAACGGTTCCTGAACTTTTATCCAGATCCTAGTCTGAAGACTCTCCCCCCAGGCATATCCCTTATCATCAGCATCAATCTGGATAACATCTCCCATCATCGCAGCAATTCTTGACGGCCAAGGTGGGCATAGCAGGTTAAAAGCAGATTTATCACGCTCGCCCAGATTTTCAGCCTATCAAATTTCAACTCCGAAGGTCTCAAACTGATATCAAAGACCTCAAGCACCACACAATGTTTCCCAACAGACCAAGGCCCTCCATCCCAAATCCGATCACAGTCACGCTTGATCTCAAACCTCGCCACAAACATGTTTTCTCCCATCGGGCGGAAAGTTAAACCCTTTGGGTTCCCCCATGCAGGACGCAGAGCCTCCTCGATCGTACTGATATGGAGAGTCCTCCTGTATAGCACCTTACCGATCAGAGCATGCATCTGTCCTCCATCCGCTGCAGCTTCCTCATCAATGACAAGAGTCACCTTCTCCTTGTCAGTCAGATCCAGCCTATCCATCATCTCCTCCAGGGGCGCACCTACCATCCCTGTCGCCCGGGCAGCTGCTCGGGCTTCCGGCCGGCCGGCAAAGCTAATTTGATGATAATATGATAAAGAATCTCTACTATATAATATGGCTTCAGGTGATGGTCCGTTTTTCACTTTCCGATTTTGCCCCTACGTTTTGGTAGATATTATCCTCAACTGCCATCCATAAACTTAAAAAACGGTTCGACAAACAAAAGAAAAAGACCACCTTCTTCCTCGAGACCGACGGCCGCTGGCCGCTGGTCCCTGCGTGCAGCTCCCCAGTCGTGGTCGTGCGGCTGAGCAGATCCATGCCGACTAGATCTGCTGCTCCACGTCTCCTTCCTGTCCTACCATGCAATCTGTGGTCAACCGCATCCGTGCTTCCAACGCACCTGTTCCTGTATAGTCCCTCCACCATCGATGGCCCTGTTCCCGGCGTGCCACAAGCCTCATGCCCTTAGGCCTTACCATTGCTTTCGTCCCAACACAGACAATCCCAAACGCCGTAGGCCCCCTGATGTCCCGCTGTCTTGGTGCTTCCCTCGCCGCGTCGGTGACTCGGTGTACAGCGCAGCTCCTGTCCTCACCGATTCCTCCCTGCTCGGCAAACTCTCCATGAGGACATGTGTTAGTCGCTTCCTCTGTTTCATTGTTGCTGCTACATAACGGACGAACTCATGATGTCGTCATCTCACTAGCTAATCCCCTGCAAACATTGCTGCTTCTGACGCTGCGCATGGAGCTTCGCCGCCCTGATGCTTCTTCTGTCTCTGGAAGCTCTCCCTATCCATCGCATGCTGTTCTCCTATTTTTGCTGAGGCCTCATACTTTTTACCCGGCTTTAGATGTCAAGCATGAAAGAAATTGGAGATGGCATATGCCCTAATGAAAACGTGTGGATGAGAAATAAACCACCCCTATTAACTGAAGTTCAGTTCAGAAATTACCCGTGTGAAAAAATCATGGAGATAGAGTTAAAGAAAAAAGGCAGTTCGACAGGGGCATATACAACATACTTTCACTCAGTTATACTAGCAAGTTCGTTAAGAATAAAAATTATCCGCCTAGAAGTACCAAGAACTCATCTTCCGGAATTATTACAATATAGGTTCGGGAAATACACACCCTGTAAGTTAATGTGAAGAAAAGTAAATTGTCAACCAAAAAGTCTATGAAAGTAATTTCGTGTAGTACAACGTGCAAAAACAAATTTAGAGCCAACAAGTGTGTATGGATTTTTCTGGAAAAGCATAGTTAAAAACATAGGAAGTGATTAACTTCGAGTCTAGAAGTATACATCATGGCGAGAATTCTAAACAGGTAAAATTTGCCAAGAAAAAAAATGAAATTATAAAGTAAGAAGTACAAAAAATGTAACATGCATAAATTTGGCTTGAGAAGTGCAGTAGAATTTTTTAAAACATGTTCAATGGGAAGTACATAAATAATTTGGTACCCGCATCGCGATCTATTTTCTTGATGTTAATATATGACATATGGACACATAAATAGCACTATTTCTTCGTTGTGGGACAACAACTGTAAAAAAATTACCTGTCATCATTGACGGTTGCACGACCCAAACAGAGTGACCCTGACAGTACTTGCTTGACCATACAAAAATAATTTTCAGGTGATGGTGATTGTGCGTTTTTCACTTTCCGATTTTACCCCTCATCGTTAGCTAATTACGCCCTTTGCCACCGCCAAGTAAGACTTACCGGTCAACGATTCCACGCATAGCCCTAACTCTCTTCTTCCCCCGGCGCCTGGGATGTGCCCCCTCCGCACTGCGCCACGCGCCATCTGCTGCCTCTCTAGGTTACTCCAGCGGAGAGTCGCTTGGTCGCGTCCGGGAACGGCTGTGAGGAAGAGGGAGTCCTGCAAGCACATTGGGCCTCGGAGGAGGAAGTCCAGCGGGCTAGAGAAAAGTCGCGCAAGGAGGAGTCAGTGAGCTTGGGGGATCGTGGTTCGTGGAGGAGAGAGATTCCGGCAGCATGGTCTGCGGGACCCTTATCCTCCGGCCCGACGCCCGGATTCTCTTCCGTCACGGCGTTACTCCAGACCAGCGTTTCCGTGCCACTGCACTGCTGGTCCGGCGATAAACCTGTCCGCTCGACCCATGCGCCTTGAAGCAATTGGAAACAGAGCACCAGCAGCCCGGGTCATGGCGACTCCATCATTTATGCCGGACCATGACGCTACAGCCCCAGGTGCTCGCGCCGCCCCGTAGCAACGCACGGGTATTTAGCTATTAGTATAATATGCCTTGGTACTAAGTGTTTGCCCAGGCTTCATTATTTTCCTGGGTCCGCTACTGATCTCCTCCACGTTCTCTGTCCGTCCATGATCACCACGCCGGGAAGTGCTTGATCCCGACATGGTCTCCCTCACACCACGTACGACGACTTCAAGGACAGCACCAAGGGTGGGCAAGGATGCAAGATCCCCCGTGATCACCCCGAGCACCCCACCGAGAGGAGGATCGTAGCGTGTGTGAATTGCACGAGTGATCTATGCAGAACCTCACGAACGCGCCAAGGGAAATCGAGATCGCCCCTGCGCCGCCATGGTTGAATTACCGTATTATAAGGCCTGCCCACAAAAAACTAATTTAGGACATATGCCCTTATTAGCATGGTCCTGTTCAAAATAAATAAATTTCTAGTCTCTAACCCAGGTGCCAAAACGACGCACTCCAGGAAAGCCCATTGGTCAACGCACAAGTTTGGCCCATCAAAATCATATGTTTCCTTTCCAGTCCACTTGGGGTGCGATAAAAAAAAACTAGACTTATGGTGCGTTTTTGTGACCAGATTATTCAAACTAGCTAAATGCCCGTGCGTTGCAACAGGTCGACAAAAGATATGGGGTGATATTATTTAAAAGGCATAGCAAATTTGATCCACGTGAAAATGTGGTTTTGTTACGGTTCAGTTTCTATTTCTATGAATATACAAAGAAGTTTGGTATTAAAATTTGCAGATATTTTCATATAAAATGGTTAATGTGAAGATAAATATTTATTTTGGTGAAATTACCAATCGTTGTTAGTTTAATATATACTCCCTCCGTTTTTTAATATAAGATGTTTTAGGTGTTGTACATGTTGTCTATATACATAATAAAGTGAGCGAACATAGACTAAAACATGTCCACATACATTTATATGCATATGAATGTGGACAAATGATAAAACATTTTATATTAAAAAACAGAGGGAGTAACCCACAAAATTACATACTGAATAAACTCAAGTGATAGGAAAACATATATGGTAGGGAGTATGTCTCTCCACTAAAAAGATATATTATAAGTACCCAAATATCCATGTATCTGAAATATTAAGAGGGGGGAGATAGTTTAATAGTACTGAAATTATGAATTTAGATATCAAATGTGTGCGGTGGTTGACATATTTTTCTGCCTATTTTAAGTTGATATGTACAGATAAACGCTACTATGGGGGAAAATAACATATTTTTGACCTCTAATATCATTTAATATAGTAATATTTGAAGACACCAAAACTGAAAGAAAAACATATTACAACATCCACACATCTAAAAGTATCTTCATAACACGTCATTTTATTATTCCGCAGCACGCGCAGGCAATTCTTTGCTTATTTAGACAACTTGCATCGATCAATTTGTTCCCGTTGCAACGCACGAACATTTTGCTAGTATCATTTAATATAGTAATATTTGAAGACACCAAAACTGAAAGAAAAACATATTACAACATCCGAACATCAGAACACAAAAACGCTACGATTGCAAAGAACAATTGCCCTATTACAGGGTGAGGCAAGTACATAACTGTTTTCAGATCTAATATAACTTCAACATGTCCGCATATATAGATTTTTTTTCCATATCTAATGACGTTTCGACATGCTGTGTGAAGAGCAGTTCCAGCAGACACCAACAGGATCTTTACATGCTCAAGTCTAACTGTCTTTTGTTCAGTTTCACACACTCAAAACCGTGCAGTTAGAACAAAGCAGGCAATTAGCAGCAACAAAGCACGCAGCAGATTCAGTTACGGCCGGCCGGCCGCTCCAACTTCACGCGCGGAGCCGTTCTAGCCTATCAATCTCTCCCCACCGGCCGCGTCCTCCCTTCCTAGTTCCTCTCCACCAGCCCTGGCCCACTCATCTTCTTCCCGGCACCGACATCCTGCGTCCTCCCTTCCAAGTTCCTCTCCACCAGCCCTGGCCCACTCATCTTCTTCCCCGGCACCGACATCCCCTTCCTTCCATAGTTCCATGCACCAACCTGCCACACTGTCTGCTCCTTCGTTCCTCACTTTTTCCCCCGTCCGCCTCTCTCACTCCACACGGATAGAAACACGATTTGGGGGTCAATTGGTTCATACGGTTTGTAAGAACTGGCCACGCATCGATTTGGGATTAGTTTAATTGCTGTGGGTGAGATGTGCCCAATGAACTTGATGCGTACGGAGAAGCGGTCGGCCAAAGCAGCACGGCGGCCTCGCCAGTATCCACGGAGCCACGGAGGCGGCCAGCTCCATGTGCGGGTGCGCGACTTCGGCGAGGATGGCTCCCGCGGGGGGTACGCGAGCTCTAGGTCGTCGATCCGGGCCTGGAAGAGGAGTTGGCGGCAACGCCGACATCGATGCGCGGGGAACCGAGGTGAGCGCCGTCGTAGAGGATGGAGATGAGCTCCGAAGCTTGGTTCCCTTGTCCGGCGCACCAGCACGCCCACCGTCGTCGCCTTAGGGGCGGTACTGGCCTGGGACGAGGGCCAGCTCACTCCACTATCCCGACGACCGTGGCGTGGCGATGGATTTTTTTTTCGGCGGCGCGGCACTGTCGGAGATGTAGCATAGCGCGCCGCGGCTTCTCCTCTAGGCCGGCGACGTCGTGGTCCGAGTGTGGATTTCTTCGTGCGGGGTAGATCAGGTAGATGCGTCGGGGGAGACGAGAACAGCGGCCGAAGGAGAGATGAGCAGGTCAACAGACTTTTTTGAGCGAGGGGAATCGAGCCACCGAACCGGTACGTTGACTTGGCGGTGGCAGATCATGTAATATTTTTTACCTCAGTCTAGCAAGCAGGGGTAAAACTGGAAATTTAAAAAACGTACCATCACCTGAAGACATATTATATAGTAGAGATGTACCTTTTTCTAGTTTTTATGTTGTAACATTGACAAAATCATGGAGAATTTTCTTTAGTTTTTGAATACACCTTAAATAGGATTCGTGATGTGCAAAGCTTAAGATAATTGAAAAACGTAAAATCATCCTGTTTTTGTCATCCCCTCTGAATTTTATGCAAGGCATCAATGCGCCTCAAATATTTCAAAATAACGGTTAAATAAATTAGTATGTAATGATCATATTGTCCCCAGGTAAACTTGCGTCATTCCAATTTGCATTCTAGCCCCAATAGATATTCTGACATTAGCAATGTGTAGAGAGGATGACACAACTAGTGCATTTTTTCCGTTAGAATTATTCAAGCAAGTACTTCTTTTTAAAAGGGGAGCCCCATCAAAACATGCAAGCAACCGTTTTGTCGCATCGTTCCAAAAATATAGAGTTAAAAATCCGAGGTCATACCTCGCGAGAGTATATATCTGCACCAGGCTATTTCTAACGCTATGACAATAAAAGATAAAAATAAATTCAAAATACATACTCCCTCCGTTTCAAAATATAAGGCACGCTATTTTTCTGCTGGTATTCGATACTTAACTTTGACCATCGATGATAACTTTTTAGGCAAATCTTTCAAAAAGGAAAAGAGGCAAGTGCGCCGATGGTGATGAGTCTAACTTAGATATAGCTGGGATTTTCATCCCAAAGATGAGATTGAGTCACCACCTTCAGTAAGAGCACGACGTGAACGTCGTGTCAACATTGCCAACATTTTTTTCAGCAAAGTGTGCAAATTTGATGTGGACGTCTTTACCATCATCACATGTCGGGCCAACACCACATATCGCTAATCAGATGCGCTGGGGAGAACTGGTGGAGCAAGCATCGCAGTTACGGCTGCTGCCATTGACAAACCCCAATATGCGACTCGTCGATCGTCGATTCTGACACGGCTTAAACCAGTGCCATGTTAGCTGAAACCCTAGCAAGCAATCCTGTTTTATATGGCAATCCACATGGTATGCACGATCGAGGACAGCTAACTACTGAAATGCATAGGTTTACAGAGCGAGCTAGCTAGAACTCGTTGCACTTGCACATGCGTATGGAGTTATGGACGTACGCTGACTGAACCAGCTAACATATGTGGTACTCATCATTGGATGGGTGAGAGGATATGTCGTCGACTTTTGGTCAGATCTGTCTGATTCTTATCAATTGACAGCCACATCCAATCTCTACTACTACTACTTCCTCCGTTTTTTAATATAAGATGTTTTAAGTGGTACACATGTTGTTTATATGCACACTAAAATGAGTGAACATGCACACAAAAATGTGTCTCAGCTGTGTGCATCAGTCGATGCAGAGGCTGGGGATATCCCCTTTTCTAATAAAAAAAACACAAAAATGTGTATACATACATTTGTGTGCATGTGCATGTGGACAAAAGCTAAAACATCTTATATTAAAAAACGGAGGGAGTACTACATAGTGGCGGGGCTACGGCATTTCGAAGCAGGGTGCCTAAAGCGTGCCATAGTAGATACAAATTATTTTGGGTGCATATGTGGTGAAAAATGTTGAAAATAGAAGCGATTTAGCATATGATTTAATCCGCGAAAACAGTGAACAATTCATGACTAGAATAATCAGAATAAAACTAATCATGCGATCTACTAAAACAGTAGAGAAACAGAACGAATCTACACTATATATTACTAGAAGAAATTGTAGTAGTAACTCGAACAAGAAGATCAATAGATCATACAGTGGGGCAGCAGCAGCGGAAGCGTTTGGCGTTCACGTTGTCGCCCATGTCATCGATGAAGAGGCTGCCGATGTCGGGGAAGAAATCGTCATTAGGGAAGAACTCGAAACCAGTAGTCACGCGAGTGCGCTCCCCAAAACCTGATCGCCCCTCTCCCGTACATGATCACAAGAGGCGAGGTTCCGGAGGTCTACTGTCCCTTCAACCGGTGCACGCCGGAAAACGGGATGGAGAAGACTTGGAAAATGGCGGCGCGATGTTCTGGAAGTGGAACGGCGAGAGACCATGTGTTTCCCGTAGTGGCGACTAGGGTTCGCCCCTGCTTATATAGCAGCCGCCGGTCGGGTAGGACGTGGGTGGAGCCGCACGATCGAGTAGATAACAACCCCACGATCCAAAGGAATCGGAAACGGCAAAACAATTAACGCGCCCGTTAATTATTAATCAATGACTCAATAAATTTTCCCGAACAGCAAAAATATAACTCGGCTCGGCGAGATTCCCGCCACCACGACACGGCGTGTCATGACGTGACGAGACGAGCGAGCGGCGGAGGTGGAGTGCGCGGGAGAGAGCCTTCTGTTCTCACAAGCACACCAAGTAGCACACAACACTCCACGTTATAAAGTGGTGCAACTCTCTTCCAACTAGTAATGTGGGACTAAATTTTAGTCCCCAAACCAACCATATAAATGGGCCATGAGATTTTCGGAATTTAATTGGGACATAGGCTAAAGCTGGGCAAAAGCCCACAAATTCCAACAAAAAATACCATTTTACAAAGGAAATTTTTTCCACCCGGTGTCCGGTGCACCCCCTGCCATGCCTTAGCTCCACCAGTGCTAGTACATACATAATTTTTCCTCAAGAAGTGAGAAGGAATCATTGGCCGACACGGCTTAACCTCTGGTTCGCTATTTGGATCGATTTTGTATGTTGAATTCATTGCGAGGGGATTACTAAACCGGCAAAACGGTCGGTGCGGTTTGCTACTACTTTTTTTTTTTACGTAGTAGCAAACCGCACCGACCGTTTTGCCGGTTTAGTCGATCCGCCATAACTATTCTCGGTCTTTTGCTGTTCTTGATGGAAAGCGACCTCCTAACACACGCATATGCATCGCGTCACCTTTATCTAGATTTGTTATCATACTGAGACAGAGTGCTTAATTTGATCCCGCATGCGATGGACGACGCCATCCGTCTTCTTGCATCGCGTCCATGTTGAAGCTGTAAACCGGGAATTAGGGACGAAAATCTTGGATTAATTAGGATTCTTGGTCTAAGTGGTTTGACTCCAACACAGTCAGTGAACTCTGCATCAAAAACTGCACAACTGGCGATCGATCGCAGTACGGGTATCGGGGTATGCTGTCAATGCTGTGTTGGCGCATATGGGCCCCATTTTTGTAGAGTACGACCTTTTTCAAAATTCTGCTGGCCCCAACGGCAGCCCGGGAAAACCATGTGACCTCGGCCCGCCACACATGCTCCAAGTCCCAACTCCCCTGCAAAGGAGGCCGCTGACCCGCCGTGTCGGCGATTAACGACCAAAAATGGACTAAGTTCGTAATGTTCTAAGCAGAAAATGAAAATAACCATTCTGTAAAAAAAAATATCACGCCTGAGCTTCAAGAGTGAGTCAGTAGGACTGTACAGGAAGAAGTTGCTCTTTATCTCACTCCATGTCTCCTGATCTCAGGGTAGGCAGTAGGAAGCAGCTGCTCATCTTTAATGTTCTCACTTTCTCGTTAATGTTAGGACATCGAAACACATCATCGCATTTGCATGCACTATTGGTGTACAGTGTGCTTCATCAAAGCGGCAATGCGTCTCCGTTCTATGCACACATGGATCATATCGATCATGGAGGCACGGCTGTATCTTCAACATGCACCATTGCCCCAGAACAGTGATACTCGATGCAATGCTTTCTTGTCGGTGTAGCTGCCATGATGGCGGTCTGATGAATCCACCCAGAGTTTCCTCTTAACTGACGTTGCCATTCCAAGAGATCGATCTGCTCTCGTCAGCTACTAGAGCGTTTGTGTGCCGTACGTGTGGCCAGTGCATGCATGGCAATCTGGAACTGTATGTGAGGTGGCTTTCAGTTCTTGTAACCCCTTCACAGTTTCGTTGATTAAATACAAAAAACGAGAGGTGATCTGGAGGATCGATCGTACATTAGCATCTCTTATGAATTACTACTAGCTTGTGAGTTGCTCGAGTGACTAAAACTCTAAGAGCACTTGATGACCAGGACACGTCAGGTTGAAGCATACTTCCTACCAAATTAAATAAGATCGCCGGTTCACGCCAACCTCTCTCTCTCGTACGACCATGTCGCTCTCACTGTTCGTGCAACTGCTACTGCATGCTCCATCCGTCCATTACTCCATGGTCACTACAGGAATGGCCACCTATGCCGACGGACTTTTGTCGTCGGCACAGGTCTTTTACCGTCGGCAAAGGTCCATCGGCATAGGTGTCCGTAGGCATAGCTTAGAAACCCGTCGGCACAGAGCCGTCGGCATATGTTTCCAAAATTATTTTTTTCATTTTTTTATTTTTTTAAAATAAATTTTTTTTTTAAAATTTCTAATTTATGTTATCAAAATTTTGAAATTTCCAACTTAGCCACAAACAATTTCTAATTACATATTAGACACTTAATCTCAGGTCAAAGTACTTATCTCGGTCAAACTTCCCGTTCGGTCACCCATCCTCAGATTGCTCCAGCCCAAGCACGCTTAACTTTTAAGTTTCTTCTAAATTAGCTTCCAAATGAGATGTTAGAACTTACTGATGTTATTATTCTATCGAACATATTAACCCCTGGGTCATGATGTTACACTTTTATTGTCTAAATTTTGAAAATTTATTTGAATAAATAACAATGATTATGTAATAATAATATTTGAATAAATAACAATAAAATTTATTTTACTTTATTTTCTTCTTTTAACATTTAATATGCAATATTTCATATCTTCAAATCCGTAAATCAAAATTTAATAAATAAAATGTCTAAATCGATCAGAAAAATGAGAGAAAATCCAAATATGACATCCATAACATCTTTTTCATCATGCATATGACTTTTTGTAACATATTTTTGGTATTTTCTTAATAAAAAAGTTATTTTTACACTTAAAAAATGAAAAATGATGTTTATAAAATTATTTTTGGCAACAATGTTTGTCATACTAAGACACACCTATGTGTCAAATATGGGCACATTATCACAAACTATGGTACATAGATGATCATATCTAGGTCATTTGACTCGAAACTTATACATGTTTATAGATGATTGACCTTTTTGTGAAGAAGTTTTATGTAAATTTTGTCAAAACTCAAGTTTATCATTTTTCCTAGCAACTAGTACACGTATAAGGAGTCCATGCCAAAGGATTTATTTTTTGGGTATTTTTCACATTCTTTTATTTTTTTGAAAAATGGTCAAAATAGACCCGTGGCATAATTTGTTGCAAAAAGTCATATGCATGATAAAAAGATGATATGGATGTCATATTTGGATTCCTCTCATTTTTCTAATCAATTTAGACATTTTATTTGTTAAATTTCGATTTATAGATTTAAAGATATGAATTATTTCATATTAAACGAAAACAGAAAAAAAAACATAGCTATGCCTACGGCTTTGCCGTCGGCATAGCCTTTTGAACCTTTGCCGTCGGCATAGACTCTGTGCCGACGGCTAAACCTGTGCCGACGGCCGCGTCGATGGACATTCCTCGTCGGAGCCTATGCCGATGGCCCCGACAAAAAGCCGTCGGCATAGACTCCGGCCGTCGGCATAGCTCGCCATTCCTGTAGTGCGTACACAGTTTTAAACGAATAAATATAGGGATTAAATTTTATGTGTGACTGAAACTAAAAGGAAAAGAAATGACGTCTTATTTTTAATCAAGTCCATGACATGGTTTCATCTAGGTCTGGAAATAAAAATCGAAACACGCGAGCTATTTGACTCGTTACAAGTTTGACTCGTTTAGCTCGAACTCACGAGCTTAACGAGTCGAGCCGAGCCACGCGAGATACTCGTGAAACTCTGTGCACTCACAATAAGCCACATGCCCATATTCAGTCATCCCGACATTGGTTGTGAACTGACTAAGTGTTTGTTGCGATTTCTTTTAATATTTCTTGTGAGATTTATTTTTCAACTTGTTGTTCATAAAATCTTAACAACCTTTACCGAGTATAACAAGCAACCTCGGGTCTATAACAAGTCAAGCCATGCTGGCCTTTTTGCTTGTTAAAATTAACGAGCTTAAGAAGTTCGAGCCAGCTCGTTATCCAAGTCTACTTTCGTTAAGGCGCACGCGTGTGGACGCAGAGTTGTTTTATCATGATTTTGCGCTCGATTTATGGATTCAGATTGACGGATCGATCCATTGAAAGTTGCCTTAAGTCTCTTAAGTGTAGCTGTCTAGCTTGTTGTAATAACATACACCTCTAAGAACCAAGCCGATGATAGGGCATTGTCGAGCAAACCCCTAGACATCCCGTACCATCGCCCTTCACCACCGATCGATCGGATGCTTACGGAAGGAAAATACAGACGCTCGGATAGTTGCCGGATATGATCAGTATAACGACATTATTTCGTGGAAACAGAAAATAGAATGGTTTTACTAATATCCGTCCTTATACGCATGTTTCACGGTTATATCCGGCAAGTATCTAACACTATATCTAGCAACTAATACATCGAACCTTAGGCCCACTAACATATGTAATTGTAGCCCGGCCTAAATTGGTGACCTTATATGGAATCGCTAACTGGTATGGTGTGTCCTTCACTAAAAAAAACTATAGTGTGCCGTTTTTTACAGAAAAAGGGAAAAATATATAGTGCGTTGGTGGCCTAATATATACGCCGCGCCAAGACTATAGCTTGTAGGTCAGGTTTAGGGCAACGATGTTGATAAGCTGATCGATACACGTCATGTAGTGAGATCGCATGGGCTTGAACATTTTATCATAGACACTTGTTCAATCCGATTATTTCTGATCGACATGTTGTACTCGCACAGCACAAGCCGCAAAACAGTGTGGGACCGCAAGTCCACGGAGGAAGCAGACCCCGATATATATCCACGACCCGATGCACTTACCTGTAATAATGCATTTTCGATTGTCATTATTCAGGGAACGCAACTAACCACGTTACGTAACATCTGTCTGGCCACATGATCCGCATTATCATTTGGACAGTAAGCTAGTGCTGAATTAATTGTCCACAATACCAGAGGACAAAAGTAAGTACATCTCTCGATCGAACAAAGATCAGGCATCGATCGTCGGTCGCTGAAACTGGCTAATCACTGACATGTGGTTATCACTATATATCTCGCGTGCGTGCTGGCTAATTAGCTCTGTCTCCGTCGCACTGATGGACAATGATCGCGCTAAACCCGGTCAAAATCCGAAGCGCGCTCGCGACGTTTCACGGTGCTGCACTGGTAGGTCCGAAAGCGCCCGGGAAATATGGGAAACGCGCGTGCCATTTTGCCAATGCCATCTCGAGCGGGAAGCATGCGCCACCGCCACGGCGTTCCCGCCGGCGACACGTACCAGCGGCGCCGCCGCGTTCCGCCGTAGGCCAGCGGGCGAGTTATCATGCGCGTCTGTGATGGATGGATCGACCTTGGTTAATGCGCCCAAACTCAGGTGTCGCGACATAGACGTGCATCGATCCCGGACGCAGTTCGCGAGCGTGGTGCCATCGATCGTCGTCGAGTGACGCGTCCACGAACGTACGCCGCGACGTCAACTTTTGAGTTGGGTTGCCAGTTGGGCTCCGGGAGTAGGGGATGCCGACGCGTGCGCGTCGTCATAAATGGTGGCTTCCGTTCCATCCGCAGATCCTCGTCGGCACCTGCTCGTCCGCTCTCGAGCGGAGCACCGGTCGGTCGCAGCAGGCAGGCAATGCGCAGTACTAGAGCAACTAGCTTCGTCTTTTTACCACCAACACGCGTTAACTGAATCTATACGGTCAGCATCAGGTCGATCACCTCAGCTGCACCACGAGCAGAGAACCCAGCTCATTCGATCTGCTCGTGGCCGGCGGGGTCCAGGCCAGGCCGGCACTGTCACTACGGGAAACCGTCAAAACGCCGACGGCCGTCCTGTACGCCGACGGCCAAGTACAGCACAGGCTAGGGCAGACGACGAACAGGCCGTCGGCGTACGAAGCGCCGTCGGCGTAGAATTACGTCCCCGACGGCTGCCGTCGGCGTTCTATATCCCGTCGGCGTACAAAGGGCGGCACAACGGAACCGTCCAGCGTCGTTGATACGCCGACGGCTGCCGTCGGCGTTTAGTTGTTTTTTTTAATTTATTTTCGTATATAATATTCATTTCTTTATTTCTCTACATAATATTTAATGTAGTTGTAATTTATATATATATTGGACCTATAATTACCCTCCCAATTTCAGTATCCCACCCCCGTAAAATAACGGTTTGAGAGTTTTCCGGAACCCAACCCTACAACATATACATGTAAAACAAATAAAAACTTTTCCTGGCTCACTAGAGAGAAAGTGATGCCGGTGATGTCGGTCACACCTAGGAGTAGAATCTTGCACATTTACAACACACAACACACTTGTATACATATGGTATGTCACAAGCTAGGTTTGGGTGGGGTTCCGACGCTCCGGGGCCCCGCTTCGGTGAAACCCTGAATCCGCTGGAAAAACCTTAACGTTTCCGTCTACCCCCATAGACGTGCGTCGAAACGGGTAGCCCAGTGGACTTTTTTGCTTGGTTGTGTTATGTTAGGCCATAGGAACATGAGAAACCAAAGTCTACCCCAAATCGACACACGATTCCATCCGGTTCGCCCGAAAGGGGAGTTTTCACCTCTAAGTGCAGAAACTAACTAGAGAGAAAGTGATGCCGGTGATGTCGGTCACACCTAGGAGTAGATTCTTGCACATTTACAACACACAACACACTTGTATACATATGGTATGTCACAAGCTAGGTTTGGGTGGGGTTCCGACGCTCCGGGGCCCCGCTTCGGTGAAACCCTGAATCCGCTGGAAAAACCCTAACGTTTCCGTCTACCCCATAGACGTGCGTCGAAACGGGGTAGCCAGTGGACTTTTTTGCTTGGTTGTGTTATGTTAGGCCATAGGAACATGAGAAACCAAAGTCTACCCCAAATCGACACACGGTTCCATCCGGTTCGCCCGAAAGGGGAGTTTTCACCTCTAAGTGCAGAAACTAACTAGAGAAAGTGAAGCCGGTGATGTCGGTCACACCTAGGAGTAAATTCTTGCACATTTACAACACACAACACACTTGTATACATATGGTATGTCACAAGCTAGGTTTGGGTGGGGTTCCGACGCTCCGGGGCCCCGCTTCGGTGAAACCCTGAATCCGCTGGAAAAACCCTAACGTTTCCGTCTACCCCATAGACGTGCGTCGAAACGGGGTAGCCCAGTGGACTTTTTTGCTTGGTTGTGTTATGTTAGGCCATAGGAACATGAGAAACCAAAGTCTACCCCAAATCGACACACGATTCCATCCGGTTCGCCCGAAAGGGGAGTTTTCACCTCTTAGTGCAGAAACTAACTAGAGAGAAAGTGAAGCCGGTGATGTCGGTCACACCTAGGAGTAGATTCTTGCACATTTACAACACACAACACACTTGTATACATATGGTATGTCACAACCTAGGTTTGGGTGGGGTTCCGACGCTCCGGGGCCCCGCTTCGGTGAAACCCTGAATCCGCTGGAAAAAACCCTAACATTTTCGTCTACCCCCATAGACGTGCGTCGAAACGGGGTAGCCCAGTGGACTTTTTTGCTTGGTTGTGTTATGTTAGGCCATAGGAACATGAGAAACCAAAGTCTACCCCAAATCGACACACGGTTCCATCCGGTTCGCCCGAAAGGGGAGTTTTCACCTCTAAGTGTAGAAACTAACTAGAGAGAAAGTGAAGCCGGTGATGTCGGTCACACCTAGGAGTAGATTCTTGCACATTTACAACACACAACACACTTGTATACATATGGTATGTCACAAGCTAGGTTTGGGTGGGGTTCCGACGCTCCGGGGCCCCGCTTCGGTGAAACCCTGAATCCGCTGGAAAAACCCTAACGTTTCCGTCTACCCCATAGACGTGCGTCGAAACGGGGTAGCCCAGTGGACGTTTTTGCTTGGTTGTGTTATGTTAGGCCATAGGAACATGAGAAACCAAAGTCTACCCCAAATCGACACACGATTCCATTCGATTCGCCCGAAAGGGGAGTTTTCACCTCTAAGTGCAGAAACTAACTAGAGAGAAAGTGAAGCCGGTGATGTCGGTCACACCTAGGAGTAGATTCTTGCACATTTACAACACACAACACACTTTTATACATATGGTATGTCACAAGCTAGGTTTGGGTGGTGTTCCGACGCTCCGGGGCCCCGCTTCGGTGAAACCCTGAATCCGCTGGAAAAACCCTAACGTTTCCGTCTACCCCCATAGACGTGCGTCGAAACGGGGTAGCCCAGTGGACTTTTTTGCTTGGTTGTGTTATGTTAGGCCATAGGAACATGAGAAACCAAAGTCTACCCCAAATCGACAACGATTCCATCCGGTTCGCCCGAAAGGGGAGTTTTCACCTATAAGTGCAGAAACTAACTAGAGAGAAAGTGATGCCGGTGATGTCGGTCACACCTAGGAGTAGATTCTTGCACAGGTACAACACACAACACACTTGTATACATATGGTATGTCACAACCTAGGTTTGGGTGGTGTTCCGACGCTCCGGGGCCCCGCTTCGGTGAAACCCTGAATCCGCTGGAAAAACCCTAACGTTTCCGTCTACCCCATAGACGTGCGTCGAAACGGGGTAGCCCAGTGGACTTTTTTTGCTTGGTTGTGTTATGTTAGGCCATAGGAACATGAGAAACCAAAGTCTACCCCAAATCGACACACGATTTCAATTGCATCATTGTGCCCATCACTGCGTGCCATATAACTTCCCTGATATGTGTTACTCTTGAATGTAGGGACGTCAGGTTCCTTCACATGATAGCTAGTAGTTCTTCACATGGCAATCAGCGTTGGCTCTCTCTTCTCCAGATCTAGCTAGGTTCTTCACAATGGGTTCATCTGATCGAGTAACCTCTCTTGCATAACCTGCTGTCCTCTCTCCACTAAATTATAAATTAGGGAATATATTGACTAAAAAAAGAGAGGATACGCCGACGGCATTGCCGTCGGCGTAGTCTTATCCACTTAACCCACCCACCCCTACGCCGACGGCATTGCCGTCGGCGTAGTCTTATCCACTTACCAAAACGCGCGCGGGCACGCTCGTCTCCTCCACACACACACACAGTCCCCTTGCTCGATCCCCTCCTCCCCGCGCTGCCCACCTCCTCCCCGCGCTGCCCGCCTGCCCCTCGCCGCCGACACCTCCTCCCCGCGCCGCCCGCCCGCCCTCCCCGCGCCGTCCACCCGCCCCTCGCCGCCGCTTCCTCCTCCGCTCCCCGCCCCGGCCACCTCCTCCTCCGCTCCCCGCCCCGGCCACCTCCTCCCAGCGCCGCCCATCCCCGCGCCGCCCGCCCGCCCCTCGTCGTCTCCTCCTCCGCGCCCCGCCCCGGCCTCCTCCTCCCCGCCCCGGCCACCTCCTCCTCGGGCTGCCGCGTCTCCCGAAGCTCCTCGGGCCACCGCGTCTCCAGAAGCTGCCCGGCCCAGCTCCTCCTTGCTCCGGCTGCCCCCGACGCCCCACCTCCTCCGGCGCCACCGGATGTAAGCCCCACCTCCTCTTCTCCACATTTTAGGAGTAGGATTTTAGGGATTTTACATTTAGGGATTTTAGGAGTAGAAATTATAGATGGGATTTTAGGAGTAGAAATGATTTAGGGATAGATGTAGTAAATAAAATGTTGTTGAAAATAGAAAATAACAAAATGATTTAGGGATAGATGTAGCAAATAAAATGTTGTTGAAAATAGAAAATAACAAAATGATTTAGGGATAGATGTAGCAAATAAAATGTTGTTGAAAATAGAAAATAACAAAATGATTTAGGGATAGATGTAGCAAATAAAATGTTGTTGACAATTATTTTTCATATATTCATTTCATATATGACTAACCCTGTATCAAATGCTTTTACTTAACTAAGTATCATGTCGGAGCCGGAGCGAAAGTTTCGTGGTGTTCACCGGAGACCCACGAAGATCCCGACTTGGGCAGCTCAGATCACAGTGGATCACAGGAAGATCCAGCTTGGTACTTTCAGGTGCCCGTGGCAGGCGGCCCGCGCCTACGACTGCGCGGCGGTCCAGCACTTTGGGGCGAGAGCGATCCTCAACTTTGAGGATGAGCGGAGCGTGGCGCACATGTTAGCGCCAGATGGCATGAGGATCGCGACGAAGGCCGAGGAGAGGGAGCACCGGCAGGCAGAGAGCTGCTCAGGGCGCGCCACCAGCGCGAGGATGACCCCTTGGTCAAGGATCTCCTCCTTGATCCCCAGGTGATGGCGGTCCAGTACCAGGTCTTGAGCGAGAGCCGGCAGCAGCGCGGGCAGGGCGAGGCCGGCCCCTCCGGCACGCAGCAGCAGGGCGAGGACTCTAGCAGCAGCCTGTCCTCTTGTTGGGGCCGCTTGGACGACGTCACTGACACCGGCGCGAGTCGAGTTTAGGATGTCTATCATCCTACCTGTCGTACTACTAGACTTATCTTGCTACCTGTTGTACTGCTAGACTTATCATACATGCTACCTATGTATTATTGTGCTACTTGTCTATATGTGTTATGTTTAGCTAATATGGTTACATCGTTCTATGGTTTATTCTGTTTTATGTTTAATTATTAGGTAAAATGGAGGGATATTTGCTTATATATTTCGATTGTTTGTACTTTTCAGATGACGTAGCTTCCTCTCGGCCTTCTCCGGCCACCGATCACGCTTCGAGGGTATAAATCTTTCGCCTCTCTTGCTGCATAGGTTTATTTTGGTCTAGATCACCAAGTCAGTCGCGTAACCCGAGTCAGATCCCATCCGGAAGGGTTACAAATTTATAAATATGCAGGATTGTCCATCTTTGCATATTTATAACCGTAACACTTCCGGGTTGTCCTGTTGGACAGTCCGAGTACGTGTAGATCGGGTCGTGTTCCACGTTCTACCCCTTCCTGAGACGGAATTTCGGCAGCACCTCCCTGTTGTTCTTCGGATGCACACCCTCTCGGCTTGACAAGCTCGAGACGTGTATTCTGAAGAACAGCGGGGAGGTGCTGCCGAAATTCCGTCTCGGGTCGGGGTAGAACATGGGACACGACTCGATCTACACGTACTCGGGCGGGATAGGCCCCTACCTATTAGAAGTGTATGTGAACCCTTGCATGTTGTAAAAGATAAAATTTGGCCGTAATAAAATGGTGACATTGCATGCAAGAAAATAAAAATATGATGCATTTAATTTCATGTTATTATTATTTGGCTCACAGTAAAGCAGCAGAGGATGGCAGATAATGGGTGGATGTACAGTGGCCGAATTAGTTTGGTTGACAAAACAGATGAGTGGGTATGGAAGACGCATTTGTTAGTGAAGGAGTTAGCGCGTAAGGGTTCAGAGTCAGGCGCTCGTGGACAGTGCCCTTGCCCTCGTTGCAAGTTTCGTACACGTCAGGGAAAGGATGATATGATTAAACACCTCTTCTCTCGTGGGTATATGCCGAACTTCGTGACGACAGTCAACTTTGATGAGTACGAGCGCGAGAGTGGCAGGGTGATGCGGCAGCGGATCAATGGCAATGAAGATGATGGGATTAGAAACTGGCTAGATGATCTCCGTGCTGGCGACATGCCAGATTCGCCACCATCACAGGAGGAACCGGAGGAACCTCCAGAACCGGAGGAACCGCGTGAACCGGAGGACCCAGAGCCAACCGCGAAGGCCTTCTTTGCTATGATGGCCTCGTCTCAGAGGCCTCTGTACGAGGGTGCAAAAGTTTCTCAGCTCGATGCCATCTCGCAAGCACTAGCCAACAAGCTCCAGTATGGCAGCACCCGTTCATGCTTTGAAGCGCATCTGCAAACAACTGGTAACCTGTTGCCTGAAGGGCATTGTCTGCCTCAAAGCATGTACGAAACGAAGAAAATCCTGCGAGATCTCAGCATGGATTATCAGAAGATAGATTGTTGTCCAAAAGGATGCCTTTTGTTTTGGAAACAGTTTGCCAATGACAAGTACTGTATCTTGTGTAAGGCCTCTAGGTATCATGTGGTAAAAGGACCCGATGGTACGAAGACGCAGTCAAATGTCGCCATTAAGATTCTTCGTTACCTCCCATTCATACAAAGAATCAAGCGGCTTTACATGAACAAAGAGTCTGCCACACAGATGCAATGGCACAAAACGGGGAAGAGATACAAGGATGAGCACGACCGGGAATTGATGGGACATCCATCTGATGGTACGGCATGGAAGAACTTTGATGCGAACCACCCCGATGAGGCAGCAGATGCTCGAAACGTGAGAATCGCGATAGCAACCGATGGATTCAATCCATATGGTTTGTCGACTACCGCGTACAGCTGCTGGCCCGTGTTTGTTATTCCGCTCAATCTCCCTCCTGGAGCCCTAATGCAAAAGAAGACCATGTTCCTCTCGCTGATCATTCCAGGTCCTGAATATCCGGGGAAGAATTTAAGTATGTACATGCAGCCAATTGTGGATGATCTGAACCACTCTTGGCACCACGGGACGTTGACATATGATCGTGCATCGAAGACAAACTTCTTGATGAAAGTTTGGTATCACAATTCCATGCATGACATGCCCGGGTACGCCCTATTCTGCGGATGGTGTACAGCTGGTAAGTGGCCATGCCCAGTGTGCAGGAACCGACTTGAGTTCATGTGGCTAACGGCGGGACGGAAGTATTCCGCGTTTGACACACATCGAAAGTTCCTCAAAAGAGGGCATCCGTTTAGAGAAGACAAAAAGAACTTCAAGAAGGGCAGAGTTGAGCGTGAAGAAAAAGCGATACCAACTTTCGATGGTGCAGCTGTTGACGCCGAGCTAAGTGCTCTCGTGCCTGCTGGGGAAAAGGCCCACGATATGTGGGATATGGTGTGTCGCACAACTGGACTCACGTGGCAGGCTTGACGCAACTCGAATATTACAAGGACCTCGAACTTCCCCATAGCATCGATGTGATGCACACCGAAAAGAATGTTGGAGAGTCCCTCTTTCACACAATCCTGAACATTACCCCGAAGTCGAAGGATAATGTTAAGGCTAGAGTTGATGTTAAGAAGCTCTGTGATAGGGAGAGAATGCACATGAAGCCTCCTGAAGGCCGTCAAAAGAACTGGTTCAAGCCGCATGCTGACTTCTGCCTTAATAGTATGCAAAGGTCTGAGGCATTCCATTGGCTCAAATTCGTCGTGATGTTCCCTGATGGCTATTGTTCGAATATAAGTAAGGGAGTCAATATACAATCGGCAAAAGTCACCGGGCTCAAGAGTCACGACTATCATATATGGATTGAGCGGCTGCTACCGGTGATGGTTCGAGGGTATCTCCCCGACCGTGTCTGGCGAGTGCTCGCGGAGTTGAGCCATTTCTTCCGCACGCTCTGTGCTAAGCAAGTATGTCCCCTGATTATTCAGAAGCTGCATGAACTAGTGCCGGAGTTGCTGTGCAACTTAGAGACGATATTTCCGCCAGGCTTCTTCACTCCGATGGCACATCTTGTTGTGCATCTTGCGAATGAGGTACTCTTGGGTGGACCGGTGCAGTTTCGTTGGCAGTTTTGTATTGAGAGAGAGTTTAAGTATATTCGAACCAAATGTGGAAACAAAAATAAGATTGAGTCATCCATAGCCGAGGCAACTATCCTTCAGGAGATGGCAGACGCCAGGCTAACGTACTACCCCGATGATGTTCCCACTATGCATAACCAGGCCTCTCGGTACAATGTCGACGAGCCCAAGCGAGACCCCAAGCTCGTCCTCTTCCAGTGTCCCGGTGGCAAGAGCGGTGGCCAACAAGGTATAACTTGACCAATGATGAGCTGGAGTGCATAATGCTCTATGTGCTTATGAACATGAAGGAAGTGACCCACGACGAGCAGGGAGAAGAGGGCAGTTTCCTTAGGTAAAATGGGGAACAAATTACTTTGCAACTACTATCATGATTTCGTTCTAATACGTATTTTCTCCTTTAGTCAATTCACGGATGAAATGTGGTCGGGAACATCAGATGGACCCAATGAAGCCGCGTTGGACACTCTTTTGAAAGAGCCTGCCCCCGGAAAGAAAAAATTCACGGTTTGGTTCAGGGAAAAGGTAATTTCAAACCTGTCCCTTCTACCTTGCAATTCGTGTATTATCCCTCTTACTAATGCACAAAACAATTTGTACTTGTAGGGAGCTGATGCCAACGTTGTGATGTCAGATGAGTTGAGATGTGTCTCCCAAGGTTGTAACCGTAGAGTCGAGAAGTATGAGAAGTATGATGTGAATGGGTACCGCTTCCATACAGAGCATCACCAGAACAGTCGGCCTAATGCAAAGACTATAAATACCGGGGTCTTCACCAAAGGAGCCGGTAATTATGATTACTACGGAAGGTTACAGAACGTATATGAGCTGACGTTCAATAACACGAACATATCACTCAAGCTTGTTGTGTTCAAATGCCACTGGTTCGACCCTGAGCATGGAACCAAAAGTACCCCTTCCATTGGGTTAGTTGAAGTTAAGCCTTCAACCACCTACAATGGATCCGATGTCTTTGTTGTGGCTCACCAAGCCTTTCAAGTTTATTATTTGCCCTACCCATGCAAGAAAGAGGGACTCATTGGTTGGGAAGTCGTGTTCCATGTATCGCCACGTGGTAAGCTACCCATGCCCTCCGAAGACGATTACAACAACATTGACCCTAAAACATACGAGGGGATTTTCTATCAAGAGGAACAAACCTTTGGGGACTTTGGCATACAAGGTCTTGAGGACCGCGAGGACAATGCACAAACAGGTGGTGACGTAGTGGTGAATCTAAAGGATATAGATATGCTCAACAAGTTACAGAGTGATAGTGATGACGATGATGAGCCTCCACCGTGCGAGGAGGTTCCAATATACAACACTCGTGATAGTGATGTTGATAGTGATGTTGATAGTGATGATGACAACCCAGGACTTAACTATGAGAGTGATGATTAGGGGTGAGGGTCTTTTATGTCCTTTTGCGTACTATTTACTTTTCAACATGCTTCTTCTTAATTGCATTACGTCTTTATTCTTATTTACTACATTTTTCAACATGCTTAAAGTTTATCCTTTCTCAATGCAGGTGATTGACCAAGATGAGCCAAGGCAAGGAATCATCGGCCTCGGGCTCTCGGGAGGTGTAGGATGTGTTCGGGTGTAGCGTGTGTGAATTCGAACTTGTTTGGAGTTTGTATGAATGCTTGGATGAATTTGAATCATGTTTGTGTCATTTGGATATGTATGTGGTGTTTTATTTGATGTTTCTGTGATGTTTTATAATTTGTGCAATTTTAATTGTATTTAAAATGCGCCAGAAACCAGCAGCAAAAAATTTCAGAAACTGAAAATATGGTCAAGTCTACGCCGACGGCATTAGTATGCTGCGGGGGCGCACAGGATCGTGCCACGTCGACGCTGGAGGACCATATAGGTGAAGCAGACGGAGACAGTCAACGTTCCTTTTGTGGGTCCCACTTCAGATACGCCGACGGCGACGGATACGCCGACGGCATTGTTCATACGCCGACAGCGTCCTACGCCGACGACTATACGCCGACGGCGGCCGTCGGTGTAGGTCTACGCCGACGGCGATCGTTGCTACGCCGACGGCGGCCCGCCGTCGGCGTTTTGACTGTTTCCCGTAGTGTGTCCGCCGTACCCGACCAACGTACGTACCGCCATTCTTTTTATCTTCGGCTGCGCCATTGAATGAAGCCCGGTGGGCGTTGGGTACGCGTGGCCTCACCAGCGTGGAGCGGAGCGGAGCACGCCATGTTTCATAGTACTTTCATTCGATGCCTGCCTGCACGGCCGGTTAATAACCCTCTCTCTCCACTTAGCTAGTTTGCATGTCACTCCGGTACAAATTTTTTTTTTTTGAAGGATCCCAACTGCATATATTCAACAAAGATTACAAACTGAGCACGAACATATGCAGAAGAACAAGGCAGAGAAGCCCAACACAACAGCAGCGACAGCACCACTGAACCACCGCAACACCTGATGAAGAACCCCTACGCCGTGCAAGACGCCGGAGAGGAAGACACCAGATCGCCGCCACACCCAGGAAAGGGAGCACCCCACTCTTGTAGAAGGCCGCAGAAGCCGCCCGCCGCAAGCGACGGAACCGAAGCCGCTGAACACGCACGGCAATGGCGCATCCTCCCCGCAACCACTCCGGTACAATTCTGGTGCCCCTCTCACCTGTTTCCAGTCATCAACATGTTTAACTAACTTAAAAAGAATTTGTTACCCCGCATGTTTGATAACGAGTGGACATGATCCAAAAACTACTTCTGGCCAATAACCAATAATGAAGCCGTGGACACCCATATTGATTCCCACCGCTATACGTGTGTGTTCCCGTACGTGGTTCCCACTGCCTCGCGATCCTTGAAATTTTCTGAGGCGAGACATTCTGATATCCATGTGAAGCAACTCTTGACCACGATATTTTGTTAACCTCGTTACCGGTTTGTTTCCTTTTCTCGTCTCCGTATTTCGGTATCCCCATGGTTTACGCCATGTTGTGTATGTGCAGACGATGATGGATAACGTCACACCGAGTGGGCCCAGATAGTCTCTCTCCATCGTCGGAGGAGCAATTCACGGTCTCAGATCATAAATTAAAATACTCGTTTTCCAAGATACCCGGAAGCTGCCGCTATAATGCTGTTATGGTATGATGTTACACAAAACCAAAGTAACCCTCCCAACATGTAGGTACCAAATACCCTCATGGTCATGGGACATGATGTACGTCAACAGTTCTTTGATATTACTAAGAACATTATGACGATAACTTATCGTAGTATACCAATTGGTTGGGCCTGTCCAGACCCATTTTTCCGCCAACAATGTGCTCTCGTTGTTGCCGGCAAACCTTTTGCTCATGACCGGGAAATCAGGGTCACCATGCAACCAACGAGCTAGTCTTAGAGGCAAGACTAGGACAATTCTTGGTGTTCATATTTTCACACATGCGTATGGGTTTTCCACTGAATTTATATTCAGAAAATATAACAGTTATATCACAGAAATATAAATATTAATTATGAAACATATATTAAGAATAACATCGTGGAGTCTGATCCAGTAGCACCTTCCGTGGTAGATTCTGAAGCTGCCACATATTCCGCTTTCATCATAAGAGTGTGCAATCATACTTTGTTTGGAACTCTTCCAGCTTATCGCCCACCATTTAACAAGAACACAAAACCTAACTGTGCTTTAGAGTCATCCGGATCCGCTTCGTATCCGGCATCAGTGTAACCCTTTACAATGAGATCTTCTTATCCGCTCGACTCGGATCTTTGGCGCTATCTTTGATCCTAACTTTCTGACATAAAGGGGATACGGAAATTGTATACTTTGTTTGTAAATTGCTCACTTATTCTTGACTTGTCTGAAAATGAAATGGTGAAGTTTATCGATCTGACTCCCAGAAGGACACAGTGACTTCTTAGCAAGGATTTATCTCCTTGATTCACTTGCTTTTTAAAACATAAGACTATGAGAAAAAGGAGGGTTGCAACGTCTTGTTCATATTTTTTCAATGTGACAGAAGTTTGATTTGTTTGATTGCGTCATAGGAGAAGCAAAAGATCATTTCAAAAAGGTTTGAATAGATGCAAAATTTCTTATAAAATATAGTGCAAAACAGTCCTTCAGAAAATTCCTAAAAGAAATTCTTATAGGGTTCAATCCTACCAATGAAACAATCAACACGGGAAAACTCTTAAGGATTCCATTTCTATGAAGAAGTTATGAATCAAAGAGACCATATAATCGCACAAGATAATAGAAGATGAAAACTAGTGGTCATCTAGTGGCTGTAAAAAAACTACTGTAGTGAGCCAGTAAAGATTACAACTCTTTTAAATATGCTTTCTGAGGCACCTAATTAAATTCAGAATACAAGTATCTAATCTTAACCCTCCTGTTCTGGTCGATTTACTCCTTATTGTTCTTTTCTTTCACTAATTAAGTAACTCTTTCCCATATTAACACTTGGAAAAAAAATCTTATATGGAATGAAGTACGTATACGAGAAAGAAAAAGAATTTCCCGCCCAAGCTAATTAATACCTGCAGGACAGGACCACCTAGTTTATCTACACTTGGCCGAGAGCGGCATCACTGTCGACCCTAGGCGGCACCCCTCCGACGAGGAGGTCGCTGTCGTCGACAGGTATTGGAGCCTGGCGAAAACGCCGACCATGGGCGCGGTGTTGTAGGTGCACGCCTCGGTCTGCACGTAGTTGGAGCGGCCGTCCCTGAACTCGTCGCGGGAGTTTGGCCCGCCGACGATGGCGCCGACGAGCACGTTGGGGTTAGGGCGGCTCCGGCCGAACCAGTCGTCGAAGCCCTGCATGCAGCCGATGAAGCGGTTGTTGGCCTTGTGCGAGACGATGGAGGCGCTGCGGTGGTGCACGCGCAGGGGGAACCGGGCGCCGTAGCCGACCATGTAGCTCATCCGCAGCGGGTTGTGGCCGAGGATGTAGTCGGCCTGCGACCGTGCTAGGGCCAGCAGCTCGGACGGCGGCACCGCCGGGTCGTCGGGGCAGCGGAGGCGCGCGCCGGCTCCGTCGAGGTAGTGGGAGTAGACGGTGAGGAGGAAGGCGGCGCTGGAGGCGTACTGGAGGTTGTTCCACAGGCGGACGTAGAGCATGCCGCCGGGGCTCCGGTTCACGTTGTTGTTGCTGCCGTTGTTCCGGCCCAGGCACGCGCATAGGTAGTGCTCCGCCTTCGCCCTGTACTGCTCCAGCACCGGCCGGTGCTGCTCTCCCTGCGGATCGCCGTCCAGCAGTAGCTGAATAAAACAACCAGTGGTAAAATCAGTCTCGCTCTTACCACAAGCTACCACATTCAAGAGGAAAAAACTGGCAAATCTGTGATAATTAAGGACCGGCTAATATTGTTGATGAACTCATACAAATTAATCAAAAAACACAATGGTACTACGCATTGTCGATGATTCTTGAACAGTTCGACTTAAATGAGATTAGCGAAATTGGAATCCAGCTCGATCAATCGATGAAAGTTGTACCGATCGAATCTTCCTTTAATTCAGCTTGGTGTTGCTGTCGGTGGCTGCGAGTGAGCCATGCTAGATGCCACATGGTGGAGTCGTCTCCCGACCCTCCTTTCATGTCACTGCTCCATGAGCCCGGTGTATCTCACTATCCGACTCATGGGCCCCCGTCGAGCGATGCTTGCCGGGAGCATGTGCCACGAAGATTGATGAATCGAACGAATGAGCAGATGAAAGCCGGCCTCGGACTTTGCCTCAGCAGGCGATGCCTCATGATGGGAGCTTTTAAGAAGAACAAAACAAATGAGATGCATGGCATTTTGATTCCATCTGCGGTTTGTTTGATTTCCATTTCAGAAATTTTGGGCCCTGAGAATATTCCATTTCCCTTTCTAGATCAATTAGCGAATCGGGACCGAAGAATATTCTATGTTCCCTCTTGTCATTACCCGCACATTTAATTGTATGGAATCATAGAAAATATGCTTGCCTCTTTGCTCATTTTTTTTCCGTAAAAAAATGTTGCACAAATGGTATGAGCTAATAGTACTACCTAGTGGCTACTGCTCTTGCCGACACATTAACTTCACTTTCCACAAGATGCGATCCAGGCTAACGAGTGGACAACCTGTCACACTTACAGTGCACACTACAGCAAACATCTACGCTTGGGTAGAAATAAATTTGAACATCACCACCAGTCTAGCACAGAAAAAGCTGACAGCGTCATAATAGCTCTATGCCATGAAGTGAACACTTCAGTGTCTCAAAGTCTCAAGAGGGATAAAAAATCCCTATCGAAAGAAACAGTTGTATGGATAGAGGTTGACACGGTGTAGCTAGCCCTACGTGATGACCGCATAATGGAAAATCTATAGCAGCCTAACTACCACTCTGAATCTCTGATTGCTAGCCCCGGGGTGCCCCCTCCTCGCCGCCCTTCAAGCCTCCCCTCGCGCCCTTCCTCTCTGCCGCCGCCGCCATAGGCGTCGCTGGGCAAAGGCCCGTGTGGCGCGGCCGCGGCGGTGGCCTCCTCGATCGCCGGATGGGCCGGGGCGGCGGCGATCTGCCCTTCCTCTCCAGCGAAGGCGGCGCGGATGGCGGCGATCTGGACAAGCGACGGCCGGCGGCGGCGCTAGTAGACAGAGGCAGAGCGGGTGACGGGATGGATCTCGGCCCGCTGGGTCTAGATCGGACATCGATCTCGCGCACCTCCGCTGCTACGTCGACGACGGTGTGGAGGCTATCCGAGGCCATTTTCGCATCGTCGAGGACGCCTCGAGCAGCTGCTCCGGGCATGGTGGTGGTGGTCTTGTCCTTCGCCGGACGTGGCCGGCCGGGTTCGCGGCTGGATCGGCGGATCCGTTCCGTCATCCAGTCCGGCTGGAGTTGACCGGCGGCGTGGGGGCCGTTGGTCTTGCAAATAAAGGCGGTGGTCCTTGGTTCCGAATCATGTCAAGATGAAGATCTGCTTGACGCCGGTACCTTGATCTGGCAAGAGTGTCGAGTTTCGAAAGGCTCCGCCGGTGATCTTTCATGGGCTAATTCCTAGAGATTGCTGGATCGGAGGGATTCGGTCACGCCGGAGGGAGCGGCGTGAAGCTCTGCTTCTGTGCCATCATGGGCAAATCCATGGTGTAGTCAGAGGCGAGGAATGTCATGAAAGCTGAGATTAAAGGACTAGCAAATGGTGATTGGAGGCTTTGCGGCGATGAAGAACTTTCTTGGAGTTGCAGGAGGCGGAGCAGCGGTTTGTTAGTGGGGGGCAACATCACAGGTGAAGTTCAAAGTCCTACCTTTCAGGGTGAAAACCCAAGGTCTGGCCTTAATTGGTTGTGCCTGGCAATGGTCTTGCTGAAGACATTGTTTTGAGAGCGGGGACTATCTTCAGGGTGAAAACCCAAGGTCTGACCTTAATTGGTTGTGCTTGACAATGTTCTTCTTGAAGGCACTGCTTTTGAAGATTGGACATCAGGTGGTGTCTTGGTGGTGGTTGTGCGGCTGCTACAAGGACTGTAACTCTGTAGCGGGACTTTTCTTTTTTATTTCTTCTTCTTATTATCTTTCGACTGTGTGCATCCGTAATAGCTTTGGTTATTGCGTTGTTGCAGAGGCTAGGTGTAATTTGTATCTCCGCGATATTAATATACATTTTTTATCTAAAAAAAAATTCTGACCATGTTGTCTGTCATGGCCAAAATAAATGTCCACGTCAGTAGAACTAGTTTGCAGATGCCTTCAAAGCTGCTACCATATCCATTATCCATTTGATAGGAAATAAACTTCCACTCCACTTAGGTAAATTAGTAACTTCGCACACTTAACACATCAAAAAAACTTTGTCACTTAAGCTCCTAAACTTGAAGCAACTTACGGCCCTTCTCTTTTTAGAAAGACAAAAGCACTCTAGATATTTTCCCAAACTATTTTAAGATATCAATACATGTAGATTGTGAAATGAAGTAAATACATGCAAAATTGTACTTAAAATACGACCATTTACGTACGCCTTGTTGAAAAAGACAAATTTATTTCTATTTTCCGCATATGTCGCAAGTATTCAGATTTGATAGCCGAAACTTACGTGTGTATACTATTTGTATATGGTCCATGTGTATACTTCAGCCCACAACCTACACATGCATTATTTGTTTTTAGATTGCATAGAACTCGAAGAAACAGTTTTGTTCTAACAGAACCCATCTAGGGGTAAAACTAGAGCATATATGATAGTTTTATTTTCTGCTTAAGCGAGCAAAAACAGTTTGAGGAGAAAAGGGAGCCATAACCATCTATTTCTTATACCCATAATTTTGTGTTAATGTAACATTTACACGTGCATGCTGGTTTATATAGGCTTGAGCTCAGTTGCTGGCTTAAAAATAGCCGCCCAATTTAGATATTTCATCATTTCGTACTTGTATATTTGAATCTCATGTTTAGACCGGATCCATGGTTGTGTGTAGTAATAGAAAACAAGAAAACCCCATCCAGAGATACTATGTTAACCATATAAGAGACTATTTTTTTTCTATTATTGACCAAAACTGTGCGCCGCAAACATCCCATAATAGACATATGAAGGATAAATTTGTGACGCACAATTCATTTGGAAAAATAAGGTAAGAAAGCTACAGCACCGTGAAGACCAGGCCTCACTGACGGTCCTGTTACGCCCTCACTGACGGTGAACTCGGCTATCAGACAGCAACGCATCTGGACCGGCGCTGTTACCTACACCCTCACTGACAGTGAACTCGGGATCAAGCCAGGTCACCCATCCTACTCATCCCCAGTATAGTAGACCAGGACATGCAAGCGATGCGACATCGTCCGTCACCTCTTCGCTCCAAAGCTTCACTCTCGTTGGCCTCCACGCAAAAGAGAGACATTGATGTGTTTCTTTGTGTTGTGCGCTGTAAACCGTGAAGACAGACACGCACTGGCGTACGTACGTAGCTCCATTTTGCCCTGCAGGTTCGCTGCAGAATATACGTACGGGAGCATTTGGCCGGGACTGCAAGTTAGTTGGTGGGAATTTCGCAGCGCATGCAGATAGTCGGTCGGCGATCGGTCTTGCAAACAAGCTCCCAATTTTCGTGTGTTTTTTGACGTGTTTGCATGCAGGATGGGGCACAGAAATCTCGTCTTCTCCACACGCTCGCATCAGCAAATTTGTAGGCGGCACCGAATCCAGCGGATATATAGCTAGCGGCATAGCGCCTAGCGGTGACACATCCATCGCCATGTGCCTAGCCATCGATCGCGCGCTTTACGTACAGCACCGACATCCTGAGGTGTCCATACGTCCATGGCTGGCGTGTGCGTGATGCTTAGCCCACTCTCAGGGATATTTTCGATGTGCTGTGTGGCCTTATAAATATTTTTTTTGATTTTTTTAAAACAAAGAGATCACCGATCTCGGGAGCCAAAAAGATTTCCGCACTGATCGGCTTGTCTTGCATAACTTTTGTGTAAGGATAATTTTTGTGACATGAGCCAGGAGTATGGATTTACTAATCGAAGACCATGTTTTCTCCTCGTAAAATATCTGACAGAACCAGACAGGATCAAGTCCTGCCCTGCTGATAATTCAGCCTACGTACAGATGATTGTCCAAGAGATTAGACTCCGAGATAAAGTACTTCTAAACCAATCTAAGACACAAAGGGGGTCGACTACCAGCTCTTTAATTTTCTCTAAAAACTACCAAGACAGGATCAAGTCGTGCCTTGCTAGTTAAGCGTACGTACGTAGATAAGTTGCCAGTTCAAACCGTGCCGGGTCGGGGAGTAGTTGTGCGATCGATCGGAGCCTTTTCTTTTCCTCCTCTACATGTTAAGCGTCAGCACTCACCTCAGGTTTTTCCGGAAAGGAAACTGAATAATGCTAAAGCAGGGCGATACCGATCGACGTGGACAGGTAAGGCAAAGCCTGGGCTTAATTAGCAAAACCCTGCAGCTTTCAGGAGGGGAAAGAAAGGCTCTGCCCAGATGCTCGCCCAGCCATGTGGCTTCTCCAACCACCATCATTGCAGGAACCCAGCTGCTGACTGACTAGCTAGCTCACTCCAAGCTAACAAGTCGATGAGCAACAGCGACTCCTGTCTGCAAATCTCAGTCCACTCATCACAGTCTCATGGTTGGATGTCAGAATGCCGACTAGGCATGGCTACGCAGGGTATATGTGTAGGTTTGATTTCGCGCCTAATTCAATTCCTGTTCAAGCTCGGCATGATCGCCTTGGGAGGTAGCACGGAGGTGTGGATCCTACATGGATTCTTCCGGGGAGCAAGAAAGTGTATACGCCATGTGGAGACTTTAATTCTCCCCTTTTCTTAAGCAACAGCACAAGTGAACCCTCCCGCGGGAAAATTGAAACGCCCATGTGTGTGTATCTAACCCTGTTTAATTTGTCAGTGGTGATAAAAAGTGAGAAAATGAGAACGGGGCAGTAGCCCACTGGCTTGCGTCGCAGTGGTGCACCCAGTGACCCGGATTTGACCCCCGTC
This sequence comes from Poa pratensis, assembly GCA_947311845.1. Taxonomy (NCBI): domain Eukaryota; kingdom Viridiplantae; phylum Streptophyta; class Magnoliopsida; order Poales; family Poaceae; genus Poa; species Poa pratensis. The sequence continues at coordinate 130,839,544 of CAMZMU010000085.1, read as the reverse complement.
GGGGACAGAATTCGGGAACTCTAACCAAGGTGGATTTCTACTATATCGACATCACCAAGCTGGCTAATCCTGGTCGGTTTTCATTTTTCAAAAGTGAAAATGGGCTACTACGACCACTTGGCATCAAGGGTTAGCATGTGTGTAGGCTGTACTGATTTTTGCACGGCGAGGGAGGGGTCATAGCCTAGCCCTTGGTATGTACACTAGCACGGCCAACCACCAGCACCGACTTAAATTACTGATCAACCACGAAGCGATCGATCAAGTGCTGTAGTGGGAATGAATCATTGGTACTGGATGTAGAGTTTCTACTTCTGAAAGCAAAATTCCCTGGTACGAGACGTGGCTGAATGAAGAGGTAAAAAAAGTGAGGTGTGGTTTGACGACTGAGGTACCTTGGCGGCGAGGACCTGGAGGCCGGCGTACTTGTTCTCCCAGCTGAACTCGGTCATGGCCCATCCGGCCGGGTCTGCCTTGTCGACGGCGTACCAGAGGTACTCCTCCTTCCCGTGGCCCGGTGCAGCCAGAAGGCCGCCCACAGCAGCTCGTCCCGGTACCCGCTCACCGACGTGTAGAAGCTCCGCGCCTCCCCGATGCTCATGTCGTAGTTGCCCCTGTACTTGTCGCCGAACTCGAACAACTGCACCCACCGACGCATACATCATGCACTGTTGGATTACAGACAGCTACTGTAGGTGGCATACAAGCTGCTGAAGACGATGGAAGGTACCTGTTGTGCGTGGTGGAGGAGGAGGTGGGAGTAATGCGGGTTGGAGCTGCGGAAGACGATGGAAGCGGCGGCGAGCGCGGCGGCGGTCTCTCCGACGAGGTCGGAGCCAGGGTTGTCCTTGTCGACGCGGTACGCCTGCCGCGACGTCGTCATGTCCTCCGGCCGCTGCCAGCAGTAGTGGTCCGTGTCGCCGTCCCCCACCTGCGTCAGACATCCATCCGCCATCATTCGCAGACAGCTTCTAGAGGCTTTCCGCGTGTCTTCTCGACCGATCGATCAGAAGCAGCGGTAAAAAATGACGTGGGCATAGGTGTGTGCGTACCTCGGCCCAGTAGACGAATGGCTCAGTGTGCGCCTTGACGAAGTAGTCGGTGCCCCACTTGATGGCCTCGAGCGCGTGTCCCCACTCCCCGGCGGCGGCGATGTCGTCCCCGAACTCGATGGCGCCCCAGGCGAGCATGGTGACGGTGAAGGCCATGGGCAGGCCGAACTTGACGTGGTCGCCGGCGTCGTAGTACCCGCCCACTAGGTCCACGCCCTGCTGCAGGCCGTCGGTGATCCCCGAGTGGCCGCGCCACCGCACGCGCTGGTTGTAGGGAAGCCGCCCCGACCGCTGCGCCTCGAAGTAGAGCAGGCTCTTGGACAGCGCGTCGCCGTAGTCCGGCGCCGATGCCATGGCGGTGGCCGCGGCGCAGCGGAGGGTGGTGGACGCCGCGAGGACGGCTGCGGCGGCCAGGAGGAGCAGCAGCGGCGCGCTGCCCTTGCTCATGGCACGGTAGCGCGCGCGCGGCCGATGGTGCCGACGCGGGCGTCAGCCGTCAGGTGAGGTGAGCCTCGCGCTGCAGGGTGCGAGTCCCGACGCCCGCGATCAGGGGCCTTATTTTTGCCGGACTAGGAGTGTGTGTGTTTCTTGCTTCCTCGGTTCCTTGTTTCCTTTCTGTCTCCCTTTATGTGTCTGACTCCCTGATCTGGGAGTGTTGGCGACTGGCAATAAGCAAAGGCAGTGTCAAGTCTTTCCAGCCAGGTGTGCGAGAAATCATCGGCGGGTCCCCGACACGTACGCGCGCGGCCGCTGGGCTGGTTTACGTGTCCACGGCGACGGCAAAATCCTCTTTCGCGCGCGGCCAAATGTGTGACGAGTCGCTTGCGCCAGGCCGGTGCGTGGGTGTTGGATTCGGGCAGGAGTGGAGATCGCAGGCGCGGTGGTTCTGGGACCTGATCACCGCTCCTGCAGATCATTGACCGTCCGTGCAGAGCATCGAATGAAACATGGCGTGCTCCCACGCTCCATGCTGTGGTATCATGGGAGCATATGAGGCATGGGATCACTAGATATTTTAGTACCCAACGCCCACCGGGCTTCATTCAATGGCGTAGCCGAGTATTAAGAAAATGTCTCTAGTACTAAGTTGGCCTGGACCCGGCGGCCGGCGGCGCGCGCGTACACGACCGCGGCCACGAACAGATCGGATGAGCTGGGTTCTCTGCTCGTGGCGCGCATCATCATTTCCCGGCCGACCTACCGTGGAACGCGGCGGCGCCGCCGGTACGCGTTCGCCGGCGAGGAACGTTCTTGACCACCTACTACTGATCGACCTAGCTACGTGCCGTGTCCCATTTTTCGCGGGCGCTTTCGGACCTACTACTACCAGTCGCGAGCGCGCTTCGGATTTTGGCCGGGTTTTGCCGATCAGTGCGACGGAGACGGAGCTAATTAGCCAGCACGGAGACGGAGCTAATTAACCGTCGATCGATACCTGATCTTTGTTCCAGAGGTGTATTTACTTTTGTCCTCTGATAATGTGGACAATTCAGCACTTTCTGTCAAAATGATAATGTTGATCGATAATGTCGCCAGACAGATGTCACGTAACGTGGTCAGTTGCGTCCCAGAAAAATGACAATCGAAAATCCAGTGCATTGGGTCGTGCTGCCTGTGCAAGTATGTTTCACTGCAACAATAATGATCAGATTGGTACAGACGTCATATTGTACAACATGTGTCTATGATAAATGTTCAAGCCCATGCGTTCTCAGTACATGTGCATGACGTATCCATCAGCTTATCAACATCGCTGGCCTGGCCTCTACATCAAACATGACCCACAAGCTATAGTTTTGGTGCGGCGTATATATTAGACCACTGACGGTCCGACGCATTATAGCTTTTTAGTTTCTATATGTAAAAGGACACACTATAGCTAGGTAGCGATTCATTATAAGGTCACCAATTTTAGGCCGGGCTACACTTCTATATGTTAGACCAGCCACACTGTATGAAAGAAGCGATTCAAAGTGGCTATTCGACACGGTGTGGAGCATCGATTCAAGTTGTCAGAGAAGAAAGCGGACCATGTATATATGGTTCGGTTCCTAACCATTAACTAGTATTTCCAAGCTGACATAGTACACAACACTAGTTGAATGCCCGTGCGTTGCTACGGCATCTCATTTTTTTCTGTATCCCATACGCATTGCTACGGCATCTTATTTTTTCTCTATCCCATACGTCACACAAAAAGAACCATGTTTATAGAAAAAAAATTAGATACTCCCTTCCTGAAACGCATCTTATATACATACAAATCTGCGAAAATAGAGAATGCTAATTGCTAAAACATCTTAAGGAATGGAGAGAGTAGATAGTATTCAAAAAATCTAATGTCTTCACTTCACTTCAAATATATCTAAATAAAAATGATAATTGGACACCATATTAATAGAAAGATCGAAAATACTCAATTAATTACCTCTTAGCATCATCAAAGATCTACTTCCTGGGCGCTTAAGATTGCTCCTTAAGGCATGGAAAATTTTGTGCAAAACCTACAATAAGAGAATGCGGAAGCGCTGGTCCTTTAGACCTTTACAATGCACTGACTATACATCATACCTCATCCTTTTATGATCTTATTTTTATCTGAATAAAGTGTGATATCCTCGTCCACACCCCCAAGACTCTGGCTGCTACCATGTCATATTCTCACCATGTGTTTCTAGCCGCCATCAAATGGTCAAGCCTCTTCAGAACTTCCTCAAACATTCTACATCACGCTCTTCCAAGTTTCGTCGGGCTTACTTCACGACTTGATTTTACTGCGCTATTTCAATCTCTAATCAAAGGTACTTAAAATGCTAGTTTACCAAAAAAAGTGTCAGCGCAAACATAATATATTCTCTTAGTTTCCATGTCACTACCAGAAACACGGATGACTTATACTGTAGCTCTTAAGCTAGGAAAATGTAAGAAAAAAGGCAGTACAAAAAGCATTGAAGCCACGAAGAAGAAAGATTAATGAATATATGACAAAAAATCAAGGACCGGTTAAAATGTGTCTGTGCACAAGTGCAAGTGTGGGTACCAATGGTGGAGCTGAGGTCTATGAAAATTTAATAAAGGTTCACTTTAGAGTAAATTCCTTGATACATATAAAAAGCATGGATGATTTGCATCAAACGATTGGAGTATGTGTAACATCGGATCGACAATCATAAGTACAATCTTAAAAGATAATTTTCTGCTGAAAATTTTAGATAGATCCTCCAGGTTTGGCAACAGCAAATCCATAACCAAGTCATTCTAGTCTGTTCTACGCCAAACCATCTGACATTTGGTATTCCAGCTGCCACAACCAAGAGAGTTGAACAAAGCTTGTTATATCACAATTCCTAAAAAGTTATGAACCATGTATAGCTTCCATACTTCTTCCATGCAAAATCATGTAAACCTTTGATTCATAGAGTAACTCTGGATGTTTTGTCTTCACATTTTCCAGCATGAGAAATTGTAATTGAATGTCAACTTCACAAATCTAATACTGGCAATCAAGATAAATAACCTGCATTTTGAATTTAATGGTATTTTATAAATGAGACAAGCTACTATATGCAGATTTAGCCTCAACACCTATGGGCAATGCCCTCTATTTCAAGACCATCACTCCAAACTACAGAGAGAGCACAACAATATTTTAGGGAAATGTAGAGTTCCTGATTCGTCCATTGAGAACCACAGGTGGTAAGACGAGCAGAGCGTGCATCTTAGAGTCAACTGAAAAGTTGGAATTGAGCGAGTACAGCAACGGTGTCGATGAACAGTGCGACGTCATGGCCATCGTAGCTTGGTCGGCACCGACGCCCTGCTGTTGAGGCGCAGCACCCAGACAACCTCCTTGTGGTGCTTTGGGTTGTCCGGTGCTTCCTGGTCACTGAAGCCTAGCTGCCCGTCTTGGCTGTGGTGCTCTTCACATACATGCACAGAACACAACTCAAAAATATAAGAACAATATGATCTATGCAATGGAAATTAGATTATGTACAGAGAAACAGTCAGAAACACAAGATGTATCGTAAGTTGCAAATAGAGTTCAGATCGGGACTCACATTCTGCCAGTTCTTAGGTTCCACTGGATCTGCTTCCCGTCCATCGATATAGTCACACAAACTCTAGTGTGTGGTCGTACCACTACAGCCATGGCCATGATCCCCGTTCAATCCAAGGCCGAGCACTGCCAGCACCATACTCCAGCGTGTGGCCATCATCGATCCAAGCCTCCCTGTTGTCTCTCCTTGCGGTACGCCCGCATCCAGCGGCGCATTCATCAACGCGTCTCCGTGGGAACGCAACGCCCATGCCAAGGAGATCGAATGCATCCAGTGTGTTCATCCACGCCGCGACGTCATCGCGAGTAGTGGAGGCCACCCTGCATCTTCTCGGGCAGGCTCCTGTAGAGGGCCTTCCAGATCGAATCTGCGTCCAAGATGGCCCCGTCGCCAAGTGCTGGAAGCGTGCTCTTGGTGGCGGCCGCCCGCGGTCCTGGGCGCTGCAGTCCTGGAAGTATGGACGAGTGGGGGCGGGGTAGGAGAACGGTGGCGGCGGCGACCCTCCTAGGGCATCACATCACGGGATGACGGGAGAGAGCGAGAGCGAAGACGAGCGGCGTGGGTCGGACGAAGGCGATCTGGTTCTGGGGTAGTTTTCTTGCTGGGCGGGTAATGGTATTGGGCTGAGCGCGGGGACGACAGACGGAGGGGGCGATCGAGCGAACCACGAGCCACGACGTACGAAGTATCAACTCCCATTTAATAGTAAAGATGAGGGAGGATGGCAGGATGCATGCAGCTGGAACCGGAACAAGAGGAGAGAGATAGAATTACATATTGCTTTGTGGGTCCCACATGGAAATTAAAAGCGCTTCACACACTGCAGCATAGATGTATGTACCGGTTCCTAGTTCTCACATACTCCCTCCGTTAGGAACACGTACATCCAAATCTAGATATATCTAAGACATCCTTTTTTGAACGGAGGGAATATTTTTCTTTGGTTCGACTCACCAGTGTGGCTGCTCTTAGTGGGGCTAAGGATGACTCCAACGGAGCGACCCAAACGGACGCGCGTTTGGTCCGTGTTTTGTCCGTTTGGGTTGGCAAACGGACGTGCGTCTGGCTCCTGTCTGCCCCTTTCCTGTCAGTGCGCCCAACGGGCCGACACATCGAGTCCCCTATCGGGGGAATACTTTGTAGATTAACCCGCGGCCCATATTTGGTAAAGTGCGACTCAACTTACTCGCACAATAAAGGCCTGCATGAAAGCAAGCCCAACATCGTACCACCACAAGGTGAAGGATCTAGAAGACATATCCTGAAAGAGGTGAGGGGGAGTTAGTCTCCAAGTAGGTTCCGATCGATATATTCCTTGTGGAGAAAGTTTCCTTGGTAACCTAGTGAGTCTCTGTGCATATAAAGAGGACTCGCAGGACTTAGACAGGGTCAAGCTATCAAGCCCTAGAACCCTAGCTCTTACGGCGAGTTCCCAGATCGGATCGCCTCCATTGTAGCACCACATATATCATATCAATACCAATCTAGGGTAGGCAGGAAGTAGGTCTTTACCTCACATTGAGGGGCCGAACCTGGGTAAATCTGTGTTCGTCCTTGTTCCTGCGATCCGAAGCTCGGAGACGATTGACTCGCGCAAATCCCACACCTACGAAGTCATCCATGACATCTGACGTGACAAACCCACGACATCCGCCCGGCCAGGGTTTTTGATCATTTTGATCATATTCGGCCATGGTGATCACATTGCAACAAACCAAGTATATAGCAAGCATATGAATCTAAAATAAAACATAATCTTGTCCTCATAGGGCCATGTCTGCATACATACCCAAAATATTATATCGGGGCCTTGTCGGCGGAACTTCATCATCTCCGGCATCGTAATCGTCCTCGGCGTACTCGTTGTTGTCCCTGATCATGTCCTGGAGGACCTCCTGGACGTCGTCCCCTTCATCATGGACCTCCTCCTCGTCCTCGTAGTACCTGGGGTTACCCGGCGACGGCCAGGGCATTTCGACGAAGGTTACGCGCCGGGGCGACCACTGCCGGGGCAGCTGCACGCGCGGCCGCAGTCTGCGCCGCCGGTGAGTGTCCGGCCAAAGGTGTAGCAGGCGTGTTCAGATCAAGCGTAGGTACCTCGACTGGGCTAGGCGCGGATTCGCCTGAGGTAGGGGAAACCGGCGGCGGCATGGTTCCCGGAAGGTACCCGTACAGTGGCGATGGTGCCGTCGTGGAAGATCTCGACCTTGGCGGTCGGGCCGCCGAGGCGTTGGAGCTGGCCGCCGCAGTCGTGACACCGACCGCGGCCGCCGTCGGGGTAATTCCAATCAGGAGGAGGGCAGCGGTCGCGGTCCTGGACACGAGGTCAGATTCGTCCTCCTGCACGGCGGCGGCCTTCTTGGTGGCGTCGAGCTTCTCCTGCTTCAACCTCCTCCTCCGAGCGCCCTGCTTATGGGTCTCTGCGGCCCTCTGCTCTTCGGTGAGTTCCTTCTTTGGTTTCTTTGCAGCTTTGGGCGCACGTCCAGCGGCGGGGCCAGCGGCGGAGGCGGTGCCGGCGGCGGCAGGTCTAGCGTCGGAGGCAGCGGCGGAGCCTGCACCGGCCATGGCTAGGGTTGAAGTGTGGACTGGGGTTTTGGGAGAGGGAGAGGCCGAAGTGCGGACCAGAGGAGGACACAATTGCGCTCCGCCGCGCGTCCGCGCCCGACGCATCCGTGGCCCAAATTTGGGCCAGAAATGTGTCGCGGTGGACAGAAAAACGGACCGCGGTCCGTTTGCGTCGCCCCATTGAGCCATGTTTTTGGCTCGCGCGGACAGGGACGGACGCGCGTGGACTCGATGCGTCTGCCCGTTGGAGTCATCCTAAGGTTCGACGTAAGTTGCTAGTAGATATAATGTCCGATACTTGTCGAATACAACCATGAAATATGTTATATCTCGCATACAATTTTTTTTAGTAAAACCATTATCTTTTATGTTCCATGAATTACTATCTTAATTTGTAATAGTATTTGGCAACTATTTGAGCGTCTGTATTTTCCTTCCATGAGCATCCGAATAGGTCAGTTGGAAATAAATCATACCATTTTCACCCTAATCCTAAGGTAATGCACCACAAAGCTCCAGGGGCGAAGGCAGGGGGACCAGCAGGTGCCCCGGACCCCCCAAACACCATGGATTAGTTCCTATTTAAAACGTGAATAGTGCAGATTTTAAACCTTTTGCTTTAACCGACCCCGCTCAACATGCTAATTTGACTAATCCTGCCTTCGCCACTGCAAAGCTCCTAGATGTGGTTGAATTCAGATTTTCAAAGTAGCATCGCATTGGCTAGATGTTACTAATGTTTTAAGGAATTATGGGAAACTAAAACATTTCACAGTGTTTATGACATAAGGTAAGGGTGAAGGGCGATGGTACAGGATGTCTAGGGGTGTGCTCGAGAATGCCCTATCCTCGGCTTGGTTCTTAGGGGTGTATGTTGGATTACAATAAGCTAGACAACTAAACTGAAGAGACATGCGGCAACTTCCAATGGATCGGTCAATCTAAATCCATAAATCGAGCGCAAAATCATGAGAAAAAAAGTCTATGTCCACTACTAAAAGGGCTCGCGCCTTAACAAAAGTAGGCCTGGATAATGAGCCGACTCGGATCGTTTAGCTCGAACTCGTTATGTTAAAACTCGCCGAACGATAAAAAAGGTCAGCTTGGCTTGACTTGTTACAGATCCGAGTTGGCTCGTTAAACTTGGTGAAACTCGTTAAGATTTTAAAAACAACAATTTGAAAATAGAATTAAAAATCTCACAATGAATATCAAAAGAAATCACAACAAACACTTAGCCAGTTCACAAACCAATTTTTTTTTGACACTTCTCAAACCAATGTTGGGATGACTAAATATGGGCAAGTGTCTTATTCTTCCCTGTGGACTGGCCAGTTGTGGCTTGTTCCGGCCAAGTGCACAGAGTTTCACGAGCTTATAGCGTGTCTCAGCTCGACTCGTTAAGCTCACGAGTTTGAGCTAAACGAGCCGAGCTTTTAACGAGTTCCTAGAGTAACTTTTATTCGTTGAGCGACAACCTTTTCACTCGGCGCCGTCGGAAGTAGCTTTTGATTTTCGAGTTTTATTTCCAGACTTAGACGAAAGAATGGCATGGACTTGATTAAGAAGACGTCTTTTCTTTTCCTTTTAGTTTCAGTCACACATAAAATTTAATCCCTAACCACATAGAGCGGCTTTCCCTTCTCGACGCGGCTCTGTCCCCTGTGGCGATTTGCTCTCCTTGAGCGCTCTCTCCCTATATCCCCTCGCCGGCCTCTCCCTTCCTGCCGCCGGCGGCCATGGTGGCCGGCGTCGAGTGGGAGGGAGGTCTGGTGGTCTCTAGCTGTAGGTCTTCTTTTATGTAGCTCCCTCTTGGCCAATAATACAGCGATTGGATCTGGTGTCTCCTCTGATTCCTGCTACTCTTCTCTCCTTCTAGATCATGCTGATGATGTTGAAGTGAGGAGATGTAGAAACGAAGGTGGAGATGCTTATGCCTTCGCTGCTCTGCCAGATCCATGGCGGCGGTTTGACTCGTCTGCCGCCGCTCCATATTTGTTTTTCCCCTTTCTTTCTAAAAATCTGGCGTCGACGGGCGGCGCCGGAGATGCATCTCTTCCCCAGGCTGGCTGCGATTCATGGAGGATGGCGGCGGTTGTTGGTGGAGTTGGTGGAGGCAGCTTAAATAAGCCCGGTTTTTGCAGATCGGTCGGCCGGAGTTGGGGATTGGAAGTCCTTCTTTCTGCTCGCCATGGAGGTGAGATGGAGGATGGATTTCTTCGTCCTCTCGACGGCCGGTGGTTCCTGCAGCAGGGGAGCGTCGGGGCTTCTCTTGGGAGTGTCCCCACGACGGCGTCGACGCCGTCGTTCTTCTTGGTCGTAGGGCGACCCCTCCCGCCCAGGCACTGGCTTTGGTTGCGACTGACAGGCGTAGGTGGATCGGTTCGTCAGGTATGCTTCTCTGTCCTTGCTTCTCTGGCCGGCCGTGGCGGCGAGGGGAGAGCTCGGTGGTTGTTGGCATCTGGTTTTGTTGTTGGTGGAGGTGGTGGTCTTCCTTGATGTTTCTGCTCCGGCCGGCCGTGGCGGCGAGGGAAGTGGTTGTCTGGAGACTGGGTGTTCTTGGTGGCTGGCCTCGTCGATGCGGAGGCGGCGGGAAGATGGGTGGATTGAGGAAGCGAGTGCTATGGCTGTGTACGTTCATCGAGCTGGGTGTCCGTCGCGTCGCGGCGGCCGGTTTTGCAGTCAACTACAACATGTGGAGGTGCTTTCTTCCCCGGGTATGGCGGTACGGCGGCTCCGGCGGAGACTGAGGTGTTTGGGGCGACGGGTGGATCCGATTGTGTTTCTTCCAGGTGGCTCGGGGTGTTTAGTGCAATTTGCGGGGTCTCGTTGTATTTTCTGGTTCCTTCTGGACCTGTCTGTAAGTTGTACTGAACTCCCTTTTATATATCGGATCCTGTTTAAAAAAAAATTTAATCCCTATATTTATTCGTTCAAAACTGTGTACGATGGAGAAATGGATGGATGGAGCATCATGCAGTAGCAGTTGCACGAACAGTGAGAGCGACATAGTCGTACGAGAGAGAGGTTGGCGTGGACCGGCGATCTTGTTTGGTGGGAAGTATGCTTCAACTCGAAGTGTCCTGGTATCAAGTGTTCTGCAAATGCTTTTAGAGTTTTAGTCACTCTAGCAACTCACAAGATAGTACAGTAATTAATTAGAGATACTAATGTACGATCGATACTCCAGAGTACCTCTAGTTTTGTATTTAATCAACGAACTGTGAAGGGGTTACAGGAACTGAAAGCCAACTTGCATACAGTTCCAGATTGCCATGGATGCTGTTCGGCACACAAACGCTTTAGTAGCGAGAGCAGATCGATCTCTTGGAATGGCAACGTGCTGTTGGGCAGTTGAGGAAATTGTGGGTGGATTCATCGGACCACCATCATGGTATCTACACCAACAACAAAGCTTTCTCTATCGGGTCTCACTGTTCCAGGGCACTGGTGCATGTTGAAGATACAGCCGTGTATCCAGTCGATCGATCGATGGATACAGAATGGCCATGAGGCCAACCACGACACATGTCCGGCGAACCGCGCGGCGTGCCGCCAGGCCGCCGCCTCCATCGATATGATCAGGCCATGTGTGCATAGAACAGAGACGCCTAGGCCTCGCCAGTACCCAGTAGCCACGCATTGCTGCTTCGATGAAGCACACTGTATTCCAATACATGCAAATGGCATGATGTGTTTCTATGTCCCAAGAGCATATCCACCGGCGCTTTCAATAGATCGTCCGGTGTGCCAGACAGTTGCTATTGGCAGTGTCGGTACATATTGTCGGGCTATTGGATGCATCTCCCCACAAACGCTCTCAATAAATTTTTCCAAATATTGTTTAAAACTTGAATATAAAGAAATCGGCGATGTTTTATTAAAATTTGAAAGATATTTAACAAAATTAAACGAAATTTATCGAACATAATTTAGCAAATTTAAACTAAACTCTAAATCTACCCTAAATCTAGCGGCGCATCGTCGACGACCATGGGGAAGATGGATGCCTCTGTATCGCCACCATTGTCGGAGTGTGGTGGGGTTTGATAATTGATGTAGCGGTACCAGAAGAAAGCCTCGAGTGTCACATGCATGTCGTGCCACTGCGTCTCTTGGCAGTCTCCACCGACGTTCTCAATAAAAAAAATGAAATATTGTTTTAAAACTTAAATATAAGAAACCGGCGATGTTTCATTAAAAATTGAAAGATATTTAACAAAATTAAAAAAAAATTTACCGAACGGAATTTAGCAAACGACATTTAACAAAAATATTAAAAATTTAAACTAAACTCTAAATCTAGCGGCGCGTCGGTGACAACCGTGGGGAACATGGATGCCTCTGTATCGCCACCATTGTCGGAGTGTGGTGCGGTTTGGTGTAGCGGTACCAGAAGAAAGCCTCAAGTGCCGCATGCATGTCATGCCACTGCGTCTCTTCGCAGTCGTCATCGCCATCCTCGTTCTCCTCCTCCTCCGGTGCCCATTAACACGAGCAACACCTCGTCTGACATGCATTAACGTCGACGAGGCATGTTCAGCCACCGCCTGGGGGGAACCTGGCCGTCGTGGCTCGACGCGTCGCTTCGTTCTGCAGCTGGCAAGGGAACCGCTACGTTATTAAACCAAGTAGATTGGCCCTTCTCCCAGCAATAAATTGCGCTGACCGGCGCTGTGTCACTGACGGGTCAGTTCCGCCCATCAGGATCCAATGTGGCATCGTCTGCCGCGGTTGCCGGTACTCCCACTTCCCTCACTATGGAGCTGATGCGAAAAAAGTTTCCGGACGTGCTATTGGTCCGTTCGGCAAATTTGCCGCTATTGGGGCCGCCGGTGAGGGCCTTTTTGCGCAGTCACATTGGGAGGGCTCTTGAGAGCGTCGGTAGAGATGCTCTAACATTGAGATTTGAGAGAGATTGGGGACACACAGAGAGAAAGAGCAACTGTTTCGTGTAGGTTAGGCGCGATTATTTTCATTCTTTTGACGGAATGATTATTTTCACTTTCTTCTCGGGAATATTACGAACTTACTCCGCCTTAATCAGTTTTCCCGGCCCATCGTTGGGGCCCGCAGAATTTTGACGAAGGTCGTACTCTTCATAAATGGGCCAACCAACCTATCACCCGGGCGTGTAGGTCCACAAGTGTAGGGCCCATATGTCCACAAGTCGTACTGCGATCGATCGCCACATGCAAACCAGCTTAGCTTCTGTGCAGCTTTTGATGCAGAGTTTACTGATCATGTTCGACTCAATAAAAAAATGTTCACTGATCATGTTGGACTCAAACCACTTATAAGACCGAAAATCGGTCGCGCCGTACGTGTGCTTGATTACCACATAATTTTTATACTGCAAATCGTCCCCAATTACCGGTTTCTAGCTTCACCATGATTTACGAAGACGCATGTCGTTTGCAGGATCAAATTAAGCACCCTGTCTCAGTGTGATGACAAATTCACATGCCCTGCTAGATAAAGGTGACACACGTTGTGTGTTCTACCATAAGCTGACAGTTAGGTCACACGTCATTGAGAAGAACACTCTTGGTAAGAATACTTTTCCTAAACGCCAGCCACAAGAAAATCTTAATCTTTAAAGGAGTTTTAACAAACCAAACTTTCCTATAAGACACTTTAACTTGAGATTTCTTAAGAGCATTGTAAAGAGACTTAACCAAAAAACTCCTGATTTAGTTAAAGTCCAGACACATCTATCCTCTACTTCTGTCAATCTAACATGCAAGCATATCCTGCAGTCTATACCAGAGAACAGCTAACTCACCCCACAACGTTCTTCTAAACTTCAAACATTCCAACCTTCAGAGAAAACTCTTCCTACAGTAATGTTCTTGCTATGAGATAAATTGTAAAGTCTCGGGAAAACTTCTTTAATAGGCTTTTCCCCAATCCACAGGTCATCCCAGAATCTAGTCCTACAACCATTCCCAACTTTTTTTCTGCAGAATTTGAAGAAAATATCTCTAACCTTCATCAATCCAGACCAGAAATGCGAATGAAATGCTTTAAGCTTTACGTGTGCTAGAGTAGAGGAATGCATGTATTTAGCTCTAATCATTTGTTGCCACAATCCTTCCTCATTTTCAATTTTCCAAAGCCATTTACATAAAAGAAAATATTCATCGTAAAAAGATCAATCACACCCAAACCCCCTTGTTCCTTAGGCTGACAAATTGTTTCCCAGTTAACTAAATGATACTTTTTCTTATCTTTTTCCTCCTGCCAAAAAAGCCTCTTCCGGAAGAAGTCCATTCTTTTACCGGTCCCTTTTGGCAAAGGAAAAAACGAAAGCATGTAGAAAGGAACTGGACTCAGCCATGACTTAAGAAAATTAACCTGTCTCCGTAAGAAGTATACCTACCTAACCAAGATCTTGACTTTTTCTCTACTTTGTCCTCTGCAGGTCTCCAGTCTACAGCTCTCAGCCTTTTATTATGCAGAGGTAGACCAAGGTATCTAAAAGGGAAGTCCCTTCTACACAAGTAAAAACAGATGCATACTCTACACTTCTATCTTTGGCTTTACCACAACAGAAAATCTCGCTTTTCAGGAAATTAATTTTAAGGCCAGACAGGTGCTCAAAAATACATAGAAGGTTCTTCAAATTTTTAGCCGATTCTATATCATCCTGAAACATAAAGATCGTGTCGGCAGCATACTGTAATATCACTAAACCCTCCTCTAGCGATCATGTACCAAAGGTTTTATCAACCCACTGTCTCTAGCTCTATTCACCAAGACCGCTAGTACATCCACCGCAGTATTAAACAGAATGGGGGAGAATGGGTCCCCCTGCCGTAAACCCTTACTTGTATTAAAGTACTTGCCAGTTAAATCGTTAGCCATAATTGCAACTTTACCATTTTCTACCGTTTTCCGAACCAACCAACAAACAAATCTGGAAACCCTTTCATCTTAAGAATATCAAACACAAAGTTCCAATTGATCTTATCGTACGCCTTTTCGAAATCTACTTTGAAGAAAACATCTATTTTTCTAGCTTTAACTTCATGCAACGTCTCATGAAGAAGCACCACACCATCAAAATATTACGACCTTTAATGAAAACAGTCTGAACCGGCGAGATGATTTTCTCAGCAACCTCTGCCACCCTATTATTTATGACTTTGGTAAAAATCTTAAAAATGACATTTAATAAACAAATGGGTCTATACTGTTGTATCTTACTAGCATCTGTACTTTTTGGTAGTAAGGTAATCAAGCCATAATTAAATCTAGAAATGTCTAATTCCCCAACAAAAAACTTATTGAACAGATTAACTAGATCGGTACTGATCAAAGACCAAAAATGCTGGTAAAACTCTATTGGGAGGCCATCTGGAGCAGGACTTTTATTATGCTTCATATTAAAAACCGCGAACTTAATTTCCTCCACCGAAAAAGGCTTTTCTAAATTACGTCTATGTCTATGTCTATCCGATAGCACATTCTCCAGCATAATGTCCAAAGAAATACTAGTATTATTAACAACCGGACCAAAAAGTTTTTTGTAATAAGACGTGGCATACTGTAAAATTTCCTCATCTCCCACAATGAGGCCCTCCTCCTGTAGCAGACTAGTAATCCTACTCTTTCTTTTCCTACCGCTCGCTTTAGCCATAAAGTAAGCAGTCAAAGAATCTCCTTGTAAAAGATCTTTAGTTTTAGCCCTCTGGAACCACTTTACTTGTTCCTCTCTCCTAATAACCAGCAGCTTTTCCTCTAGCTCTTTCCTACTGTAAAACTTTTCTAAAGATAAACCAACCATCTAGCTCTCCTTATTTTTTGAATGTCGACAGGGATTGCTGTTCTGTAGTAATGTAGAGACTATAGATCACTTTTTTTTGAATGTCCTTTAGCAAGATATGCCTGGAGTGTAGCTGCTTGTGCTTTGAATTTACAGTCAGTACCGCGTAGTTTCGATGCTTTGCCAGCTTGACTGGATAGTTTTTGTACAACATATAAGATCCTGTTGTCGACAGGGATTGCTGCATTGATATGGTCTATCTGGAATCACGGTGGGCGTTCGGGTTTACCCGAAAATTCGGGTCGGGTAATTCGGGTTATACGAAAATCGGGTTTCCAAAAATGATACCCGAGATTTGTCCAAAAAAGTTGATACCCGACAATTCGGGTACCCGAGAATTCGGGTTCGGGTTCGGGTAATCCCGAATTGCCCGAAATACAACACAGAAAACAAAGAATACATGAAATTCAACGGTGGCGCATGGAAGGGAGTGTCGTCGGCGTCCTAGCGTCCTGCTTGACAGCTCGTCGTCGTCGCCATACAGCTCACCGTCGTCGCCGCATCGGGGGAAAGTGGCGGTGAGCGCCGTTCTGCTGCGGCATCAGAGGAGATCGAGAAGAGCGGCGGCCCATCGCCGCATCAGGGAAGACTGGGACGTCGTCGCCTGCTAGGGGAGGAGCGCTGGGACACGCGAGAGGTAGCGCCGCCGTCGTGAGTCGTGGCCGCGGGCGGCTACCAGCAGCTGATGGCGGCGTGGCTAGGATAGGATCGATGGATGTGTGTGGTGTGTGCGTGCTTGTGGCGGCTGGGAGTTGGCGAGTTGGGGACGAATATGTGTGGTGTGTGCGTGCTTGTGGCCGCACAAGGTAACTAGGGTTAGTGGGTTACGTATCCTAGATTTAGTAGTTGGGCTGGGCCTTGCGCATTCGGAGGATTAATTTACTTGACATTTTCTATATTTCGGGTTTTTCGGGTGGATCGGGTGCCGGGACTTCAAACCCGAGTTTCCTGAATAAAATTCGGGTTTCCAAAACTGCTACCGATGTGGTTCTCGGGTTTGTCGGGTTCGGGTTATTCGGGTTCGGGTTCGGGTTTTTCGGGTTCGGTGTTCGGGTATCGGGTTTTATGCCCACCGTGAATCTGGAAGACCATAAACGGAGCATGTTTCAATGGAGTATATACACAGGATCCTTCTGTAGTTATTTTTCAGTCAGCTCACTTTATCTCTTACTGGGCCGATTTGCAGAAACCAAGTCTACGAAACCTCCAACGCAGAGGAGCAAGAATGCTAACTCTGGTGGCGGCTGATTTCTTCCATAGAAGGCAGGGGTGGGGGCCGTTGGTGCTGCGCATCACAGATGCCTAAGAAAAAAGAAGTTTGGAGCTGGTTCTGGTAGTGGTAGTGTTTAGATGTGCAAGTTAAGAGTTGCTGATGGTAGCTTTCGTTTGCTGTAATGCTTTTGTGGAGTTATGGGTTGTAGTCTGGAGTTTATCTGTTTTTAGTTGGTTTTAGTGTTGGTGGTTGTGCGGTTCTGCACGCCGGCGACTGTGAGGTGTCTTTCGAGTGGTGATGCTCGAGGCATGAGATTATCTACGCCGGATATTTGTGTTATCAGTTTTTATAATAATGAAAATTGGGAGCTGGACTCCTTTTAGTCTAAGAAAAAAGGTCACACGTCATTTTCTTTTGGAGCCTAGGATCATGCATGCACGCGTTAGGAGGTCGCTGTCCGTCAAGAACAGCAAAAGACCGAGACTAGTTATGACCGATCGACTACACCAGCAGAATGGTCGGTGTGGTTTGCCACTAACGCGTGAATTAATAATCCCCTTGCAATGAATCAATTTGCGACATACAAAAATCAAAATGGCGAACGAAAGGTTAAGTCGTGTCGACCAATGATTCCTTCATGATACATATAGCTCACTTCTTGAGGAAAATATTTTATGTATGCACTCCCTCTATACCGAATTATAAAATGCATATATCAGTTGGCGTACTCTAAGATTTTTAGAAACCCTGTGACTGACAAACGCCATATCAAATGGCTTATTCGACTTAGAAATTTTTGCGCTTCACTGTCTCAAAAAAGATTTTCTGAGTTTTTGAGATTTTCAGAACGCCAACCCAAATGGCCCTTTTTGGAGAAGGATCAGATCTGACTGAATTTTTTTGATGGGCCATTAGTGGCTGCAAGTTTGCTTATAAACCATTTAGGAAAAAGGATATTGTGAATAGTCATATAAAACATGATTGCTTGCTAGGTTTCAGCTAACATGCATGGCACCCGGTCAAAGCCGTGCCAGGATCAACGATTGAGCAGTCACGTCGAGGTTTGTCAAATGCGGGGCAGCTGGCTGAAAGGAGCCGTAATTGTGCGCTTGTTAACGGAAAGATGCACTAGTTGCGTGGAAAATCTGTTTCGGTTCGTAGGTGTTTATAGATTCACCCCACTATTAAAAATCATATTTAAAAATGTTAAAATTTTCAAAAAAAAAATATTCGGGTATTCATAATGATATTTATGTCTACATATAAAGTTTCGTTAAAAACATTTTTTGTGGTTCGCGTAAAAAAGACAAACTCCGGTGTTAGAAAATGATTTTTTAGAATACATTTTTTGTTTTTTATACAGGTCACAAAAATGTCTTTTTTCACGAATTTTATTGTGCAGGCATAAAATGTTTTGATTAACACCCGAAACTTTAGTTTGTATTTTTTTTGACATTTTAAAATGTATTTAAAATATTTTTTCATAATGGATGCCTTTAAACCTATTAGCCAAAATATGGTGTCCCTAGTTGTGTCATACCCTCTACACAGCTAATGTCCTGAGACTCGGAAGATCTATTGGGGTTGGAGTGAAAATTGGAACGACGCAATTAAGTTAACCAGAGGGGCAATATTATAATCACATAGTTATTTACTTAACCGTTATTCTGAAATATTTGAGTACGTTGATGCAGTCACTTGGAACCAAAGACGATTTTACAAATTTCAAACCTCTAAACGCTTTTGCGCATCATGAACCCTATGTAATGTGTATTGAAAAAGTAAAGAAAATTCTACATAATTTGGTCAATGCTTACAAAAATAACTTGAAAAAATAAATAAATTTGATTAATCTTATCACAAAAACGCCCATTGGTCACGGGAAGTCATGTTTTTGGATCACATTCAAATGTACCTTTTTTCTAGTTGTTATGTACGGTTGTAATGCGGCGATTTCCATCCGAGGGTGCTTGCTTGTAGCGGACAAAGGGGCCTTGTACTGCAAAACTAGATTTGGTATCATTGCATCCGATATGCAAAAAAATAGAAATTCAAAAAAAATTAAAAAAAATTGAAACTGACTTTCGGACAAACATGATCTAGTATTTCATCCGTACAAAATGTCGCCAATGAATGGCTTTTTCATTGCATTCTGGGTAAGATTTGCCTAAAAAGAACTATATATACACTATATTCGTAAAAGATTTGTCTTTTTTACCCAGAAGTTAATAAGAATTATTTTCTGCCCAATTACGCGAGTAGAATATTTGATCATTTTTTAACGTAAATAAGATTCAGATTTTTTCGACCTTTTTTGCATTTCTAAAAAAATCGCACATCAGATACGCTACTGAGCCTATGTCTATGTGCAATCTATGACATTTTTTCTGAGCATCTGTAATCTATGACATATATAACAGTTGTATATGGGCCTTGACACTATTGTGCTGCCGTCGATATTCTCATGTCCATGTTCATTGGGCTTCGCTATTCCACGCCAAGTGTATGTGCTTTTTCGCTCCAGTGTTCACTGTATTTGCTGGCAGCCTTCAGTTTTTTTTTTCGATACTAGCAGCCTCTTCATTGATATTTGCAGTGAAAAATGAGAATACACGATCAACATATGGTCGAGCTCGACGGAAGAAAAATATGAATCATACACACTTGCACAGCTACACCATCCACAATTGGCCAAAAAACCTATTCATTGGTACACACATCAGCACAATGAGAAAACCTAACTGCCAAAGTCCTGAAAAAAAAAAGCAAAACACTGATGACCCGTAACTTATCGTTGCAAAACGTGTCCATCGAGAAAATTATCGTTGCGGCAAACAGCCAAAAACTCCTACCTAGGCGACAACGCAGACTGGAGGAAGGACGTTTGGTAATTGCAGTTTGCGATGACTTCAAAGATGCCCGTATGTGCACACTCTGGTGGATAAACAAGATTCATGTAACTGTCGTGTCTCGGATATATAACTGTCGTGTAAAGGATAACCCCTTTTTAGGTTCGGCACGGGGCGTGAAGGAGGTTGGACGACGCTTCACCCGGGGTGGTCGCCAAGCTCTTCGGTGGGGAGATCAAGCAAGCAACTCAAAGACGCAGAGAGTTTACCCAGGTTCAGGCCGCCCGGAGGCTAAAAGACCTACTCATGCATGTCTGGATTGCTATGGTCATCATGGTGTGGTTTACAAGGGTGTTCTTGGGGATGAACCCGACAGGGTGCTGACCGAAGGTAGACGAAGAGCAGATCCTGCCCTGAGGAGATCACCTCTCTCTCTACCCTCTGAACCCTAGTCTAGCCTTGTCTGAGCTATGCTTGCAACTTGTCCTCCTCTTGCCTCGGTGCCTTGGTCCTCCTTTTAGGCTAAGGGGATCCGACATGGGCACGCGAGGAGCGTGAGGGGTTTTAGGCGGGAAAACCCCTCGGTGGTCTAATAGAGGCGACGTGGCCTCCTCTCGTTCAAGTATCTTCGGTGGTTAGGTGCGGTCGTCCGTCTTTGGGGAAAGCGGGGTGGACAGAACCTGACAGCCCCACCGACCACGCCCAAGGCGACGTCACTGGAGGCGCGCCCTTCGTCTTGGCGTCCAAGTCTTCTACAAGCTTCCTGCACGAGCTGGCATGCTTATCCTCTTCGCTGTACGGAGGATCGAGCCCGGGTGAGTGCCTGGCCTCCTGCCGGACACTTGGACCCGCGGGTGCTCCGCATTGTTCCTCGGGTAGCAGGTGACACCGGGAGGTCGCCTGGTCCTTAACCGTAGTTTGTCGATGTCGAACTTGACGTGCTTCCGTGGGGTAGATGGGCTGGCCCATCTACCGGTCTTGACTCCTTGCCTTGTCCATCTTCTTAGTGGGCCCAGGTTATGGACCCACTTTGGCAGCATCAGGGGAACCCCATGTTCCACTGTTGCGACAGTAGCCCCCGGGCATAGTCCCGGCAGGTTCTTGCTTCTGTTGCCGGGGCTATGACCAAAAAGTCGGTCAAAGTGGGTCCCCGACATCTAGTCTTGGTTGCTCTGGTTGCCGAGGCCGCGCCAAGGAAAAGTCAACGTGAGCCCCCGGGTCTTCTTTGCCTTGGTGAACGTTGCGATCCGAGCGGGCGGCCAACGTCTATCTTGAACTCAACGGGAAGAAACGCCAGAAGCGGAACGTCCCCTCGATCCCCGCGTCAGTCGGAGTAATGGGGCCGCGACGTGACGCGTGGGATGCCTTATAAACCATGACTCGGTGGCACTGTAGTCGTTACTTCTCCAAACCGCCGAAATCCCCAAATCGCCGCCCAGCAGCTTCGTCTTCTCTGCTCCACCGCGCGCCGCCTTCCTCCATTTTGCCCTTGCGAGAACAGATCCGCACTCTCCCTCAGCCCCAATGGCCAGGAAGAAGCAGGTCGCCCAAAAGAAGCCTGTCGGCGCTTCGCTTGTCGAGAAGCAGGAGTCTCCCAGATCCGAGAGGGCGCGGAAGAGAGCGGAGCGTAATGCTGCACTGGCGGAAGTCCGCAAGCAGAAGGCCCTGTTCCCAAGCTACTATGCCGACGACGCCGAGATGATGCAGAAGGCTGCGCACCTCGGGGTGATGGAATCCGAAGAAGCGCCCGGTGTTCCAGCTCGTGTGGCGTCGGAGGTCATGCCACCTTCGGAAATCAGGATGGCCAAGCAGATCCCAATCTTCGACAGCTTCATGAGGATGGGACTTGTTCCGCCTTTTTCTGTTTTTTCAAGGAGATCTTGCGTGCGTACGGGCTGAAGCTTCTGCATCTGACCCCCGGCGCCATTCTGGACCTGACGGTTTTCGCCTACGCCTGCGAGGCGTTCGTCGGGGTGATGCCATCCGTGGCCTTGTTCCGCCACTTCTTCTATCCCCGCATCGGAAAGGAAGGCTGGATGGGGGGCGGTGTCACGTTTTGCTTCCGTCCGAAGGTCAAGCAGGACTACCCCAAGATGGTGGTGAAGTCCAAGTGGGACGAGTGGAGGAGCGGATGGTTCTTGTCGGGGTACCCGAGGCTTTGCCACATCTTGAAGAGCCAACGGAGCATCCGGTGAACTTGCAGACTTGGAGGACCATCAGCCTTCAGGACGCAGATCTTTCGGCGGCGGTGGCTCGCTTCAAACTCCTCTGGGAACAAGGAGTTTCCAGAGCCGCCATTGTCGCCACTTTCTCCGCAATCGCTTGGCGCCTCTGCAGCAGCGGCCGCACCCGGCCTGGAACTTTCAGGGCAGCCAAGATCCATCTCGTCTGAGGAGCTCTGACATGAAGGGCTCCCTTCTTCGGAGCAACATGAAGGGGATCTTTACTCCGGACATGGAGTACAGCTTGCCGGCAGGATTCCGGCCCTTGTGCGATGATCCGAGGAAGGCGGAGATTCTGGCATCAATGCCGGTATGCAACGCCTTGGGCATCGAAGGTCGGTCCGACCACGGGCCCAAACTTGCCGGGGCGAAGACCCGCAAGTCCAAGGCTCCTTCCAGCTCGACGAGGAAGTGAGCTTCTTGAGTCCGACGAGGAGAGCAAGGAAGAATCCGGGGAGGATTCTGCTGGCTCTGAAGACGGTGAAGACGGCGACGGCGAGGAGGCCAAAGCCGGTGACGGCGATGACGACGACGACGATGATGACGGCACGGAGGAAGAAGGGGGGAGGAGAATCCTTCCCCGCATCACAATCCAGAAGCCACTGCGGTCCCTGATCCAGGGCGAGCCTCCTTTCCCCGCCCGTGGACGTAGTTGGCGACAAAGGCGACCCCATGGAGGTGGAGGCCGACATCGGCGCCTTCATGCTGGCTCCACGTGGTGGCGCGCCCTGCGCGCCCTGCCGACCTTGGAGCCTTCAGCCGCTGCGAGTCTGCAGCCCCTGAGCCCCCACGCTTCTTCTGCCGGGTCCGGAGGTGGATCCGTGGAAGTCCCCACGTCGCTGGGGTGCAAGCGTGCCCGCGGGTAAGCTCCCAACTTGCTTGTTTCTTTGTCTTGAATCATGCCTTTGCTTGATGCCTTCCGGGATGAATGACCGATTGTCGTTGCAGGGGTCAATCCTCCCCAGAGACCAACAAGAGGCCGCGGGATGCGGCCGAGGATGACACGGCCACTAGTGCCAGGCTCGAGGAGGAATAGCAGCCCTTCCTGCCCTTGCGGGGACGGAGGATCGCCGCTTGAGCGGAGTAGGGAGTGCGACTGTGGCCTCCCTAGCTCGCCCAAAGGAGAAACCCGAAGCCGTCACGACGCCGGAGCTGGCAGGTATGTCATACCCCGCCATGAGGGTTCTCTTCTTGTGAAGTGGACTTAGTTTGTCTGATACTTGTCTCTTGTCTTGACTGGACAGGTGCCTCCATGATAGGTGGTTCCCTCCGGGTGGCATCCTGGGCGTCGCAAGTTTGGAGAGACCACACTCCCTCACCCAATCCGGGGATCAGGAGGTGACTAAGGACGCGCCCGTGGCAAGGGTGGTGGCGTGCTTGGAGGACAAACGTGACACCGGGCCCGCCAAAGGCCCGGGAAATGGAGAGACGCAGCGAGTCGAAGGAGCCCGGACATCCAGAGCAGCTCATGGATGACCGGGCAAGAGCTGAGGGTCTTCACCGAGTTTTCGATCAACTCCGGCGCGAGCGAGGAGATGGCCGTGCTGGCGTTGATCAAGCAAGGTTTATCTGCCAAGCGCTCTGGTGTCGCGCGTGCGCCGGGAGACTCGCAGAAAAAGCCCCCAAGATCACGATCAGCGGGAAAACACCATGGACGCCGTTCTCCGGGGAATACGCCAGCTGGGCAAGGAGCTCGAATCTCGAGAGGTGGCCTTGGGGAGACCAGCGCTCACATTGAGGCTCTCATCCAGAGCAGGACAGATAAAATTGCTCGACAGGGGAAACAGTTCATGCCCTGTGGAAGGGATTCGAGGAGAAGGGTGTCGCTTGGAAGGCAGAGCGTGACCGGCGCGAGCAAGAGATCTCCGAGAAGGAGAGGCAACTGGAGGCCCGGGAGGCCAAACTGGCTGAGGAGATTGAAACCCTGGAACTTCGGAAGCAAGAGGTGGAGCAAGACGCTGCTAAGCTTGAGCAGGACCGGAAGGATGACGCGGAGCGCCACAAGAAAGAGCTTGCTATCAAACAGCAAGACATCGAGTACTGGCAACTAAGGAGAAAGAGGCCAACAAGATCATTGAGGACGTCAAGAAGGAGCTTCACGACGAGCAAGAATCTGCGATCTTTCGTGACCAAGGCCAAGGAAGACGGGCAGAAGATATCTGAGCTGACTGAACTGCTGGAATCGCGGGACTCGGAGCTTGTGACGTTGAAGGGAGATCTCCAAAGGAAAGGAGAGACCCTTTCTCAAGCAACTGTTGATCTGGCTAAAGTCCACCGCCAGCTTCAAGAAGGCCTAGCTGGTATAGTGGCCGCTGGGAAAGAAGCCACCATGCGGTGAGGCAGCTGAGCCTACCCACTGACCCGCCAGTGCTGGACCCGGATTGCCAGAGCCTGCCACCTGTGGCAGAGTTCATCTCGAGGGTAGCTGCCGACATCAGATCCTTCAAGAACAAGACTTCTCGCCGGCTTCACAACGACAGGAACGGAGCGAGCCAGTCCACGGCGCGCACATGATGGCGACGCTTCAAGAGCCAATTCAGGCGCCACCGCGCCGAACTTCCAAGACTCAGCTCCCTCCCGAGCTTCTCTTCAGGCGGTGGATGCCTCAGCGACTTTGCTTGCCGCAAAGCTGTTCCCTCGCGTTTGATCTCCTGCACAACATTCGAGCACTCCATGCCCCAAATGTAATAAACTTTGCATTAGACCTCGTTTAAACTTGTGCTAAAATGCTAAGAACTTGCTATGCTATCTTGCTTCTCGGATGTTTTTTACTTGTCTTAGCATGTTTTCATTGTCTCCACGTCCTTTTAAGGGACCATTGGGATGTAAGCTTACCCGTGAGGCCCTGACTGGTTAGGAATGCACTCACAGGCCCTACCGATTCCTGGAAGGCCGCTCACTTCTTTGGCACGCACGTCCCCAGGAAGTATCAGGTCTCTCACCGCTTTTTACCCCCGGGAGAGTCGATACCCTAGAGTGCTCGTTCGACGGTCGAGCCACATCTCTGGACTTGCACATAGTTTTGACCAGCGAAATAGACGGCTTTGCGCAACATGAGCATGTTTAAGGATGACTTATCTTTTTATTGCTCATAGGAGTTCTCGAACGATCACATTGACTTCTTTCGGGTGCACCTTGTAACAGCAGGGATGCTTCGTAAGGTTTGTTTCAGCGTGCTACTCGTGGGAAAGGCTCCATGGCTTCCTCGCCCCGCACACACCGGGCAGCCAGTTCCCACAGCTCCTCCAGGGTTTCCACGACGCGAGTGCACAGCTTCTCGCGCATCTTCAGATGGCAAACATTGACGTGGAAGACGGCGACCACAGAGATTTCTCGCAGCTCTTTCTGTGGGATGCGGTCGACCATGCCTCGGAATCTCCACACGTAGTGGCGCAGACTCTCTCCGGGTTCCTGCTCCTGGTGGTAGAGGTCCAGGACGGAGGCCGGGTACGGTGTGCAGCAGGTCTTGAGGTGCTAGCTTCCGAGCCTTCCATCTCTTCCCGGGAGCGGCGCCGAGGGTTTGAGCTCTGCCCGTTGCCCTCCTGGGGTGGTTCCATGGGTCTTTTGCCATGGGGATCTTCGGGCTGTTCCTCCACTGGGGTCGTGGATGCAGGTATGGCGGTGCGAGGTAGAACTTGCGGAAGCGTGGCATTGGTGAGCGTAGTCCAACAGGCTTTCCAGGCTAGCGATCCATGCTTCCGCACGGGGATCGCTCTTGTACAGATCTGGGGGAAGGAAAGAAGCGAGCGGGCAGCACCCAACGCTTCCTTTAGCCCCCAGCTCGACTGACTCTCCGGCTCGCCAGGGACCTCCCAGTTCCCGACATGGTTTTCTCTTGTTGACGATGCGACCGCCGACCTTGTTGGGAGGAGCCAGCAGCTCTTTGACGATGTAGGAGGGCTCGTAGCAGATCTTGTTAAGGACGAAGAGCTAGAAGCAGATATTGACAAAGAACTTGAGGTTGATGAAGACGAATCCAGCGCTTGCGCCCCCTACCTGGCGCGCCTGATGTCGTGTCTCGGATCACGGACACCGGGAGTAAAGGATACCCCTTTTTTAGGTTCGGCACGGGGCGCGATGGAGGCTGAAAGACGCTTCACCCGGGGGTGGTCGCCAAGCTATTCGGTGGGGAGATCAAGCAAGCAACTCAGAGACGCAGAGAGTTTACCCAGGTTCAGGCCGCCCGGAGGCTAAAAACCCTACTCCTGCATGTCTGGATTGCTATGGTCATCATGGTGTGGTTTACAAGGGTGTTCTTGGGGATGTACCCGGCAGGGTGCTGGCCGAAGGTAGACGAAGAGCAGTTCCTGCCCTGATGAGATCACCTCTCTCTCTACCCTCCGAACCCTAGTCTAACCTTGCCTGAGCCATGCTTGCAACTTGTCCTCCTCTTGCCTCGGTGCCTTGGTCCTCCTTTTATGGGCTAAGAGGATCCGACATGGGCACGCGAGGAGCATGAGGGGTTTTAGGCGGGAAAACCCCTCGGTGGTCTAATGGAGGCGACGTGGCCTCCTCTCGTGTGGCGCCCCGACCGCGGAACTATACAGTGATGCTGTGTGTCACCGGTTAGGCGATACAACCGGAGGTTACGGGTTTACCACTCCCCGGCCAAAACCTTTGGCAGGCGTTGCACGGAATGGATCATCGGCAACGCAACACCCCGATTGATGCCCTAACGCAGGCACAACTATCAATGCATAATAGAAAGATCAAGATTTGTGGAACAACTGACACATCACAGACTCTACGACTCAAACTATTATAGTTCAACTCTTATAATAGATAAAGATAGCAAATATTACAACCAGAGGTCACAGACCCAACAGTACATCATGCGGAAGCGAATTAAGTTCTTCTAAACAACAAGATCCAAAATATGGCCTAAGAGGCCTACAGATAAACATTCCCAGCGCCAGCTGTCCCAGAGATGTCCCAAGCTGCCACCTGGGAACCCCAGACTACTCGTCGACGTCCACAAAGAACCCACCTTGAAGGTCGATGAAGTCCTCCTCTGAAAGAATCAACAAAGCAACGTTGAGTTCGACGAACTCTGCAAGATTACTAGAGCTACTAGCTCGATGATTGGCTTACAAAGGTTTTATGGCTGTTTTGCATAAAGTTGGTTTTCTTTATTAAAAGACAATACTCCATGGCATCGACTAAACAGAACATTTTCAAGGGTGTAAGAAGTTAACTCTTTTCTTCTCATCATCTTCATCAACAACCAACATCAATCACTTCACCTGTCTACCAAGGCACCTCCCCAAATCACCCTCGAGGAAGGCAACCTTGCATTCTTGGTAGTACCTTTAGTACTCAGGTTTTAATCATTCCGTTCATTTTCTCTATGGTCTTATCGTCCGTTCCCAAGTCGTCCATAACCGCGGACACGGATTTTCGAAAAGATTTAACCCTGCAGGGGTGTACTATTTTTAACCACCGTACCGTCCGGCTCATTGCCTATGCAATTAACTCTCTTCGGGGGAAAGCCGGCTGAGTGGGAGCGGCTACAAACTTTACCTTGCTTGAGACTAACCTAGGATCATCAGTGGCGGTAGGGCAAGTTCAGTGCCTCCAACACCCTGCCCCGCGGCCACTCATCTTCCTAAACACCACCATCCTCATCCCAGTCCAGACCACCATCTTCACGCACGCGCAAATGGAAGCTCAAACTAGAGGACGCTGGCTAGCCCCTCCCAAGTTAATCGGTCGATAGGGATTCCATATGTCCCACCGATGGAAGCACGCTCAGTCTTGGTTCAAGAGGTAAAGAACTCGCACCTAGGCGGCGAGAACGAGACAACCCACCACATTACCCGTGGCCTCTCATCCCCACCTTTAAACATGTTTATTAATGTCACCACCATTTTCCACCACATCCGGTCATTCCATCAACTGTTCCGACAGTGAAACATCCACCGGACGACTAAGCATTTAACTAAGCATGGCTAAGCATATACATAGCAGAAATAGTTAACTCAGGCCAACACTTCAATCCTATAGATATTAGGAAGGATACATGTAATGGCAACAGGTATCTAATGCATCTAGTAGGATACTCTAATCCAAGCAAAAGACATTTAGAACCGGATGCAATATTATAGTGGAGAAAATATTTGCGGAAACATAGGAGGAGACGTGCTCAGAGGGGGGGATTACGCTTGCCTTGTTCAGGGGGCTGGTAATACGGTTCGTCGGGGTATTGCAGTGGAACCCCGATTTCTTCATCTATCGATGCATAAAAACACCGGAAAGGAAACAACATAAATAACACGAATACAAGTAGGTGCAATGCACACTCATGATGATATGACATTTTGATGCAACTAAGAGATCCTAGACATGATCATCGAGTTAAATGAGTGTCCCAAATAATTAGGCATTATTTGGCGTACCCTCATATTTATCTTAGTGGCATATTAATAACTCTAATAATACCAGCACCTAAATATTATTCTAACATGCATGAAAAAGTTGTTTCCTGTTAGGTATTTACTTGCTGAACATTTTGATATGTTGTTTGCAATTTTCTGAGCAAATATGAATATTTGGTGAGTATTTCAAATTGCTATTTGAATCTGCCATTTTTGGGAAGTGCAAATTAGTAATGATACCAAAGTTCATTATTGGTTGAGCCATTCAACATAATTTTTGGAATTATTTTGAATTAAATATGAATTTCCAAAGTTGCATTTCAGTTCTGCAATTTTTAGTATTTTCAACAAACAGAGGATTTAAATTGCTCAAATGTGCCCAAATAAAATATGGATGTGTATAGTTTGTTAAGACAAATTTTTAGACACCTTATTTGCTCAATTTGGAATTACAGAGCTAAAGTTATGAATTTTCAAAGATGTGATTTACTTCTGCATTTTCTGTATTTAAATAATAGTTGCAAAATTATTTATTCAACTTTGTGTAGAAATGATACCAACAGATAGAGCTTTTCAATATCTACACATAGAAATTTGAATGGGTCCACTTGGAACATTTTTCAATTTGTTATGGATTTTAGAATTAAAGATTTGAATCTGCAATTCTGTTTTTCCATTTTCTTATTAAACAGAAATTCGCCGAGACGTTTTTCACCGACCTGGGTTTATACCCGCATGGCATACACTCACTAACAGATGGGGCCCGTGGCCAACTCAGCAGCCACGTAGGCAGCCACGCCAGCATGAGGCCAACGGCCAGTTTGACCTGAGCATGCGCGGATCGCGCGCACGCCAGCGGTGATCACCGCTGGTCGGCGAGGATGGCGCCGACGTCCAGGAGCGTGCGCGAGCCAGAGAGGTGACGCATCTACCGCGGGAAGTCGGCAGGCCCTAGTGGCGGCGGGAAATGACCAAATGGTCGCCGGCCAGTGCTCCGGCGACGAGCGGCGCCGCGGTCTCCCGCGGTTAACGACGGCGCGGCTACTACAGAGCACGGGGGGGAGGGAGGAGATGTCCAACGGGACCGCGAGCTCACCCTCATGGCGTGCGAAGCGACGTCTTGGCCGGAGGTGGACCACAGCGGCGGCGCGAAGCTCGGCGGTGCTCGGACGGCCGCGGGGAAGACGGAGATGGCGGCGTCGATTCACGGCTTCCCGGTTCGATTCCTCTCGGGTGGCGGTAGATCTCGACGACGCGCTGCTTTTTCTCCACTCCGATCCGTCGGGCATGGCTCCAGACACCGGCGGCGAGCGGCGGCCGCAAGCTAGGGTTTCGGCTCGGTGGGGGAAAAAGGAGCAGAGAGAGGAGAGAGGCTAGGGTTAGGGTTTGAGGGCTTCGGATGCTCTTCTTAAGCCAGGTCCAGGAGGCGCGTATGCTCGACAGCGGGGGGGAGGCGGCATCGGGCGGTCGGAGAGCAAGACGGCGACGCCAGAGCTGGTGCGGTCGAGCATGTTCGGTCGCTACAGGGAAGATGACCACGTTTTTGTAGATAACCCCCTGCGCTTCTTGTTCTCAATTATTTGGGGTACTTAAATAATTCCAAATTTGATGAAAATTTTGGGGTATTCTCTTTGCACCAGAGGCAAGCCCTCATAATAATTTGAGGTCATTTGGAGTTCATTTGAATGGAGAATAAAATAGGGAATTGCTTATTGAATTTTCCGATTTCTTTAAATTCTACAATTTGAATTTCTTCAAGAGAAATACATTTTGAACCCTTGGAACTTCCTTGACAAATATATTAGCTCCAACTAATTTTTATTTGTCAACAATTTTGTCAAACTCATTGTAATTAAGTTTTGGCATTTCTAGCCATTTATTTTGAAATGGTGCCAACCCAATTGTTTTAATGTTTAGCAAATTAATATGGATGCCATGATGCAATGAAACATAAAAAGTGGAAATTTTACTCACATTTTTAGGTTCACAAATTTCGGGCTGTTACATCTCGTCCAAGTATCATCGGTGGTTAGGTGCGGTCGTCCGCCTTTGGGGAAAGCGGGGAGGACAGAACCCGACAGCCCCACCGACCACGCCCAAGGCGACGTCACTGGAGGCGCGCCCTTCGTCTTGGCGCCCAAGTCTTCTACAAGATTCCCGCACGAGCTGGCGTGCTTATCCTCTTCGCTGTACGGAGGCTCGAACCTGTAGGAGTTTGCGCTATAGAAAACGAAAATTTTCTCTCACAAGCGGAAGCAACACTCAAGATCCGATCTAGAAGATGCTAGTAAACGAAAAATTTCTCTCACAAGCGGAAGCAACACTCAAGATCCGATCTAGAAGATGCTAGTAACGGGGAGAGTAGTTCATCATACCCTCGAAGAACATGCACATTGAACATTTATTTTAACGCAGCTCGGTGAAGTTGTTGATGAGGTTCGATCCTATCAGCACCGCAAACGAGCAGCGCCTCCGGAGGCTTGCACACGTACAGCTCGATGACGTCTCCCTATTCTTGATCCAGCAAGCTAGAGGGAGAAGTAGGTGGGATCGATTCCAGCAGCACGACGGCGTGGTGGTGGATATGGTGGAGAGTTCCCGTGGGCAGGGCTTCGCCAAGCGGTGCGCGGGAGGTAGAGGAGCAGCAAGCAAGTGGTGCGGCCAAGCCTTAGTCCCTTGGTGCGCCTCTCTACTCTCTTATATAGGCAAGGGAGCTGCAGCCACTTAATTCCCAAGGTGGTAGTTTGATAGAATAGGTTTAGGGTTTCATGGGGTCTAAGCATCCACCTCTTCTATATTTATATACTTGGCAGGTACAATACATGATTACAACGTACGGTTATACAACACGTACACGATCATTCTTAACACTCCCCCTCAATCTAAACTATTACATACAAGATTTAGATTGGACTTAAAACGATCTAGCATCTGCCGCGTGGCTGGTTTAGTGAACACATCAGCCAACTGATCATTAGAAGAGATAACCTCACATCTAGGGTGCCATTTGCAACACGCTCTCGCACGAAGTGGAAATCGATCTCAATGTGCTTAGTACGAGCATGAAACACTAGATTAGCTGTCAGATAAGTGGCCCCTAGGTTATCACACCATAAAATGGGCGTGCGCTGCTGAGTCACACCAAGCTCCTTGAGTAAGTAGTCTAACCATATCGCTTCAGCAGCACCATTTGCTAATGCCTTATATTCTGCCTCGGTACTAGATCTCGAGACTGTGGGATGTTTCTTCGAACTCCATGAAATAAGATTCGGACCAACAAAAACTGCGAAGCCACTTGTGGATCGTCGATCATCCACGCAACCAGCCCAATCCGCATCAGTAAAAATGCTAAGCCCCGTAGTAGTGGACTTGCGAAAACGCAAACCTGTGTGCAAGGTTCCTTTGACATACCGCAGAATTCTCTTGACTGCCTCCCAATGAACATCCGTGGGCTGTGACAAAAACTGACACACCTTGTTCACAGCGAATGAAATATCTGGACGAGTAAGCATCAAGTACTGTAATCCACCAACAACATTGCGGTGTCTGATGGAGTCCTCGACGCCGAGTCGTGTGCCAGTCTCTCGAGACAGATTCTCCGAGGTAGACAATGGAGTGGGAGTCGGCTTACAATTCTCCATGTTGACTCGATGAAGGAGATCAAGGACATACTTCCTTTGAGTCACTATCATCCCCCCTGAATGGTAAGACGCTTCCAATCCCAGGAAGTAGTCTAACTTACCCAAGTCCTTGATAGGAAAGGTATCCGAGAGAGAACACACCAAACGATCGACAACCTCTGGAGTAGAGCCAGTGATGACAATGTCCTCAACATACACCAACATATATATATGAACACCATTCCGGGAGAAGATGAATAACGATGTATCAGCCTTGGAAGAAACAAACCCAAGTTGATGCAGCAGCTGACTAAGGCGAGCATACCATGCACGTGGTGACTGCTTCAGCCCATAGATTGACCTCTGAAGCTTGCAAACATGAGAGGGAAAACGAGCATCCTCGAAACCAGGCGGTTGCCGCATATAGACATCCTCTGACAAGAACCCATGAAGGAAGGCATTGCTGGCATCCACTTGTCGTAGACACCAGTACGAGAGATGCAAGAGATAGAACCAGACGCACGGTCGCAGGCTTCATAACCGGACTAAAAGTGTCACCATAGTCGATGCCATGCTGCTGAGTAAAACCACGCGCGACCAGCCGAGCTTTATGCTTATCAATGGAGCCATCAGAGTGATGCTTGGTCTTGAAAATCCATTTGCTGCCGACCACATTAACCCGGGAGGACGAGGCACCAAAATCCACGTCTTGGTGTCACACAGGGCTGCAAATTCGTCCGCCATAGCCGCACCCCACGCGGGTTCTTGCAAAGCATCACGATGCGACAAGGGAGCAGCAAAGAACGCTCATCGACGTGGGTCATATCTCACAGTCCCATCCTTGAACTCCTTCTCCTTCCGTGTGTTGTCGCGGAGGCGCGTCACCATGGTGTGTCCAGGCGCATGAACAGGGGCAGCTGGTGGCGGCTCAACAGATGGCGTCGTAGCCGACGACGCTGGCGACGTCGCAGCAGAAGGCGACGCGGGTTGGGCTGTCTCGGGCGGTGATGACGATTGGGCCGTTTCGGAGATGATCGGCCCACAGCTAGCGTCCGGAGCGGGAGCTGTGCGGGGGGGGGGGGGGGGCGTGCCATGCATGGCTCCAGCATGCACGTCGATCGGGCGATCCGAGGTCGCCGAGGCAAGTACGTTGATCATCTGCACAGGGGAGCTTCGCCTGATTCAGGCGGATTAGTAGACAGGTAAGTCAGGTCATATTTACGCATAGGTGCATTCGTAACCGGTTCATTAGATGGAAAGGAAATAGACTCCGCGAGAGCGGATACATCAACCGAAACGCCTGGTGTGGAGAACGGAAACAAGACTCGTCAAAGATGACGTCACGAGAGATATAAATCCGGCATGAAGAACAGTCTAAACACTTGTTTCCCTTATGCATGGGACTATATCCAAGGAACACGCACATCTTAGAACGGAAGTCTAATTTGTGTGAATTATACTTGCGAAGGCTAGGCCAACAGGCACATCCAAAAATGCGAAGGAAATCGTAATTCGGCTGAACACGAAGCAAGCGAAAAAGTGGTGTTTCCTTGTTGAGAACCGGTGTGGGCATGCGATTGATGAGATAGCATGCCGTAAGAAAAGCCTCATCCCAATAGCGAAGGGGCAGGGAGGAGTGTGCTAGCAAGGCAAGACATGTCTCAACTAGATGATGATGTTTACGTTCGGCAATGTCATTCTGTTGGGAAGTGTGTGGACACGAGACACGATGCGAGACCCCTGTGCGCTGGAAATACTGGTGGAATTTGTGATATTCACCACCCCAATCCGACTGAACAGCCTTGATTTTAGTTTCCAAAAGGCGTTCAACATGAGCCTGAAAGTCATAAAAGACTTGCTCCACATCAGACTTGTGCTGAATGAGATAGATCCAGCAAAAACGAGAGTAGTCATCGATGAAACTAACATAGTACTTATACTCTCCAGATGACACACTAGCTGGACCCCAAACATCAGAATGGATTAATTCTAGAGGCATGTAGACACACGAGAAGAAGTAGTATATGGTAACTGGCGGCTCTTGGCACACTGACAAGCATCACAAACCAAGGATGAATTGTTTGATGAACACGAAAGCTTATTTGTGCTAACAATAGATTGAGCTACATTATTTGTGGGATGACCAAGACGCTGATGCCACTGCGCCGGAGTGACTTTGATACTAGCGGATGCATGATGAGGCGATGACGACGCATGAGAGAAAATGGGGTAGAGTCCTCCCTGACTTCTACCGTGAAGCAGAATTCGCCTCGTGGCCTTGTCCTTAACACAGAAAAAATGACGGTGAAATTCAACAAAAACATCATTATCGGAGACAAGACGATAAACAGACAGGAAATGTTAGTTGATGTGTGGAACATGAAGGACATCTTTCAATTTTAGGGATGAACCGGTTAATCTCGAATGACCAATATGCGAAATAGAAAAACCTGCACCATTGGCCACTTGGACTTGATCCTTCCCACCATAGCGCTCGTAAACGTGTAGACGTTCGAGATCACTCGTCAGGTGATCCGTCGCACCGGTGTCCATGTGCCAGTACGGATTCTCGTTGGAGCTCGTGGAAGCGGAGTTGCCTGCACGTGTGTTGTCGGGGCGTAGTCGTGGTCGTAGCGGTTGCGGCAGCCGGTGGCCTCATGCCCCCAGTTGCCACAGATTTGGCAGCGAGGCCAACACCGACGACATGATCCCACTTCAAAGGTATGGGTGTTGATGTGACCATGATCCCACTAGTGGACATGATGAACTATGATTGATTGCATGCTATGGATGATTTTCTTGCCCCATCATATGATACATTCTTATTCCCTTGTGATACGTTGTTTGAAACCAATGTTGATCATGTGGAGTTACCCATTTGTGATGTTTCTACCAGAGACATGCCTTGTTATGAATGTTTCCATTTTTCTCCCATTGTGGCATGCAACATGTTGAACAATTTCTCTTTCACATGTGTTGCTTGCAATGATGTTGAAATGCTTGATAATGAGATTGCCCCCATAGCTTTCTCACATTTTAGAGATGTTTCGTTTCTCTTATGGACCTTGTTCCATCCTTCACTTTGCATAGTGACCATCCACATATGTCATATTTTCCAATTGATTTTTGTGTGGTTGGTGATGTGCAAATGAAGAGACACTTCATGATGGATGATGTGTTCATATACCATGCACACAACTTCTTCATATGGTGTCTTTTGTGTGATGGAAAACACATGATAATGTCAACCTCAATTGAACATGAGTTGACAAAACGAGCTCTTGAGAGCATACACTTGAGTTGTGAATCGAACCCGGCTCTAATGCCCTTTCCATGTTTTGCATCAAACAAGTTGAACAATTTCTCTTGCTTATGGTTTGTTTGCAATCATGTTGATGCTTTTGGTCTCCTCTATGACAAGCAAGTTTACTTGATCTTTCACATGGATGATTTATGTGTTGCAACAAAAATGATGAACAATTATTCTTTCTAATGGCTTGTTTGCAACCATAATGACATTTTATGCATGTCTTGTCATGAGTGTTTTGGTTTCTACCAATTTGGTGTTGCAACAAATATGACGAAAACTTGCTCTTTCATATGGTTTGATTGCACCCATGTTGATACTTTGGACATTTTTCATCGTGTGTTTTTGCCAAATTCTCCGCTTATTGCATCAAGGATGTTGACAAATTGTTCTTGGCTATGCCTTGTGTGCAATATTGATCATATGCTTCAAAATGAGATAGCTACATAGCCTTCTCAAAATTTCATGGAGTTTTTGTGTTCCCACATTTTGAGGATGTTACGAGACGTTCCTTGCATATTGACCTTGCATATGCTTTCACTTTCATATATGTGTGTTGTGCTAATGGTGTTATAACAAAGAATGGACATGTCCTTCATGATATGCTCCTCTATTTTGCACACACATGGTTTGCTTGGTCTTTGATGTGTAGGTCATACCTTTGGATGAGCCTCCATGAGTTGCTTCAACCACGCATTCCTATGACGAAAGATCTCGCAAGAAGAGCACATTGACATCTTGCTAAGGTGACTTCCTTCTACATAAGCGCCCATGTGATGACCTTCAAGAGTTGGCTACTCTTTGAGTGTTGTTTCGTCTTCCTTGTGAGTTTTGTAGGTTACTTGAAAGGCGAAGTGACATTGAAGAAGTGCCACATCATTTCCATAGACTACATGGTGAACCACACGACAAGGTCTACACATCTACCTCCTTGCCATGATGATGAGCAAGAGTCGAGGACGACTCTTTTTGAAGGGGGGGGGAGATGATGTAGTGCAACCTAGGACCATCATCATGTCAAGAACTCCAACATACCACAAGTCACCATGGACATCAAAGGTGGACGACTCTTCACGGATTGACGAACGAGTGGACGAACTCACGCAAGAACACGAGGAGGAACATGAAGAACGCAAGAATACGAAAACACAAACACGATACAAGAACCGTTTCCCTTACCGGTCGGTCCAACCAGCCCAATAGAATCCACACGAGGGTGGGAGATCGGCAAGTAGATACAAGAAGGGATCTTGAATGGTTGTTTCTCCAACGGTCAACCGAACCGGTCCAATAAAGTCACCCTAAGATGAAAGATTGGCAAGTAGTCAAACTACAAGTAGAGGTCTTGAATCCACAAGAGGGATCTTCTCCAC
Source organism: Poa pratensis (assembly GCA_947311845.1). Taxonomy (NCBI): domain Eukaryota; kingdom Viridiplantae; phylum Streptophyta; class Magnoliopsida; order Poales; family Poaceae; genus Poa; species Poa pratensis. Next base: position 130,803,080 of record CAMZMU010000085.1, on the reverse strand, counting down.
AAGGGGAGGAACCATCTCCACAAGGGGAGGCAACACCACAAGGGTGGGTAAGGAGCCTATGCTCAACTCTATCTCATCATAGACTCCCCCTCTAGATCTGAGCAATGGGAGTCCTATATATAGGGTTGACCCAAGGGGGTAGGTGGGAAGGGATACAAGGAAATATTCCCTGCTGGTTCCCGCAGCAGCGGTAGTACCACTGGTGCGGGCCTGAAGCTCCTGGCATTCCGCAGCGGCGGTAGTACCGGCGTCGCGGCGGTAGTACCGCAGGTGCGGGCCTGAAGCTCTGGCATTCCGCAGCGGCGGTAGTACCGGCGTCGCGGTGGTAGTACCGCTGATGCACGCCCAAAGCCCTTTTATGCGGAAGTGGCGGCGGCAGTACCGGTGGTGCGGGCATCGTCTTGGACTGGGGCCGTGGCAGTAGTACCGCTGCTTCCTGGGACTTCTTCCTTCTCCTCTTCCAAGCCACCGTCTTGTCGGGCTTCTTTCGTCTTGCGCCTTGGTCATCCTCTCGTGTACCCGTAGTCGTCGTGGCGAACCTAGTATCATCAAGGGACGAGATGAGGAAGTATACCATCCAAAAGGGTGGGAATTGAGTTCTCTAAGAGGAATGAGTTCACCTTTGATGTCCATGGTGACTTGTGGTATGTTGGAGTTCTTGACATGATGATGGTCCTAGGTTGCACTACATCATCTCCCCCCCCTTCAAAAAGAGTCGTCCTCGACTCTTGCTCATCATCATGGCAAGGAGGTAGATGTGCAGACCTTGTCGTGTGGTTCACCATGTAGTCTATGGAAATGATGCGGCACTTCTTCAATGTCCTTTCGCCTTTCAAGTAACCTACAAAACTCACAAGGAAGACGAAACATCACTCAAAGAGCAGCCAACTCTTGAAGGTCATCACATGGGCGCTTATGTAGAAGGAAGTCACCTTAGCAAGATGTCGATGTGCTCTTCTTGCGAGATCTTCCGTCATAGGAATGCGTGGTTGAAGCAACTCATGGAGGCTCATCCAAAGGTACGATCTACACATCAAAGGCCAAGCAAACCATGTGTGCGCAAAATAGAGGAACATATCATGAAGGACATGTCCGTTCTTTGTTATAACACCATTAGCACAACACACATATATGAAAGTGAAAGCATATGCAAGGTCAATATGCAAGGAACGTCTCGTAACATCCTCAAAATGTGGGAACACAAAAACTCCATGAAAATTTGAGAAGGCTATGGTAGCTATCTCATTTTGAAGCATATGATCAATATTGCAACAAGGCATAGCCAAGAACAATTTGTCAACATCCTTGATGCAATAAGCGGAGAATTTGGCAAAAACACATGATGAAAAATTTCCAAAGTATCAACATGGGTGCAATCAAACCATATGAAAGAGCAAGTTTTCGTCATATTTGTTGCAATACCAAATTGGTAGAAACCAAAACACTCACGACAAGACATGCATAAAATGTCATTATGGTTGCAAACAAGCCATTGGAAAGAACAATTGTTCATCATTTTTGTTGCAACACATAAATTATCCATGTGAAAGATCAAGTAAACATGCTTGTCATAGAGGAGACCAAAAACAACAACATGATTACAAACAAACCATAAGCAAGAGAAATTGTTCAACTTGTTTGATGCAAAACATGGAAATGGCATTAGAGCCGGGTTCGATCCACAACTCAAGTGTATGCTCTCAAGAGCTCTTTTTGTCAACTCATGTTCAATTGAGGTTGACATTATCATGCGTTTTCTGTCACACAAAAGACACCATATGAAGAAGTTGTGTGCACGGTATATGAACACATCATCCATCATGAAGTGTCTCTTCATTTGCACATCACCAACCACACAAAAATCAATTGGAAAATATGACATATGTGGATGGTCACTATGCAAAGTGAAGGATGGAACAAGGTCCATAAGAGAAAATGAAACATCTCTAAAATGTGAGAAAGCTATGGGGGCAATCTCATTATCAAGCTTTTCAACATCATTGCAAGCAACACATGTGAAAGAGAAATTGTTCAACATGTTGCATGCCACAATGGGAGAAAATGGAAACATTCATAACAAGGCATGTCTATGGTAGAAACATCACAAATGGTAACTCCACATGATCAACATTGGTTTCAAACAACGTATCATAAGGGAATAAGAATGTATCATATGATGGGGCAAGAAAATCATTCATAGCATGCAAGCAATCATAGTTCATCATGTCCACTAGTGGGATCATGGTCACATCAACACCCATACCTTTGTAGTCCCGCTCATGAGAAGTAGGTGTTAAAGTAGTAGGGGCTTCCATGTAGCTGACTTGTTCAATTTGAAGTAGACATGGGGTGGCATCATCATCATCCTCCATGTACATCTTCTCCATTTGAGGCACCGTCAAGTCGAGAAGTGGCGTTTCATCATCCATGGAACCTAGCACACAATGAGAAACACACTAGAGTAAAAGGGTAATTTGTTAGAATTCGAAATGGCCTCACAAGACCTATCAACTACCTCTCTCTACTTAAGTGGTGTATCACTCATTCCCTCAAAGTGAAAGCACTCAAACTCACATATGGTGGAGGCACTCAACTCACTATCACTCTCACTCAAGTGGGCTAAGTGGCTCTCATTCTCACATGGGATTGGTACCATCTCATAAGTCAAACACATGAGGTAGGCTCAATGTTCTCATCTCCATACGCCTCCAAGGTTGAAGGGAAACTCCCATGCTCAACCTCCTCAACCAACTTGCCTCCAAAGGTTAATGCCATAGTGTCGGCATCATCACTCGACTCTTTTGCCGAAGGGAAAATCCCATGCTCGGCAACTTCACTTGGCGCATCAACCAAAGTGATAGCATACTCCATGCACGCCTCCTTGGTCTAAGGGAAAATCCCATGCTCGACCATCTTGTCACCGTCTTGGTCACCGTCTTGTTCACCAACTTGGCATTCCCACATCAAGTGACCTCTTATATTGCATAGTGGGCACAAGAGATTGGGACATTCTCGTGGATCATGGTCTTGGCCTTGGCAATTGTCACATATAAGGTCTTCTTCTTGCCATATGGGGACCAATGTGGTGATGGCACTTGGTGTAGAGGTCATATCATGAGAAGTGCTTGAGAGGCGCCGTCTTGGTTGTGTCCTCACAAGTGTTGCCATGCTTCTTGCGGCGTCGACGTGAGCTTGACCGTTGCTCGAAGAACTTGTCGATGTTGGCCATGAACTTGTCAACAATAGAATCAACACTAGGAGACACCATAGGATGTGCACTTGCCGCCATCTTGGATGTGGAGGTTGCACCTTGAACTTGGAGTGTAGGCGTAGGTGCTTGATGGCGTGGCGTCCGTCTTGACTTCTCCTCATGTCTTTGTTGCCGTTCTTCATTGGAGGGATGACGTCAAAAATCGTTTGGATGCTTCTCCTCATGTCAACGTCGGCGCGCTTGTTTGCTTTAGTGACCTTGTCTTGGAGCTCCCACTCGAACTTGGTGATATGTTCCGAAGCTTGGCGAGTGTGGTGAGGTCATCTTGGAGCTTGGACAAGTTGTGGTCGACCTTGGCAACGTTCTTGTGGTGCCTTGTTGAGCGTGATGAAGGATGTAGGCTCTTGGCAAGCTTGTCAATGGCGTCCTTGAGATTTTGGAACTTGGCATCTTTCTTGTGGCGCCTTGATGAGCTAGATGGGCCTTGACTTGGCTTGGCCTTTTCGATGCACTTCTTGGGACGCCGTCTTGTTGTCGATGTGGAATGTCGAAGCTTGGCGCTCTTGGCGATGTCCTTGTCATGGCGCCTTCGAGAAGTTGATGGAGCTTCATAGGATGGACTCATGGTGGTCTTCTTGTTGCTCCATCTTGAGCTTGAACCATAATAGGTTGTGCCATGACGCTTTGGTGGTGCCGCTCTTGAACATGGTGGTGATGGGAGTCCTCTCCTCTTGCATGTTGTGGAAGTCATTGCACATGCTTGAAGAATGGTAGTCGTAGATGTTCTCCACCACCTCCATAGCCGCCGTTACCGCCTCCATAGTTGCCGTGTTGTAGTCGCCATTACCTCCGTTGAAGCCGCCGTGCCAGTTCCCTGTTTTCTACTGTTTGTCTATCCCCAGGAGACTTGACTAACCTATTAACAAGATGCCACAGTGCCAGTTCCCTGTTTTCTGCTGTTTTTGGTTTCAGAAAGTTACTTCTGGAAATATTCTCGGAATTGCACGAAACAAAAGGCCAAGTCCCTATTTTTCCAACACGTACACGGAGTCCGAATGAGAGACAAAGACTCGCCACGAGGTGGCCAAACCACAGGCTGGCGCGGCAGGGGGGCCCACTGTCGGAGAATGACTCCCACGAAACAGGGATAGTCAAGCTCACGAAGAGAGTTCGTGTAAGGGGCTGAACACGTTGGTCAAACAACCCTCAACCTGCACGGCGACGGTGCTCGTCGAGCAAGTGGAGGGACATCACGACAGAGATGAACACCAGCCCGTACCCAGGTTCACGGCCCTCGTGTGGAGGTAACACCGCTACTCCTGCTTGTCTGTATTGCACTGCTTGTAGAGGTTACAGTACAATGAGCTTGCCGAGGGCTCTCTTTTGGCAATGGTGTACACAAGGAAGGGAAGCAGTGGTCTTCTTCTTCCTTGCGCGTAAGTGGCTATGCTGGAATGAGAATGCGATCCCTTGCTACGGTGCTGCTCCTCCTTTTATAGGCGCCCCGTGCTCCCTCCCTGCGCTTATGGTAGGGCTGTCACGTGGCGCAGAAGGTAGAGCGTGGTGCACCGCAGCCCGGTTGTCCATGGACGCGGTCCATGGGCGTAAAGCTGACTCCTGTAGCAGAGTAACCACCGTCCATGCAGGACGGCCAGCTGGGGCCGCAGAGGAACGTGGGGGTGCCCACGGTGACGTTGGCCGTGGAGTGTAGCGCCGGCCGGTCCCCTTATCACCAAAGAGGAAACCCTTGTAGTCCGGTGCGGATGGCACAGCTTTGTTGACCCCTTTAATCACCAAAATGGCAACTGCGGCGTCGTCGTCACCGCGCGCAGGGGCGCGCGTCACTCTGCGGCCGCTGCAGAGCCCATGTGCGCTCTGCAGAGGTTGCTTTGCAGCGAAGCGATCTCCACGAGGGCTTGGATGCCCTGTAGAGAATTCGGCGTTGACCTCTCTCCAGGGAGATTTCCTTGAAGAGGGGGCAGCAGTGGAGGGGCCTCCGCAGGCCTCTGCTGCCTCAAAAGCCCTCGTGAGGCAATCGCCTCGCGAGGCTCTCCAAGCCGTAGGCTTGGTCCTTAGCGAAAATTCGCCATCAAGTGTCGAGGGCCGTAGAGGACAGGCCCAGCACACCCTGGATTTCACTGGGCCGACAGTAGCCCCCGGGCCCATGATGGGCACGATGTAGTCCAATGGACGCAGGCGAATCGTCATGGGCCCAAAGTGTCCGGCCGGCCTGAGACACGTGTAGGGCAGTTACGCCGCGACGACACGTTCTCCTCGGAGATGATGGGCGTAGTGGGGGGACCCACCACGTCTCGGTAACTGCTCTGAGGGGAATAAAGCCTGCAGCGCCGGTTCAGGCAGCAGTTACTGCATCATTTGCGCGCCCGTCTCCTCGCTCTTGACTTCTGCGCTCCTGTGTCTCCGGCGCTCCTCCTCCTTCAATCCGCCGCAATGGCGCCCAAGAAAGCCTCCGCGGCCTCGAAAGGCAAGGCCGTGGTGCAGGGCGGCGAACCTGCCGCGATGCAGCAGGTCGGAGACTTCGAGCCGGCTCTGACCGGCTTCCGCTTCAAGAAGAAAGCGCAGCTGGAGAAGGTGCGTCACATGGCAGCTTCAGCGACCAACGAGCACGGCGCTACGGTGCTTAAGACGGCGGACAACTCCTTCGGCGGCTTCTACCCCATCTTCATGCACGCCCTATTCGCCGGGCTCGTGCCTCCTTTCTCCGACTTCTTCCTGGCGGTTCTGGAGCGCTACCAGATCCAGGTTCTTCATCTCCATCCTAACTCCATCCTCGTCCTCGCCATCTTCGCCTACCTCTGCGAGGCATACATCGGCATTCCACCCTCGGTGGACCTCTTCCGCAGCTTCTATGCGCTCCGGTTCACGGCGAACAAGGAGCGGTCAGGGTGCGTGTCCTTCCGCATCACCGATGGCATGAAGGGCACGTACATCCCCATCGCGCGGAACGGCGAGAACATTGTGACCAATGTGACGAAGAAGGTGGAGGACTTCCGCAAGCGCTGGTTCCTCATGAAGTTCGGAAGCCGGAGCGCCTTCTTCGACCTGCCCGAAGCGCCTCCGACGAAGAGGGCGAGCTGGTCTTCTAAGGCGCTCAAGGGAGCCGCACTCGGCCCCGTGGTGAGGCGCTTGAAGGACCTCCGCGAGGCAGGCCTCACCGGGCAGATGGTGGCCAAGGACTTCGTGAGCGCCGCATTGCTCCGCTCCAGAGGCACGCGGACGCGATGTGGCTGTATTCCAACCAGAGGGACAAAATGCGCCTGAGCGCAACCCTCTTCACGCAGCAGGAGGTGCGCACCATCATGGAGACTCTCTTCACGGCTCCAGACATCCCCAAGCCCACAGGATCGATCTCGGGCGTCGCGTCTCGCTCGTGCAGACGATGCCGAAGTTCGACCAGTGGGGCCTGGTGCCCAAGGGGCATGTGGGGCCTCGCGAGGATCCTGAGTCTGCGGCGCAGGGGGCGCCAGCTGAGGGCGACGAGGAGACGACGGAAACGCCTGTGGAATCCGACGCAGGCGCAACCGGCGCCTCGGGGGCTCTGCCTCTCAGCGGAGAACTCGAGCACCTCGAAGAGCGCGGCGCCTGAAGTTGAGACCCACGAGGCCTCCTCAGGCAGCAGCGGCCAGTTCGTGGTCGCTCCCTCGCAGCGTGCTGAGGGGCAAGAGGAGAGCGACGACGACGGAGCTTCATCAGGCCACTGCGAGCCCCGCTCCAAGGCCATTCATGACAGAGCCGCCGGGAGCCCAGCGGGCATTTCTCTCAAGAGGAAAGCCGAGGCTGCTCTCGAGGGGTCCGGCGCCGGGCCGCGCCGCCGAGGCCGTGGCGGTCGTCAAACACGGTGTGGGTCGATTCCCGCGCCAAGACATCTGGGTAAGAACCGACTCCCTTTTCTGTTTGAGCTTATTCTTGCGTAGGCTCCTCGAGGAGTTTTTGAGCTTTTGCCTCTCCAGGGGCCCCGAGGTGCCAAAAGGCGGAGACTTCGGAGGCTTGGAGAGATCCCCAGCGCTGCAGCGGCGTCTGCAGCGTGTACAGTCGACGAGGTGCCTCCCGAGGGCACTGCTTCTTCTCCTGAGGCTGCGGCACCGCCTCCTGAGGCAGAGGAGCGCGAGGAGAAGGAGGGGAGGCAGAGGTGACGACGCCTCCGCCTATGCGGCCTGACGTCTCCCCATGCGGCGGAGGGGACGCCGGAGGTGGATGCGGCGAGGTTCACGCCGCCGGCGAAGGAGCGTGGCGGAGACAGGGGCGTCCGCGGGAGCGTGCGCTGACGTCGAAATGGAGGAGGCCGCCGCGTCATCGCCCCCACCGAGCACGAAACTTGGAGAGGCCACAGCGGACTCTGAGGCCGCTGGGGAGGCGGCCTCAGCTGAGAAGGCCAACCCTGTCCCTGGAGAGGAGAGCTCCCCAGGGGCAGAAGAATGGTGGGGTTGATGGTGAGGGTGCCACGAGCCCCCAGAAGGCCTCCAGCGCGGGAGGCGAGGGGGGTTCTCATCAGAGCCCCCAGAAGGCCCCTTGTGTGGACGAAGAGGGGGCTCGCACCAGAGCCCCCAGGCGCGTCTCGAGGCCACTCGAGCCCAAGGCAGGACGCTCCGGAATCCTCGGCAGGCGCCGGCGTTTCCAGGCCTTCCGGCGAGCCATGGGCCTTAGTTCTGCGGGGGCGGCGCCCCGTTGCAGCTCGCCGTGGGGCTGTCCTCCGCTCGGCGAGGGAAATTCTCGACGGGCTTGAGGCCCAGCTTGCTGAGGAGGATCGCTCCAGGGCGGAGGAGGACGCCGAGCTTGCGCGGGGCTGGGCTTGTCTTCATGAGACCGTGGAGAGCTGCCGCCGGAAGAACGAAGCTGCCCAGGCGCAACGCGAGGCAGCGCTGCGCTCCGCTGAGGAGATCCGCATCGTGGTCCGCGAGGTCGAGGAGACCCTTGCGGACCTGGGTGCTAGGCGCGAGGCTCTCGAGGCAGAGACCGAGGCCAAACACCAGGAGCTGGCGGCGCGCGAAGCGGCGGTCTCCGCCAAGCACAAAGAGCTTCTAGATCGCGAGGCGGGGATCGTCGCCGAGTCGGAGAATGTGCGGCAGAGTTTGGAGAAATTCCGTGAGAGCTTGAGCATTCGCGAAGACTTGATCGTGCAGCGCGGAGTTGAGCTCGACGCCCGCGAGACCGAGGCGCGCAAACGAGGAACAGGTTGAGCAGATCGAGAAGGATCAATCCGCGCAGCGGGAGCACCTGGAAGCCCGCGAGAACAAGGTCACCCAAGACGAGGAGTTCTACCAGAAGCGCCTTGTGCAGACCAACGAGAACCTTCGCAAAAAGGAGGAGAAGATGGCGGAGGAGTCTGCGACGAAGGAGAAGCTCTTTCGCGACAGCTGCAGGAAAGACTTCGCGGAGAAGGCCAAGAAGCAAGAGGATCGCTTCACGAAGAGACGCAACGAGCTTGAGGCTCGCGTCAGGACCTTGAGGCCCAGAAGAAGCGATTCGACTCTCGCCTCCAGGCTGCCGCGGAGGCTCGGGCGCGCGCGGAGCAGAACTTTGCCTCTTTGATGGCTGACATGAAGGAGTTGACCGCTCAGGTGGGCCCTGTCGTGGAGCGCTGAAGAGGCTGAGCATCGCGTGCAGGCGGCACAGGTCTTGACGCAGCAGCGGGAGCGCATGTTCCAATCCTTGTGACCCGGGGGAACACTCTCGCGGGGCAGCTAGGAGTGGATGCCCCTGCTGTTCCCCTCATGGGAACGCTGACGCCGCCACATACCTCGCCTACTTCGATCAGCTCTTCACCGCGCTCGAGGGCCCTGTGGCGGAACTTGGCGATGTTGTTGATGAGGAGTGCCGCAAGCTCTTGACGTGGCGATCGATCGCGTCTTCGCCAACCTCCAGCGCCTTCACCCCGGCTTCGACTACGAGTCAGTGACCGAGCCCATCGAGGGGACCAGCCTGGGAGCTCTCCAACTTGGTTCGAGAAGAAGTCAACGATTACGTCGACCGCTTCAAGAGGGTTGAGGCGGAGCAGGCCGCTGAGGAGGATGAAGGCGCCGAAGAAGAGAAGGCTGAAGAGGACGGCGATGGTGAACCCTCTGCCTAGGCCACTCCTGCAACAAGATGCGCTTGACGCGCAACTATCTTTGTTTTAAGACTTGTTTTAATTCATTCTGGCTTGTAAGATACTTTGATCGTACGCAAACATGTGTGTGTGCCCCTCGATGGGCCTTTTATCCCTGTTCCATGTCTTTCTTCGCTCTACGTCGTCAGGACCCATCTCTTTGCGCTATGACACCGCCGCTGCGGTATGCCGGAGCGTGACTCGGCAAGGCCGGGGGGTGTTTAAGGCTTGGAGAGGTAAGGGCTCTCGAGTCGCGGTGCTCGAGGGCCCCCCTTTGACGCACAAGCAGTCCATGGAGTGTGAGAGAGAAAAAACCCGCTCGAGGGACGACAGGTGCTCGTGAGAGGGAAAAAACTCCTGAGGGGCGCGAGCGCTAGACTTAGCTTGGCGAGACTTTGGCCTCGTAGAGGGCGTTGGCTTCCCTGATGGTGCGCTCCCCTCTAGGGGTCGGAGCGTGACTTCTCGACCTTGGGGAGGACTCTTGTTCCCTGTATTGGTTAGAGAGGCAAACCCAAAGCAGGCACATGGTAGTAAACACTCATGCGCGCTTATAGGCTTCCTCATGAGTATCTCGCGAGGAGAGTAAGTACCAAGGTCCTTTGGTGAGGTGGCGTGTTTGGGAGCAAGCCCATGGGCCAGAGCTCTTTGTGGAGGTAACAGGCGTGAGAGCGTGCTCACGTGTTAGAGCTCGGATCCTTTGGATTTTGCGGTGCTGTTGGGGTGCTCTTGAGGCACAGTCACCGTACTCAGCCCCCGCTCGCGAGGTGCGCATGGGGAAGAATATGAGCGCGAAATGAACTAAGATGATGAAAAGTAAAACTCACCACCAAAATATTACATAGCGGCGCCTCAGCGCAATGTTTCATTGAGAAACGAATTGGTTCATTACACTTGGTGTTACCAAGATAAAGTTTTCCATGTCGAGGCATGGGGACCACATTCAGTGGCTGAGACTCTTCACGGCCTGCGGCGGCACGTTATCAGGAGAGCTCAGAGGGCTGCCCTCGGGAGGAGAAGCTTTTGTGAAGCTTGGAGGTGAAGTTGTGTGCTTCCCTCTAGAGACAAAAAATGTCTGGCGTGACTATGATCACGGGTAGAACTTGCGTAGATGCGCGATGTTCCATGGATTCTTGACCGGGATGCCGTCCTCCGTTTCGAGGCGATGCCACCCTGAAGAGCACGGCGGTTCTGTCGCCCTGCTTGGCCGATTTCCTCAACGATGCGCTTCTGGAGGTCCTTCTGGCGCTCCATTTCCACCCACGCGTCTGGGGGTGTCCGCTGCACGATTTGGCAATCGCGCGGCGAAGACGCATGGGACGCGGCCTTGTGCGCCGCAGCGGGAGGTGGACCCGGCGGAGGCGGCGGCGGAGGTGCGCCATGCGCGTGGTTCCTGCGCGTCCGGAGTTGTGGTGCACCAGAGAGCGCGACGCCGCTGGAGCTGCGCGCGGTACCGCTGCGATGTCGACAAGGTGCTGGAGCGGCCGAGCCAGTTGTCATGCGCCTCAGCTGTGGGGCGGTAGCGGAAGAGCTCCGCGGCCATGAGCAGCGCGGTGTTTGGGCTAGGCGCTGGACGCCCAAGAGTGGAGGCGCTCTGGCGCTGGGACGGATGCGAGGACTCAGCGTCCTCGCCGTGCCCGTGGTCGACGTCGTCGAAGCGGTTGTCGTGGTTGTCGTCGTCGTCCTCGGGGTGCTCCACACGCGGTTCAGCGGTGTTGCGCCCCGTGGCACGGCTGGCGCGGGGACGGCCGCGAGGGTTGGTGGTGTTGGCAGCGGGCTCGGTGGTTGCCCTGCCTGATGCCCGCCGGGTGGCGCGAGCTGCGCGAGTGTCCGCCATGGTGCAGAGGTCGATGAAGGTTGAAGACGCGCCTCAGCCCCCTACCTGGCGCGCCAATTGTCGGAGAATGACTCCCACGAAACAGGGATAGTCAAGCTCACGAAGATAGTTTCGTGTAAGGGGCTGAACACGTTAGTCAAACAACCCTCAACCTGCACGGCGACGGTGCTCGTCGAGCAAGTGGAGGGACATCACGACAGAGATGAACACCAGCCCGTACCCAGGTTCACGGCCTCGTGTGGAGGTAACACCGCTACTCCTGCTTGTCTGTATAGCACTGCTTGTAGAGGTTACAGTGCAATGAGCTTGCCGAGGGCTCTCTTTTGGCTATGGTGTACACGAGGAAGGGAAGCAGTGGTCTTCTTCTTCCTTGCGCATAAGTGGCTATGCTGGAATCAGAATGCGATCCCTTGCTACGGTGCTGCTCCTCCTTCTTTTATAGGCCGCCCCGTGTCCCCTCCCTGCGCTTGCACTATGGTGGGGCTGTCACATGGCACAGAAGGTAGAGCGTGGTGCACCGCAGCCTGGTGGTCCATGGACGCGGTCCATGGGCGTAAAGTTGACGCCTGTAGCAGAGTAACCACCGTCCATGCAGGACGGCCAGCTGGGGCCGCAGAGGAACGTGGGGTGCCCACGATGATGTTGGCCGTGGAGTGTAGCGCCGGCCGGTCCCCTTATCACCAAAGAGGAAACCCTTGTAGTCCGGTGCGGATGGCACAGCTTTGTTGACCCCTTTAATCACCAAAATGGCAACTGCGGCGTCGTCGTCACCGCGCGCAGGGGCGCGCGTCACTCTGCGGCCGCTGCAGAGCCCATGTGCGCTCTGCAGAGGTTGCTTTGCAGCGAAGCGATGTCCACGAGGGCTTGGATGCCCTGTAGAGAATTCGGCGTTGACCTCTCTCCAGGAGAGATTTCCTTGAAGAGGGGGCAGCAGTGGAGGGGGCCTCCGCAGGCCTCTGCTGCCTCAAAAGCCCTCGTGAGGCAATCCGCCTCGCGAGGCTCTCCAAGCCGTAGGCTTGGTCCTTAGCGAAAATTTGCCACCAAGTGTCGAGGGCCGTAGAGGACAGGCCCAGCACACCCTGGATTTCACTGGGCCGACACCCACCGCGCCGCCTGGTGGTTTGGGCCCCTCGGGGGTCCGCCGACATCGCCCCTTCGCCTATTTATTCCCCGAGACGTGAAAACCCTAAAACACCGAGCCTTTCATCCAGAACATATTCGCTGCCGCCGCCGTCGTCAACCCTAACTCGGGGGGTTCTGAAGCTCTTCCCGGCACCCTGCCGGAGAGGGGAATCATCACCGGAGGGCTCTACATCGCCATGCCCGCCTCCGGAGTGATGCGTGAGTAGTTCATCCTTGGACTATGGGTCCATAGCAGTAGCTAGATGGTTGTCTTCTCCACTTGTGCCATCATGTTTAGATCTTGTGAGCTGCCTATCATGATCAAGATCATCTTATTGTAATGCTACATGTTGTGTTTGCTGGGATCTGACTTATATTGATACCTATGTGGAGCTGAATATTATATTATCATGTCTATGTCATTTGTGATCTTGCATGCTCTCCGTTACTTGTTGAAGCCTTGGCCAAGTGAATACTTGTGACTCCAAGAGGGGGTATTTATGCATGATAGTTGGGTTCAACCTCTATTTAACCTGGGATAGTGACAGCAAGTTCTAAGGTTGTAGATGTGTTGTTGCCACTAGGGGTAAAACAGCAATGCTTTATTCAAGGATGAATGTATTGTTTACATTACGCACATTACTTAATGCAATTGTCTGTTGCTTGCAACTTAATACTGGAAGGGGTACGGATGTTAACCGGAAAGTGGACTATTTAGGCATAGATGCATGCTGGATAGCGGTCTATGTACTTTGTCGTAATGCCCAAATGAATCTCATAGTAGACACCACAACTCACACATGCATGTTATATGCACTTATCAATTGTCAATTGCCCAGCTGTAATTTGTTTACCCAGCATGTTAGTTATCTTATTGGAGAGACACCACTAGTGAACTGTGGACCCCGGTCCATTCTTTTACATCTGAAATACAATCTACTGCAATCATTGTTCTCTACTGTTTTATGCAAACAAACATCATTTCCATTCGATACGTTTAACCCTTTGTTTTCAGCAAGCCGGTGAGATTGACAACCTCACTGTTAAGTTGGGGCAAAGTAATTTGATTGTGTTGTGCAGGTTCCACGTTGGCACCGGAATCCCTGGTGTTGCGCCGCACTACACTCCTTCACCAACACCTTCGAAGCAACCTCGTTTTCCTACTGGTTCGATTAAACCTTGGTTTCATACTGAGGGAAAACTTGCTGCTGCACTCATCATACCTTCCTCTTGGGGTTCCCAACTGACGTGTGACGTACAAGCATTGTTTCTGGCTGTTGCCGGGGAGATATTCCCTCGTCAACTTAGCGCTAGCAACACGTTTTCTGGCGCCGTTGCCGGGGAAAACCGAATTGCTTCTGCAAGGGGAGTCTCTCACACCCAATCTCTTTACTTTGTTATTTGTCTTGCTTAGTTTATTTTTATTTAGTCTTGTTTGCTCTCTTTATCAAAAACACAAAAAAATTAGTTACTTGTTTAATTCGGTTTGATTTTGTTTTTCAAAATGAATGCTCCTGAAGTTGAAGTTCGTTCTTTTAGGCAACTAGGAGGTGAAAATTTGAAAGATGCTTGGTATAGAATTAGTGATGCTCATCATAGATGTACTAAGAAACACTCTACCACTATCCTCCTTAGGAACTTTTATGTTGGTATCTCTAGTTGGTATAGGTATGTTCTAGACACTCTTACAGGTGGAAATTTCTTGGGTACTCCTGCTTTAGAAGCCTGTAATATTATTGAAAGTTTGGTAGGAACACCACCCACTAAAGATATTAAAATTGAGATCACCTTGGAGGATGTTATAAATAAGTTAGACTCTATGGAGAATTTTTTTCCAAATTTTCTTGATTGTATTGGTAAGACTAATGAATCAATAGCCACCATCAATGAAAGAATCACTGTTCTTGAGGATAATAATATCCATGACACCCAAAATCATAGAATTGATGAGTTAGAGGAAGCTATTGAAACCTTAAGTTCAACCTTTACTTCTCTTAAGTCTAAAAAGGAGAAAGTTTATGTGGGTAGAGAGCAAAAGTTTATGTATGTTCCTAAAGTGCCAAAACCAAAGACTCATTATGAGCTTAAAATTGATAAAACTTTTAGTACGGTTAAAGGTAATGAAACACCTCCAGGAACATCTAAGATACCCATTGTTACAAGCTGTGTGTTGGAAGAAGCTTTTGATGATTTGAATGATTTGCCACTTGACAACACTTGATTTTCACTTTCTGCGCCTAGCTGAAAGGCGTTAAAGAAAAGCGCTTATGGGAGACAACCCATCGTTTTTATTTGCTGTTATTTTTGTTTTCTTTGAGTCAAGGAGTTTTGTTACTTCTGTAGCAACTCCTTTGTATCTTTATTTTATCGCAATGTTGTGCCAAGTAAAGTTCTATATTGAAAGTTGATGCAAGATTTGGATTTCTGCGCAGTGACAGATTTTTAGCTGTCACGGATTTGAGCTTATCTCCCTGTAGAAAATTCAAAAAATTCTGAAAAAATCACGCATATTCCTGAGATATGTACGCAACTTTCATTATTTTAGGCCAGATCCATCTGAGCAACTTAAGTGCCTCGAAAAAATTCGTCATTCCAGACTGTTCTGTTTTTGACAGATTCTGCCTTTTGTTTTGCATTCGCTCTTTTACTGTGTTTGTGTGGATTTCTTTGCTCCACAAAGCATTGGTGGCTGTAGCTAATGTCCAGAAGCTTTGGGATTGATTGTATCATTACAGAATATGAGAATTTTTGATTATGCACTAACCCTCTAATGAGAACTGTCTTGAGTTTGGTGTGAAGGAAGTTTTCAAGGATCAAGCGAGAAGGGTGATATTATGTGATCAAGAAGAGTGAAAAGCCTAAGCTTGGGGATGCCCCCGTGGTTCATCCCAACCATATTCAGAGAGACTCAAGCGTCTAAGCTTGGGGATGCCCAAGGCATCCCCTTCTTCATCAACAAACTTATCAGGTCATCTCTAGTGAAACTATATTTTAATTCTTTCACATCTTATGCGCTTTACTTGGAGCGTCTGTGTGTTTTTATTTTTGTTTTTGTTTGAATAAATTCGGATCCTAGCAATCCTTGTGTGGGAGAGAGACACGCTCCGCTTTTTCATGTGAATACTCATGTTCTTCACTTATATTTGTTGAGTATTCTTAACTAGCTACTGCAGTGCTTTTAGCTCCTGTTTTTCATGCATCTCTTCGAGCTGTTAGCACTTGTTTATAAATACTCTCTTGCTGCATTATATTATCATTTGGAGAGTTTATGTTTAAATAAATTGATTGGTGTTTGTTTGGAAGAAAGAAAATGCTACATGTAGTAGTTGGTATTGGAAAAGACATATGCATTCTTGTAGATCATTGTCTTGTTTCGATTTGATGCTTTGCAATTGTTTTGAGCTCTCAAGTAGATCATGTTTAAGCTCTTGCATCATGTAGTTAAAGCCTAGTAGTGGAGAACTACCGTAGAGCTTGTTGAGACTTGGGATGCATATTTGTTCTCTCTAAGGTCTAGATATTTTCTGGTAAAATGTTTGAGCAACAAGGAAGACAGTGTAGAGTCTTATAATACTTGCAATATGTTTTTATGTGATTCTTGCTGTACCGGTTTATACTTGTGTTTGCTTCAAACAACCTTGCTAGCCTAAACTCTGTACTGAGAGGGAATGCTTCTCGTGCATCCAAAACTTGAGCCAAAACCCATGCCATTTGTGTCCACCATACCTACCTACTATGTGGTATTTCCTGCCATTCCAAGTAAATATTTCATGTGCTACCTTTAAACTATTCAAAACTTTATTACTCCTTATTTGTGTCAATGTTTTATAGCTCATGAGGAAGTATGTGGTGTTTTATCTTTCAATCTTGTCATTTACTTCTGACAGACTTTCACCAATGGACTAGTGGCATATACATCCGCTTATCCAATAATTTGCAAAAAGAGCTGGCAACGGGGTGCCCAGCCCCAATTAATTACAACTTTCATTAATAATTCTCTTCACATGTTTTGCCCTGATTTATCAGTAAGCAACTTAATTTGCAAATAGACACTCCTCCATGGTATGTGAATGTTGGAAGGCACCCGAGGATTCGGTTAGCCATGGCTTGTGTAAGCAAAAGGTTGGGAGGAGTGTCATCTATAAAGAAACTAAAATACATGTGTAAACAAAAGAGAAGAGGGATGATCTACCTTGCTGGTAGAGATAACGTCCTTCATGGGAGCCGCTCTTGAAAGTCTGGTTGACAAGGGGGTTAGAGTGCCCACTACCATTCGTTGACAACAACAAACACCTCTCAAATACTTATTTTGTGCTCTCTATATGCTTTCGAAAACTTAAAAAGCTCTAGCACATGATTTAATCCCTGCTTCCCTCTGCGAAGGGCCTATCTTTTACTTTATGTTGAGTCAGTTTACCTACTCCTTTCTATCTTAGAAGCAAACACTTGTGTCAACTTTGTGTGCATTGATTCTTACATGTTTACTTATTGCACTTGTTATATTGCTTTATGTTGACAACTATCCATGAGATATACATGTTACAAGTTGAAAGCAATGCTGAAACTTAATCATCCTTTGTGTTGCTTCAATGCCTTTTACTTTGAATCTATTGCTTTATGAGTTACCTCTTATGCAAAACTTTTTGATGCTTGTCTTGAAAGTACTATTCATGAAAAGTTTTTGCTTATATGATTCATTGTTTACTCTTTATCTATTTGTTAGCAAACTATAGATCATTGCTTTGAGTCACTTCATTCATGACATGAGCCTTGCAATATATTGATCAAGATTGTGTGAAAGCATGTCTCCTCAGAAATTATTTGTTGTTATCGTTTTACCTACTCGAGGACGAGTAGAACTAAGCTTGGGGATGCTTGATACGTCTCCAACGTATCCATAATTTCTGCTGTTCCATGCTTATATTATACCATTTGCTACATGTTTTATATACACTTCATATCACTTTTATGCATTTTCTGGGACTAACCTATTAACAAGATGCCACAGTGCCAGTTCCCTGTTTTCTGCTGTTTTTGGTTTCAGAAAGTTACTTCTGGAAATATTCTCGGAATTGCACGAAACAAAAGGCCAAGTCCCTATTTTTCCAGCACGTACACGGAGTCCGAAGGAGAGACGAAGAGCCACGAGGTGGCCAAACCACTGGCGCGGCAGGGGCCCACCGCGCCGCCTGGTGGTTTGGGCCCCTCGGGGGTCCGCCGACATCGCCCCTTCGCCTATTTATTCCCCGAGACGTGAAAACCCTAAAACACCGAGCCTTTCATCCAGAACATATTCGCTGCCGCCGCCGTCGTCAACCCTAACTCGGGGGGTTCTGAAGCTCTTCCCGGCACCCTGCCGGAGAGGGGAATCATCACCGGAGGGCTCTACATCGCCATGCCCGCCTCCGGAGTGATGCGTGAGTAGTTCATCCTTGGACTATGGGTCCATAGCAGTAGCTAGATGGTTGTCTTCTCCACTTGTGCCATCATGTTTAGATCTTGTGAGCTGCCTATCATGATCAAGATCATCTTATTGTAATGCTACATGTTGTGTTTGCTGGGATCTGACTTATATTGATACCTATGTGGAGCTGAATATTATATTATCATGTCTATGTCATTTGTGATCTTGCATGCTCTCCGTTACTTGTTGAAGCCTTGGCCAAGTGAATACTTGTGACTCCAAGAGGGGGTATTTATGCATGATAGTTGGGTTCAACCTCTATTTAACCTGGGATAGTGACAGCAAGTTCTAAGGTTGTAGATGTGTTGTTGCCACTAGGGGTAAAACAGCAATGCTTTATTCAAGGATGAATGTATTGTTTACATTACGCACATTACTTAATGCAATTGTCTGTTGCTTGCAACTTAATACTGGAAGGGGTACGGATGTTAACCGGAAAGTGGACTATTTAGGCATAGATGCATGCTGGATAGCGGTCTATGTACTTTGTCGTAATGCCCAAATGAATCTCATAGTAGACACCACAACTCACACATGCATGTTATATGCACTTATCAATTGTCAATTGCCCAGCTGTAATTTGTTTACCCAGCATGTTAGTTATCTTATTGGAGAGACACCACTAGTGAACTGTGGACCCCGGTCCATTCTTTTACATCTGAAATACAATCTACTGCAATCATTGTTCTCTACTGTTTTATGCAAACAAACATCATTTCCATTCGATACGTTTAACCCTTTGTTTTCAGCAAGCCGGTGAGATTGACAACCTCACTGTTAAGTTGGGGCAAAGTAATTTGATTGTGTTGTGCAGGTTCCACGTTGGCACCGGAATCCCTGGTGTTGCGCCGCACTACACTCCTTCACCAACACCTTCGAAGCAACCTCGTTTTCCTACTGGTTCGATTAAACCTTGGTTTCATACTGAGGGAAAACTTGCTGCTGCACTCATCATACCTTCCTCTTGGGGTTCCCAACTGACGTGTGACGTACAAGCATTGTTTCTGGTGCTGTTGCCGGGGAGATATTCCCTCGTCAACTTAGCGCTAGCAATAGGCGGGATTGTAGTCCTGCATCCTAGGGCGGCTTCCGCCCTGGTTGCCGTACGGGTTAGAGCGCATCGCAACGTTCACCGAAGATGACCACTCCTCGGTGGCCTGAACTTGCTACGCCTGTAAAGCCTCGAACGAGAGTATATGCGAGTAAAACTCAGCGAATGGCACCGATTTATTACCGACAGTTAGAGCACCGGCGATGGAGTTGAAGGCTGGACCGAGCCCTGTAATGATGTAGTCGACGAGTTCATCGTCGTTGATGGGAACGCCGGTGGCCACCATAATGTCGGCAAGTGCCTTCATCTTGTGCATGTACTCTCCTGCCGGATGATCCTCCTTCCGCAGCGTCTGGAGTTAACGCCGGATGTGACGAACATTGGCGCGACTCTGGGCGTCGAACATGGCGTCCACCGTGGTCCAAGCCGCTGCCGCCGTCTTGCAGCCAATGAGTTGGCATGCGATATCTGGTTCCATAGAACCGAGGACCACTCCGAGGACCTTCTGATCCTGAATCCACCAGCGACCATACTCCGGATTCGCCGTGGTCACCGCCTTGTCACCCGTGCCCTCGGTGATGGTTTGGGGCGGGACAACCGCCGAGCTGTCGAGATGAACGTGAAGGCCGGCGCCGGACAGGTTGGGCAGCGTGAGTCCTCTCCAAAGCATGAAGTTGGGACGGTTGAGGCGAACAGCAGGGGAGGGGACGGCCGCGGTAAGGATGGATCCAGCGGACAAAGACGTCATCGCTTCAACAGCAGTGGAGAGCTGTAGAGATGAAGTCCCCATGTGAAAGCTACTACGATCGCGTGGATGGTGAGCTGATCGATCGTAGCTAGCTCGATCGTATGGGCTGATCGATCGGATCGGATCGTGAGCTGATGGCGGCGGCGGTGCAAGGCTCTGATATCAAGTTTGATAGAATAGGTTTAGGGTTTCATGGGTTCTAAGCATCCACCTCTTCTATATTTATATACTGGGCAGGTACAATACATGATTACAACGTACGGTTATACAACACGTACATGATCGTTCTTAACAGTGGTAACCCCCTCTTTCAAGAGTGGTAACCCCCATTTAAGGGCTGCTCATTGATTGGCCACATGGACCAGGAGGGCTGGTCAAATGGACAAGTGGCCACCCTTGGTCGTCCGGGACTGGTGGGCCCACAGTGGGACCCTCCGGAACCTTCTAGAACATTCTGACACTCTGTCGAAAAAATCCCGAACTTTTCCGGAACCCTGAAATCAACGTGCCATATATAAATCTTTACCTCCAAACTCTTCTGGAGCTCCTCGTGATGTCTAGGATCTCATCCGAGACTCCGAACAATATTCGTACACCATTAATAAAATTATCCCAGAGCTACTCTAGCGTTACCGAACGTTAAGTGTGTGACCCTACGGGTTCGAGAACGTGTTGACATGATCGAGACACCTCTCCGATCAATAACCATTAGAGGGACCAGGATATCCATAATGACTCCCACACATTCAACGAAGATCTTTATCGGTTGAACCACTATGTCGTGGACTACTATAATCCGTATACAATTTCCTTTGTCACACGATATTTTACTTACCCGAGATTTGATCATCGGTATCACTATACCTAGTTCGATCTCGTTACCGGTAAGTACTCTTTACTCGTTCCGTAATACAACATTCTCTGTGACTAACTCATTAGTCATGTGCTTGCAGCGTTACTGAATGTGCACTACCGAGTGAGCCCAGAGTATACCTCTCCGAAACACGGAGGGACAAATCCCAGTCTTGATTCATGTAATTCAACAAGTACTTTCCGAGATACCCGTAAGACACCTTTATGATCACCCTGTCACGAAGCGATGGTTGATGTCCCCAAAGTATTCTTCCGGTACCCGGGAATAACATGATCTCATGGTCTAAGAAATAGGATACTTGACAATAAAAGACATGACAATATAAAACTTAATGAAACGATCGATATTGTTATGCTTAGTTGGGTCTGTCCATCACATCATTCTCTAATGACATGATCCCGTTAATTAATTAACAACTCATGTTCATGGTTAGGAAACCATAACCATCATTAATTAACGAGCTAGTCTAGTAGAGGCTTACTAGGGACGCGGTGTTGTTTATGTAACCACACATGTATTATGTTTCCGGTTAATACAATTATAGCATGGAAAATAAACATATATCATGAACACAGAAATATGATAATAACATTTTTATTATTGACTCTAGGCATATTTCCAACAGTCTCCCACTTACACTAGAGTCAATAATCCAGTCAATAAGTAATCATTTAACACATATGGCATGCATGTGTTATTACTATGCTTCGCATGTGGTAAACTCCATCAAAAGATTTGACATGTTTAGGTCCATTTATATTTGCATGTCTTAGCGTCTGCACGCATCACTCATTCTCTAATGAGATGGCTTTGTATATATTTGGTCAACCGGTGAGATTTTAATTCCTCAGCTTAAACTAAGGGAAAAAAATAACGTGCTACAGCAAAATAGCGTCGGCCCTAAAATACGCTATTAGCGTGCTATATCGCGCTATTAGGGAGACATTGTACACTGATTAATTAGCGAGGCAATTCTCAAAACGCTATAGTGTGCTATTAGTGACGCTATAGCGTGCTATTTTTTTCCATGGCTTAAACTAATGTTACCAACATTTGTGAAAATGTTGCTTCATAGTGTCAGCATTGTTGGAAATTCACCAAGTTCGATAAAGAACTCTTTGACACAAAAATACTATTCATATTTGTTCTCAACACAACGCCTTATTTGTTGTCAACACAACGCTATATACTTAGCCTTTGTTGTAGTATTTATCACAATACTTTCATTTTGAAATTCATTCAAAACCAGCATTGAACTTTCTTCTAGCCTATTGTGCCACCCTTCAACACATCTTTAATTGAGATAGATTTATTTGGATCAATGACAAGACTATTGTGTAACATATTACAACGAATATTTTGACATTACTGCATATGGAAACACATCCTTAGTTTTTCTAAAAACTAGTTAAGGATCTTTCCTACTGTTGTCCAATCATCATATGAATTATCCTGGTATAACACTTTATAGCATAGGACTTATCTGGTTGTGTACATATCATGGAACACATGACTTAGAAATCTCAATTTTGCTCATCATGTGTCAAAACACTTGATATTGCTCAATTCTTTTCATGCAGCAAGAACACTTTCTTGTCGTTTTAATATTGACTACTTCAATACTTCATCTATGTACTTTGGCTCAATCATATCAGGCTCTTCAATCCATCTCTACAGATATTGATGCCCAATATAATGTTTAGCCTAAGCCTTTCATCAATATTTTTAACCGTGTAAATTTAAAATACATATTTTCCAATCAACTATATGTCATCTACATAAAGTATTAGAAATATGTCTTAGCACTCCCACTTAATTTCTTGTAACTCTACAAGTATCTTCACTATTCATGATGGAATCAAACTCTTTTGATAGCTTCATTAAAGTAAAGATTCCAACTTCGTTATGCTCATTTCAACTATTGAAGTTTGCATACTTTTCTAGAAACCTTTTGAATTTTACAAAACTCATAGACTTGTCACGTACACATCCTTAATCAGCCTTCCTTGAGAGAAAAGTTGTTTTGTTATTCAACTGCCATATCAGAATATGTAACTTTTTCTAGAACTATCCGTAAAGACGAAAGTATCACTACGGAAGATCAAAATCTTTTTGTAGTCAACTCTTGAACTTTGTCGCAAACACCTTTTCGACAACTTAAACTTTCAATGGATGTAAACATCCACGTCTTGTTGCTATATAGATCCATTTGCAATCGTGAGGATTCACGCCTTCTGAAAGGATTACCAAGTCACATACTTGACATTCATACAGGATACTATCTCGGATATAATGACTCATAGCCAATTTACGAAGTCAGGGCCCATCATTCGCTTCCTTTATAATTTGCAGGTCTTTGTTGTCAAAACAACACTTCATTCTCAAACCACAATTTGGTCTAAGTACAAAGTTTTACGACCTTCGTGGTTCAGTTTGCAAACTCTTTCGAAGTTACTACAACACATGTAGTGTCTTCCACTTAGTCAAATTAGGAGACTCTAGAACAACTTCTAGTGCTGCGCTACTCTTGACATGATAATGATGATTCTCTAATCTCATCGAGTTGCACTGTCCTCCCACTCACTTCTTTCGCAAGAACAATTTTCTCGAGAAATCTACCCTTTCTGACAAACAACATTTGTCTTAGGTTTGGTGATAGGAGAAATACCCAACGGATTCTTTGGGATAACCTTATAAACATATATTTATCCGATTTTGGTTGTAAACATTTTACACATGCTATGCATACCAAAATTTAGAAAAGACAATTCGGGTCACTACCCAAGCCATAACGCGTATGGTGTCATTTTCAACGGATCATGATGGGCGCTCTTTTAGTGTAAAAGTGGTAGTCTCTAAAGCATAAACTACAAAAATATAATGGCATTTTATTTATCTTACCATGTCTTACAAAGTTCGATAATGTCTCTCTAACACTCCATACTTCTGTGGGGTTTTCGAGAAGGATAAGTTGTGGAACAATTCTGCAACTCCTCAGATGTTTCGCTAAACTCGTAACTCAAACTTTTTATTTATGATCCAATCATAAATACTTGATTCTCTTGTTACGATGATTTTTTCACTTCATACTAACAATACATTGAACTAATTCAAAAATGTCAAATTCCTTCTCATTAAATAGATATACTCATGTATCTACTCAAATCATCGGTGGAATATGAAGAAAAATTAATCCACCACACACGGCTATTCATAATGGACCATGTACATCAATATGTACAATCTCCACTAATTTAGTCGTCCGTTCTACTTTGGCCTATGAACGGAGTTTTAGTCATCTTTTGGAAGAGATCTCACAAGCGTCAATTCATTCAAAAACAAAATGACTCCGAAAGTCCATCAACATGGAGTTCCTTCATGTTTTCCTTTCCATTATGAACTAAAACGGGTGTCACAACTTAAGTGAAATTCTTTAATTTTACGTCTTGCGATGTTTAGCATTTAGTCTTATAGATGTTTATTTTACCACACGATTTATATTACTCATCCATCAATTATGGAACATGGTCATAGTGTGAACAACTCATTTGTTCTCACCATAAGCAGGAACAAAATAACAACTTATTAAGTTCTTAAAATAAATCTTGAAGGTTTGTTTCGATGCGACAGTGAACACAATAACACTTTATTTTCGTTCTTGTCATGATCGATTTGACATCTATTACTAGTTCTTTCAGGCTCTTGTATTTCTTGCATTGTGTTGCTATGACAATTCATACCAACCAATCTAGTATCAAAATACCAAAATACTTTGTTAACTAGTAATACATCTATAACCTGTATATCATGCATATACGACTTTTCCAGTCTTTTCTTTTCTGCCATATAATTTTGCAATTCTATTTTCAGTATTCCCTTTCCTTTACAGAAGAATCATTCAACATCAAACAATGCCAGTCGAACTAGCACATTTTCCTTGGCGTGTTAGTCATATACTATCACCCATGGAGTCATATTTGAAGTTGATTGTTTCACTAATATCACCATATTATTAGCATTCTTCCATATTCCACCTTAGCAATCTTCAAGCATAGTAAACAATTTTTACCCACACTTTTAATCCATCCCATCATAACAATTTTGTGATGAAGCTACTATAGCTCAAGGAAGGAATTTAGAGGATAATGTCAGTGCCCAACTTCTTGGATGATTCAAATGCCTAGCGTCTTCAATCCTTGCATATATTCAAATAATATAAGCACACATTGTCACAATAAATTACACTCAGTCATGTTGCGACAAACAGGGTTCTAGATATCAATATATCTTTCACTCCTCGCTTGTTTCTGAAAACAATTCTTTTCAGATCCTAGATCACTGATACTCAAAACATACTTTTGAAGATCAGGTATCATGGAAGCAAGCATGACACTAGATACTAAGTCGGAATCATTTGCTCTTTAGATCAATCAATCATTAATCACATGGAGCTAGGTAGGTATTACCGAAAATTTACAATAGGACTCTTATTTAATTCACCTAATACGGTACCAGTCCATAATGGTTTTGCCAGATCAAAACAGTTTTATCTCAATTAACAATCTAAGTGTAAGGTAGTTTGTGGATGCCAAAGTCTACTACAAATTATGCAAATACACTATGATAGGTGGTTCATGATAATTTTTTCAAGTTAATTCAAAAATTACTACGTGAACTCCCACTCAAAACAACATCCCTCTAGTCGTTTCAGTGATTACACAAACCAAATTCACTACACCGATAACGATCATCACGTGAGCTGCAAAGGCGAACATCAACATGTTCATCATATCATCCATATGACTCATGCTTTACCTTTCGGTTACGTGTTCCGAGGCCATGTCTGCACATGCTAGGCTCGCCAAGTAGAACCGTAGTATTTGCGTGTGTAAATCTGGCTTACACCCGTTGTATGCGAACGTTGAGTCTATCACACCCGATCATCACGTGGTGCTTCGAAACAATGAACTTTCTTAACGGTGCATACTAAGGAAGAACACATTATTATCTTGATATTTACGTGAGGGATCATCTTATAATGCTACCGTCGTGCAACGCAAAATAAGATGCATAAAAGGATACACATCACATGCATAAAAATATGTGACATGGTATAGCCCTTTTATTGCGTCTTGATCTCCATCTTAAACGCACCGGCATGATCTCCATCATGGCGCCATGTTCATGTGGCGCCTTGGTTGTCTCCACCACGTTGCATCCCATATATTGCTAACTCATAGCGATAAATAATGCAATTACATGGCGTTTGAAGTTGACACGTAGGTCATACAATTTAATTAAGACAACCATATGGCTCCTGCCGGTTGCCGTACTCATCGACATGCAAGTCGTGAAACATTACAAAACATGATCATCTCATACATCACAAATATATCATATGAACAGTTTGGGCTATACCATATCACAAGCACCCCTGCAAAAACAAGTTAGACGCCTCTCCCTTATTCTTTGCAAATTTTACGTGGCTTAGGGATTTCGAAGAAAGAACCGATCTTACCTACGAACATGAAACCACAACGGTGATAAACAAATTATTAACAACCCGTTGTAGATTAAATCTTAACTATAGTGGGAGAGACAGACACCCGCAAAGCCACTTATGCAATACAAGTTGCATGTCAGTCGTGGAACAAGTCTCATGTACGTGGACATGTAAAGTTAGTCCGGGCCGCTTCATCCCACTATGCCACTAAGATTCAAAATACACAAAGGAAGTAATAACATGATTATCAACGCCACATACACATATGTGTTCTACCCATACCAAAACATCTACGCATAGATCCGGCTCTGATACCACTGTAGGAGTTTGCGCGATAGAAAACAAAAAATTTCTCTCACATGCGGAGCAACACTCAAGATCCATCTAGAAGATGCTAGTAACGGGGAGAGTAGTTCATCATACCCTCGAAGAACACGCGCATTGAACGTTTAATTCAACGCAGCTCGGTGAAGTTGTTGACGATGTTCGATCCGATCAGCACCGCAAACGAGCAGCGCCTCCGGAGGCTTGCACACGTACAGCTCGATGACGTTCCCTATTCTTGATCCAGCAAGCTAGAGGGAGAAGTAGGTGGGATCGATTCCAGTAGCACGACGGCGTGGTGGTGGATATGGTGGAGAGTTCCCGCGGGCAGGGCTTCGCCAAGCGGTGCGCGGGAGGAGAGGAGAGAGATGCGGCCAGCCTTAGTCCCTGGTGTGCCTCTCTATCTCTTATATAGGCAAGGGAGCTGCAGCCACTTAATTCCAAGGTAGTAACCCCCTCTTTAAAGAGTGGTAACCCCCTCTCCTTTAAAAGGTAGTAACCCCTCTTTCAAGAGTGGTAACCCCCATTTAAGGGCTGCCCATTGATTGACCACATGGACCAAGTAGGCCTGGTCAAATGGACCAGTGGGCCACCCTTGGTCGTTGGACAGGTGGGCCCACAGTGGGACCCTCCGGAACCTTCTAGAACATTCCGACACTCTGCCGAAAAAATCCCGAACTTTTCCGGAACCCTGAAATCAACTTGCCATATATAAATCTTTACCTCCGGACTCTTCCGGAGCTCCTCGTGATGTCTAGGATCTCATCCAGACTCCGAACAATATTCGGACACCATTAATAAAATTATCCCAGAGCTACTCTAGCGTTACCGAACGTTAAGTGTGTGACCCTACGGGTTCGAGAACGTGTGGACATGATCGAGACACCTCTCCGATCAATAACCATTAGAGGGACCAGGATATCCATAATGACTCCCACACATTCAACGAAGATCTTTATCGGTTGAACCACTATGTCGTGGACTACTATAATCCGTATACAATTTCCTTTGTCACGATATTTTACTTACCCGAGATTTGATCGTCGGTATCACTATACCTAGTTCAATCTCGTTACCGGTAAGTACTCTTTACTCGTTCCGTAATACAACATTCTTGTGACTAACTCATTAGTCATGTGCTTGCAAGCGTTACTGAATGTGCACTACCGAGTGGGCCCAGAGTATACCTCTCCGAAACACGGAGGGACAAATCCCAGTCTTGATTCATGTAATTCAACAAGTACTTTCCGAGATACCCGTAAGACACCTTTATGATCACCCTCGCGAAGCGATGGTTGATGTCCCCAAAGTATTCTTCCAGTACCCGGGAATAACATGATCTCATGGTCTAAGAAATAGGATACTTGACAATAAAAGGCATGACAATATAAAACTTAATGAAACGATCAATATTGTTATGCTTAGTTGGGTCTGTCCATCACGTCATTCTTCTAATGACATGATCCCGTTAATTAATTAACAACTCATATTCATGGTTAGGAAACCATAACCATCATTAATTAACGAGCTAGTCTAGTAGAGGCTTACTAGGGACGCGGTGTTGTTTATGCAACCACACATGTATTATGTTTCCGGTTAATACAATTATAGCATGGAAAATAAACATATATCATGAACTCAGAAATATGATAATAACATTTTTATTATTGCCTCTAGGGCATATTTCCAACAGAACCCGGGTGAGTGCCTAGCCTCCTGCCGGGCACTTGGACCCGCGGGTGCTCCGCCTTGTTCGTCGGGTAGCAGGTGACCCCGGGAGGTCGCCTGGTCCTTAGCCGTAGTTTGTCGATGTCGAATTTGACGTGCTTCCGTGGGGTAGATGGGCTGGCCCATCTACCGGTCTTGACTCCTTGCCTTGTCCATCTTCTTGGTGGGCCCAGGTATGGACCCACTTTGGCAGCATCAGAGGAACCCCATGTTCCACTGTTGCGACAGTAACATCGACGCACGACTGTGTCGTGCTCTTGCCAAAGTTGTTGGCTCAAAGCTCGGATGGATCAAGTAACGGTTATGCATAGACACTTTTCTCTTCGTGAAGGCGGGTGTCTACTATAGGTCCGCTTTTCTTTGTGGTCTTTTGAAATGGAACAAGGAATATGTACAATTATTTGTATATTTTCGGACCACTAGTAGAAAACGGGCCTTCGGTTCGCACCTTTAGTCCCGGCCGTGTTTAAAACCGGGACTAATGCTCACATTACGAAACACAATATGGACGTAGCGCTCACATATACACATACGCCTTTTGTTTGTGAAACACAATATACACTCATCCCTATAAACACATACACGCGCACTCCACCCCTATGAGCATCTCCAAAAGACTGAGCCGGCGGGTTGGATCGACGAAGTCAGTACATACGCCTGGCTATCAACGGGAACGTCGAATTCCGACTTAGTGAGAAAACACCGCTGTTAAACCAATGATTTGAACTCTGATAACCTAAGATAAAACCACCTTCCTAACTATCCAACTTCAGATAGTCTTTTTTGAGAGAGAAGGGTCGTCTTAGCAGATCGTGTTGTTATTTTAATGCTTTATAGTACTCACTCTTTACTTAAAACGATAGCAAATGATAAAGTGACAATTAGGAATCCTTAAGAGTTTTGCCGTGTTTATTGTTTGATTGGTATGATTGAATCCTATAAAAATTGCTTTTAGGAAATTTTTGAAGGACTCTTTTGCACGGTATTTTATAGGAATTTTTGCATCTACGCAAACCTTTTCGGAATAGTATTTTGCTTCTCTTGTGACAAAATCAAAAAAATCAAACTTTTGCTAGATTGAAATGATCACGGTATAAAAAGGCGTCGCTCCGACCGGCAGCTTGATTTTTTTTGAACAAGATGTTGCAACCCTCCTTTTCTTTTCATATTCTTGCGTTTTAGAAGGCAGTGAGTTAGGACGAATTGGCCAACACCATTTTGCTATTTTGTTTGTAGCCTTTAGGTGTTGCACTGGCCGCTTGGCCCTCTCCTTCTCTAAATTGTTACACCATCAAACGTTTGCTGATGTATTCTCGAAAAAGCTATGCACAAGAGATGGTATATACAAATGTTAGTGATGTAGAGAAACAAAACACGTTGGCGATACATAAGTTTCATTTACTTCTACAGAATTTTGTAGCCAGCTTATCAATGTGTTTTATTACCAGATGTTGTCGTTATGTTACACTTACAAATTGTGAGACCTATATTTTGATTGAGAGTGGATTTAATAGTCATGGTGGTAGCTAAACACCATGATGTTACACGACGATGCAAGGGGTATATGCCCGTTTTGGCTTGTTTTCCTACTATAACACGAAATTCTGGTGTACAAAAATGGTTTCAGATTTTGTAAAAAAAAATATTCACAATTCTTTTGCGTTGACTTTTGAAAATAATCATAACGGATTGGAGGTGACTTAAAATTCAAATCACTTTTTAATAATGCTATCAACTCTAACGGTGACATCCCAGTCCCCTTAATTGATCTCTTTTACCAGTGTGCATATGCATCAGTCAACGCATGGGTGTATCCATGTTAACAACGGTTTTTTTCCTATTTCGATTACTCTAATAAAGGGCAGTGTGTTAAATGGAGCGTCATTTCTAAGTGATATATAAGAGAACTACTAAACATTCTCTTGTACATGTCCTTTATACTCATGTGACTAAGATTTTACTAGGTCCGAGTGAGAAGCCATAAAAACTCAAGATCCATGTGTAGCATTTTACTCGGGCGACGGAGAATAGGAATTTGTTCACGATTTTGAATTACAAAATGGTTTTCCAAAGTTGGTACGTGAGCGAAAAAATTGTGCTAAAGTTGAACCAGCGACTAGCATTCATTGCAATGCATAACATTACTGATGGCGTGGCGATGCGTGTTGAAAGGAACACTGTCGGCGTAACTATTAGTGAAGACGACACATAGAACCATTTTTCCAAAATATTATATTTGAAGCAATTCCACTAATATGTAGGACAGAAAATCCTAACATGTCATTCTTCGGATGGATCGGAATAACCGTGATGCATAGACATTATTCTCTTCGTGAATAGCGGGTCAATTTTCGTTCCGCCTTTTTTTTTTTGTTCTTTTGAGCTGGAATCTTCATTATATATCAGGTTCTATTCGCTAATCATTCATGCCACATGGTTTCTTATCAGGAATCTGGAAGGTGTACTTTATTTGTATATTTTCGAATCGTCTCAGTAGGTCGTGTTAGGCGTGTTGTTATTTTTATGCTTTAGTTGGTATCACTCTCTTATATGTACTTCTAACGAAAGCAAATGATCAAAGTCCTAATAATTCTGTTGGGCTTGGGCCAATACCACGAATTGCTTGATGACACCTGACCGGCTGAACCCAACCGCAAAGCTCGCACCGGTCGCACCGCCGCCCACGCGCGCCGTTGACACAGCTCCTCCCGACTTCCTCCCCTCGCCGGCGGGCAGCGGCGGCGACACCCGATCGCATCGCATGACCAGGAGCCACACCCCGAAATCCCTCGCCGTCCTGCTCCGTGCCAGGATGCACCCCGACCCTATCCCCTCAGCACCCCCTTCTCCTTCACCCCCGCCAGTCCCGGCCCCAGCGCCCCGTCCGCCGCCGCCGCTTCCTCCGTCCGCCACTGGCTCAATGCGTCCGTATCCGCGGCCTCCCCGTCTCCCGCCGCCCTCGACCGCTTCTCAGACGGGTACCGCTCCCTCGACCGGGGCGGCCGCCACGAGATCCTCCGGTCCCTCGCCACCGACTACGACGTGCCCCGCGCGCGGGTCCGCGACCTCATACGACAGTACGCGAGCGCCTCCGCCACCGCAGAGGGTGGGGATGAGCATCCGGGGGCCGAGAAAGAGGACGGCGGCGCCGCATCGGCGTTGTACCGTATGGAGCGCGGCCTCCGGGACGCGCTCCGGCCCCAGTACGCCGGGTTCCTTGAGGCCATGAACGCGCAGCCCGGCGGGCTCAAGTTCCTCGCGGTCATCCGCGCCGACCTCCTCGCCTTGTTGGGGTGAGAATAGATTCACACCCTCGCTGATTCTCGTTCTATTGGCACTTATAGTTGTTCAGTGCAGGGAGGAGAATGCCCCAGTGCTGCGTGCACTGGATGGGTACTTGAAGGAGAAGCTGGTGACGTGGCTCAGCCCGGCAGCTCTGGCGCTCCATCAGATAACCTGGGACGATCCTGCCACCTTGCTGGAGAAGATTGTGGCTTATGAAGTTTGTCTCCAACTCAGCATTGAATTGTTCAATGCAGTCTTATGGTTTTGTTGATGAATTGTTTTTTAGGCTGTGCATCCAATCAGGAATCTGATAGACTTGAAGAGGAGGTTGGGCGTTGGCGGCGTTGTTTTGGTTACTTCCATCCCGCGATACCAGGTTAGCTGAGACATTGAATTTTAACTTAAACATAGAAGTTTTAACAAACCACACATAACCAGATGTGTCGCCGAGAGTTTATATATAGCAGCACAACATCAGTAGTAGTATAAAATAAGCATATGTATCAGTGTTCATTGTTGAACAGAGTTGATTTGCAGTTTTAAGAATGTTATGTTGAGTCTGTAAGTAACTTTGTCTGAGTGCTGTTACTGTCTTCATTAATACTAGGGGAGCCCCTGATTTTCATTGAAGTTGCTCTCCTCAAAGACATGGTCACGTCTATACAGGTTATTAAAGTTTGGTATGGTTTCCATTGAATAAATGGGTGCTCTAAGCTACTCCTTTGCACCTTATGTTGTCTTGTCATACCAGGAAGTTTTATTGGATGTCCCTCCAATTGCTGAATCTGAAGCTAAATGCGCACTGTTTTACTCAATATCGTCAACCCAGGTAAAAAAAGTTCTTATGTATTGTAAATACGAAGGGAAGCAATATGTGCTAGCATATGCGACAAACTAGCACCTACAAACTGATTGTCTATTGGTGTTGTCAGCCAGGTTTATCAGGTATTAATTTGGGAAAGTTTCTTCTCAAGCGCGTCATTGACATGGTTAGAAGGGATATGCCTTCAGTGCAGGTATTGCTTCTAATATCTCGATCAATTTTGTCTACAAATGAATTAAATTTCATGCTTCTCTTGGTGTAGCACTAATTGTAAACACATAGTTCATCATGCTAACAAAGTTTTTTTTTTGAAACCATCATGCTAACAAAGTTTGTTTAAGCTACAGTTGCTATGCATTTAATATCATGTATTTATTTGTTCGTATTTTATGCAGATCTTTGCTACACTCAGCCCAATACCTGGTTTCATGCAATGGCTTCTCGCTAAGCTGGCCTCGCAAATAAAATTAGCAGAGACAGAGTTGCAAGAGGGTAATTCGTTAGAAGGTGCCGGTTCTACTTTCAGAGAGTCCATCCTTCTCCCGGAAGAAGAGAAGCTGATAGAAAATGCTGTGTATGTTCTATTTCAAGAAAAATCTGGCAAATTTCACATGGCCCAGTTTCACCCAATGTTCATTTTTAGCTCTTTTGATTTGTTTGTTTTGTTATCTTTTGTATTTTCATTCCATAAATCTACATGCTCAAGGAATGAATCCATGCACTTTATGACTTATTTCGCAGTCTTCGATTTTCAAAATAAATGGGTGTAGTAATGTAGATGTCTGGTGTGAATATTTTGGCTATTTGTTGGATTCAACAAAGAAAGCGGGTTAAGGGTTACTGTTTTTGCCATCTGTGCTTATATAGTTATGATGTTGTTGTAGTGAACAAGTTGATGGTAAACAAGGAATTGAACTTATGCAAGATATACTGAAATCAAGCCAGTGGGTAAAGTCTGACAAATTATCTGCTGCGCTAAAATCTCCTCTTATGCGTCTGTGTGCAAGGTATGCAAAATGACAAGAACACATTGAAAATTTGGAATGCTAGGGTAGCATCATTCATTATGTTTTAATTGCAGCAGCTGAAGTCTTCTCATCGGATGTATAGGTATCTTGCCAGAGAGAAAAAGCGAGGAAAAGCTCTGGATGCCGTTGCTAATTTTCACTTGCAAAATGGAGCAGTAAGCTAGCCACTATCATCCCACTCATTTTAACTGTAAATGTTGATACTGATTAGGGGGTGCAGCTTTGCTGAGTTAGACTTCAGAAACCAGATTGTTTTTCGTCGGTCTTCTTTGGCCTGAAAAGTAAATTTCAAATATTTATCCTAGAAGCACATGATAGTTTTATATTATAACACGATATATTGCTGTTTCTATTTTGGTGTATGAATTTCGGGCTTAGTTGTATTGACTTTCGAAATATTAGCTATTTGAAACAATTCAGCGGCCTTACATAACAAGCTAACACCACTTTCATGGCAGATGATTGAGAGAATAAACTGGATGGCTGACCAATCTGAGAAGGGTATTGAACAAAGTGGAGGTATCATGGTCAATTATCTGTACAGGTATGTTTTCATAGAAAGACTGTCAATCCGCATACCTTTTGGATGGCTTTGATTGACGCTATCGATATGTTCAGGTTAGAGAATATAGAAGACTATGCACTCTCTTATTCGGGTACAGGGCATATTCATTCGTCACCTAGCCTCTCCTAACATGTTGAGGTATGTTAGACTCTTGGCTGCTATGATGTTTCACATCTCATGTCATGATATGACGTTTTTTCATGCTCTGCACTTCAATGTTATAACCGTCATATTTTTGCTTCACATGTTTCTTATTCTACCTCTTTATCCCCTCACTGAGATATTCAAGAACACAGGAACACCCAGATACATGAGTCGGAGAGCACTTGATTCACATTAACATGTGGCATATGTGTCTGACATGATCAACGAAGATGCTTTACAACGATAGGATATGACACCTCTTCCCCGATTTATTGTGGCATATGTCTGTTCTTAATACTTTCTGAAAACCTCAGATACGAACTGATGACTTCATTAGCTCGTCATCCTTTCTCTTTTGCAATTATAGTAGAAAATACAGCATTTATACCATTAATGCAGGAACAGGCGATATAGTTGGCATTACTAATTATAAACTGGAAACTATATACACCATTTTCATTGCAAAAAAGACTTCTAGCTCCCGAGCTTCAGTGCTCCTGCGTTTTTCGAAAATCGAAAAAATACTTCTGCGTCTCAAAAAATCCTGTAAAGACATACAAATACACATACATGTCTACTGTGTACAACCAAATTTGCAGAATATATTTTCATACGTGATCTGCACAAAAAGACAAATGTTAGAAGTAAAATAAGTTTTTTCCCACCTTTTTAGAGCCATGAATTTATTATTTTTATGTAACCTTTTTTCCATGTGTTTCTCCATCTTTTTCCTCACATTCTGTTCGACATTACATAAATCACCATGCAAAATCTTTGCCGTGAGCTTGCACACCGTATTGTGATTGGCGGTCCTTTTACACTGCTAAGTTCGTCTTGACAAGATCTTCAAAATTACCCATGTTGACATTACATAAATCACCATGCAAAGTCCTTGCCGTGAGCTTGCACACCTTATTGTGATTGGCTGTCCTTTTACACTGTTAAGTTCGTCTTGACAAGATCTTCAAAATTACCCATGTTGATATTTGATGAATTTTGTGGCACACCAGTTATTAGATTATGATTACGGCACTATAGTTATCAATTAGCAACAGACACTTACCACGATAACTAAGTGATTATTAGATAATTTTTTACACGTTTTTAGACATTGTAACATAGTTACATATCGGATGTGACCAATTTTCCTACACCAGTTACTATTGCTCACTCCGTTACTTGATATTTTTCAGAAAAATCCAATATAAGGTATAATGCGATTTATGGACAATTTTAGCCATCAAAAAATGAATCCTAAGTTATATGGTGTATTGTTTTCAATTCGTGTCTATTAAGAACTCATATCTCCCGAGTTTTTCTAAAAAAAATACGAGACCACCGCATGCCAAACAACCATATCTTAATATTCATACATAAAACTATACACCTTATATTTAGAAATGGAGAAGTACAACAGTAATCATATGGAAGTGGCCAGACAATTCTAGAAAGCATAGCTACACACTAGAAGGGTAAGGCGCGCGTTGCCGCGCCTACTATGTACTAGGGGACGAAGCGCGGACTACGCCACGCCCGTGGGTTTAAATTTTGAACCATTCAACCGTAAAGTTGTTGTGAATTAAAAGTTCTGAAAGAATTTTTTGGGAAAAAAATCGTGGACTTTTTTGAGTTTGGGCTGGAATGGATAGTTTGGACTATTTTTTTGGGGAAAAAAATGTGGCCATTTGTTATTTTTTTGTTTTGCATTATTTGGAATCGTGTGAAAAACATGTTTAGAATTATGTAGAATGGTTTTAAAAAAAGACTGTGGGCGTTTTATAGTTTGGGATCGTAGCGCGGTGTGCGACGCGACTGTGTAGTGAAATTTAATTTGAAAGTGTTTGCATTTAAAATTGGTTAAGTT
Organism: Poa pratensis; assembly: GCA_947311845.1. NCBI lineage: Eukaryota > Viridiplantae > Streptophyta > Magnoliopsida > Poales > Poaceae > Poa > Poa pratensis. Next base: position 130,767,406 of record CAMZMU010000085.1, on the reverse strand, counting down.
TGAAAGCTATTGGAATTGAAGTGGGTCGTTGTATTTAGTTGATTTACCGGACTTTTTTTGAATAAGATGCTTTGTGCCAAATTGTTTTTTTGGGTTTATCGTTTTAAATGGTATTATTGATATTTTTTTGTGGGTTCTATTTTAAAAATAGTTAACATTTTTGTGATTTTAGTATTTTGATAATATTTTTTATATTTTGTCGATGGGTATTTATTGTCGCGCCTGTTCGATAATTTTTTTTATGAAGAGTTGTTGAAATATGAATGTTATTTTAATATGGAAAATTTTGTGCTTAAAAGGATGTTGAGTTTTTGAAAAGTGGTTGTATTGGAATTTATTCAAACTTGTATTCTTTTAGTGGCGGCAAGAATGGTTAGATTTGAAAGGTATTTAAAATTCTAGAATGATTAAATGTGAATTGTCAGTTCGAACGGTCAAATAGGTTTCAAAAAAATTGCATTTTGGATTTTATTCAAATTTGAATTATTGTAGTATTTATGAAATGTTGAGGGTTGGGAGTCATATATTTTTCTGAAATAGTCAAATTTACTGTAAATGTCGAATTTGAGTTGAAATGATCGAGCAGGTTTTGAAAATTGTATATCTTGGAATCTATTCAAACCTGGATTATTTTAGTGTTTATGAATTGATGAGGTTTGGAAGTCGTAGAATTTTTTCATATATTCAAATTCTCAATTTGAGTTGGAATGTTGATTACTATTTTACATTTAATATTGAATTAGAGCTTCTCTGCAAAATGTTCAATTTAAAAATTCGAGTATTTTTTTGTCCCCGTAAATAGGCAGCATTTTTTTTCTATGAACATTTTGCTTTTTTGTAAAAAATTTCCCAGCGGGAATTTATCTAAATGGTTTTTTTAAGGTGGGCTATTTTTTTTTGGTTTATTCAACCGTAAAATTTGTTGGAATTGGAAAATTGTCCGCATTTCGAGAATTGTTCAAATTCGGAAGTCGTACGGTTTTGGAATATTTTGGCACATTTTAATTATTTTTGGCGTATATAAAAAAATAAATTTGGAATACACATAGAGGTTTGAAATTTGAATTTTGGTCGGGTATGTTTATCATTTTTTTTGTGGACATATTGAAATTATTGGCTTAAATTATGTAGAATTTTTTCGAAAGTATATGAATAATTTAGGATCTTCAACTTGGAGTACACATGGAAGTTTGAAATTTGAATTTCGGTCGGGCATGTTTATCATTTTTTGTTGTGGACATTTTGAAATTACTGGTTTAAATTATGTAGAATTTGTTCCAAAGTTTATGAATAATTTAGGATTTTCCAAAAAAAAAAATCTGACAAATTGGCCCCACTGTGATGTCGTGCTGACGTCACAGTGGGGATAACCCTAGTTCTGCCCGCGGCGGCGCTCCGCCGCGCCTTCGGACACGCGCGTGGGCGCGCCGGGTGCGCCCGGAGCCGGCGAACCTGAACGTGGCGGCGCCGCCAGTTATAGGTCGCCGGAGCGGCCGTGACGGCGGCCGGACGCAGCAGAGGACGGCGGGCCAGGTCGCGGTGATTCGAGCTCGTCGGCGGCGTCCTGGAGGCCGAACCGCGTAAAACTACATGTCAATGTGTTGGTTGTAAAAGAGTTTTTTTTTATCATTTATTTTGTATTCTTTTGAAATGTATACCGGAAGATACGAATCTTATGATTTTCATTTTTTGTAGTAATTTCTTTTTATGTTGTGTGGAAAGGCATGTAAATGTGGTAGTTGGAAAGAATTTTTTTTTCTTGAAATTTTGGTATTTTTTTTGCATTTTTTCTGTACTGGATTTCAAAAGATATGAATTGTTTTGTTTTTTTTTTGTTTTCTGTTATTTCTGAGCCGCTGACAGCGGGGCCCACCCGTCAGGCAGTGACGGGTGACGTCATCCCTTCCGTCAGCGGCGAGCGGCGCCGAGGTCGCGCCCGCGCGGCGGCGGACGCGCGCGAGGCTCCGGACCGTGCGGATGCGGTAGAGGATGCGGAGGGGAGGCGAGTGGGCGGCGGGCGGAGCCGTATGGTCGCCGGAGCCGCCGCCGGCAGCCAAAACAGCGGCGGCGCGCCCGGAGGACGGCGGCGACGATTCCCGACGATTCCGGCCACCCCGGGACGCGTCCGGAGGCCAGGAGGTGGAGGCCGACGCGGAGAAGCTCTCTGCGACCTTCGATTTGGGCGGGGAGGCGTCCAGCGGCCGTGCCGCGCGGCGGCGCCGCCGGTGACCTCGCGGGTCGCAAGAGAGAAGAAGGGCTCGGGGGAAATGGCCTGGCGATTTTGCATAGAAGTCCGTGACTTTTCATGAATTTTCATCCAAGTCCCTCGCAGTGTTAAAGTTTGGACGGCGGGTTGATGTTTTTTTTCCCAGTCACTTTTGTGCAAAAATCCGCGGCAACCGGCGGGACGGGCAGCGACCGGCGCGTGACCGGGCGACGTGGCGCGTCCCGATTGGCCAAAAATGGCGATGAACAGTGCGGCGCGGGATTGGGGGCGACGTGGGTTGATCACGGCCGTCCGTCTCGCCGATCGGACGGCTGTGGATTCGCGGCGACGTGGACACGCTGAATAGGCCGGGATTCTTCTGTCTTTTATATATAGTAAGATTGGAGTTTAGCATGTCTTTGGTATTCCACACCTGTAAATAACTTCATTATCTACAAACGTATTTCTTTCTACTTTATTATCTTTATTGTCTAGCGATGGTTTTTTCTATCACAAACCAAATTCATTTAACACAAAATATTAAAGGTACAAAATAATTATAAGATATAGAGATATTTCTTAATTTCTTTTGAGATCACAAAGTCACGTCGCCACAAAAGCATCATGCGTCACCGGTATTAAATATACGCGCGCACACACACATTTAACTATCTGATACATGAAAATGTCACTTAATATAACTGAAGGAACCGATCTGTAACAAAAAAAAAAGAACTTTTACTATGAGAAATTTAATGTCATTTCCAAAAATTAGAAAAAACTCTGACAGACTGTAGAGATAATTGTATTCATGGACCACTACTATGTTGCCAAAACAAAGAGCTACATGGTATTTCCTTGAGAACGCTCTTTAAAAAATCATAATAGATTGAGAATTAACAAAACAGTTAGTAAATATTGGACATGTATTTAAAGTTAATATATTGAGAATAAGCAAAACCTTGTGGAAGACATCATTGCTGCAACTCTCTTCTCCTTGTGGAAAACCCTAGATAGTCTCCCATATCGTACGATAGCGGTATGCGGCACCAGAAGGGAGAACTATGTCGTGAAGCACATTGATAACATGAGTCTCGACGGCGGACCCATGCTGATGGATGTGCGTAGGGCGAGGCGATGTCTTGTGTCGTGGCGGCGTCGATGGCATATCTTTGGCAAGGTCATTGTGTGTTGATCTAGGCGAACGAGGGAGGCGGAAACTTCTAGAGCGTACGCATATTGTGTGCAGGTTTATGTTCCAGCTCGCCGTTGGTCGATTTCTTCGTGGGGCCTTCGGTTTAGATGACGTTTGTTGGTCCAAGGTTAGGCTACTTGGCAGCGATCAGGACCACCACACTACCATTTTCAAGTGTTGCAACATATATTGTCAGAAAGATGGCTTTGATCGATTGACATATCCGTTTTGTCAGATTTAATTTGTTGAATAATACAATTAAAAAAAGTTGTAGGCATGCCTTGCAAATTCATGGCAGAAGCATAACGTATCTCAAGTACTCTCAACGTGAATGAATGGCAACAGTAGGGTGTATAACGAATTCCATGCTAAAAACAACTCTCTCTGTGCAACGTCCTACACAACTGTCAAGCAACACGAGGCAGAACCCGAGACCAGATATTTGGCAGAAACGACTTTTTCCACTACCTGAAACATGGGGCCACATGCACCGAGAGCTCTCTATTTGTAGGGTTTTTTCCACTAGCTGAAAAATAGGGCCACAATCAAAGAGAGCACTTTATTTATAGTGAGCTTAGTGTTTGGAAGGATAACGATGTAAAAAAAGAAGTAAAAATCATATGCATAAGAAAAAGACAAAACACATATGCACAAGGAAAAAAATCAAAACATAAACACATGGGGAGAAAGATTTATGGGCACCTCCCTGTGTATGACGTGTCGTTCTTTTATTGGATGGTTGTGAGAAGCAAGGAGAGGCAAGCATTTCTAGAGAGCTTAGTAGTTGTAGAGATACAAACGAGTCTTTAAAGCGGACATGTCCGGATCCACGAATAAAGAGAAGTCAAATTAGAGCAGTCCCGTTGAAAATGCTCTGAAGGAGAGAAAATTAGTTTTGCAAATTTCCCTACTTAGGGAGACGAATCATGAACAAGTAAAAGATTCGAATGCATGTCAACCCCAACTTGTTAGTACTTCCTTCATTCATTCCAAATTAGACGACTTTCATTTGTACTTATATCTATGACATGTATAGGCATCCACATGGTCTCCTTTCTTTCCAAATTAGTTAATTCCATTTGTATGATACATTTACATTTAGATAATTTTATGGCTGAGGCGATCGCAATGAAGGAAGGGCTTATTTTGGCGAACAATATGGGATTTTCTATGGTACAGGCCGAGTCGGATTCAATTGAAGTTATTGAAGCTTGCACAGGAGAGGAAGTGTGGCGGAGTGAATCTGCGGCTATATTTGCAGATTGTGTTGATTTGGTTACATCTATTGGTTTTGTCTCCTTTCATCACTGTTCGAGGGAAGCAAATGAAGTTGCACATGAATTAGCTAGGTTTGGTTACACTAATAATACATCTTGTAATTGGGTCGATGAGCCCCCTAGTGTCATTCTTAGCATACTGATAAACGATGTAACTATGAATGCTTAAAGCAGCAAGAGTTTCTGACGCACTATTTTCCTTACCAGTGTATCTAAGGGGGCAGGAAGGTTTTTAATGAGGCGTCTTGCTAGCTTAATATATTGAGGTTTTGAGTTTCAAAAAAAAGTCTCTTTAACTTGTACTATGGATGTATCTAGATGTGTTTCATATTACATACATCCGTATTTGAGTAGCAGTACTGCCCGGCAACACATTAGATTTTTTTGGGTCCGAGATCCGCGTTAACGCGGCGATCTCGTCGTGCGCTGATTTCTCGCCGGAGCTTACGCGATACAGTTACCTGACGTGATTGCACAGGAGGCCTCAAACCGTCAAACGTCGCGTGATCTTTATCTGAATAGGGGTAGTACGGGTATTTCCAATCAAAGATCTCTTTCCTAACAAGACGGGAGTCTAGCCTACATAAATATCAGCTCCCTCCGCCGCAGGTGCTCCCGTGGCTTCCTCTTCGTTTTGGGATCTGGAGCTGGACTTCGGCTCGATCTGCAAGGCGTTCCCTCATCTCCTCTTTGATTGCTTTCGTTTTTGCCATCATGGATTTTGTAGTCCAGATCGAGAGGGGTTTGTTGGATGTGTTTTCTTATGAATTTTTGGTTCGTTGTTCTTCTCGATCATCCAATGTATGCAATTTTCTCATAATTTTTCTTTGATCTTATTTTCAGATTGGATCTATAACTTGTGTTGGCGTCTCGTGTTTTTATCGCCATCTTTAGTTGCACATATACTTTTAGAGCAGCTACTACAGCGGATGAAAAACACCCTCCAACTTGGGGGGTCGCTAGACTTCCCTGCCGCATCCTCGACCTACAATTATAAGGGTTGCGCTCGTCTAACCGATGTCACAACTCTTATATTTTAACACTTCTATATTATTTCGCCTGAAAGACATCTTAACCTTTTTCCGCAGGATTTTGGGAGTTTTGGATCAACCATTGCTACATGAGTATATTTATGGCAATTTGATCCAAAAGAATAAGTACATCTTAAGCCTTCAATCTATTGTTTGACTAGGCTTTGGGACAGTATTGGGTGTGCCACTTCATCGCTATCTAGATGACTTCATTCTCTTCGTAACTTGAGGTTTGTGGTGTACCATATCTCATCATACTACCAAACTTTAAAGAATCGTTTGTCATCTTATGCCCTATTTTAATCAAAACTGCACAATCCATCATTGTTGAAAAACAAGACTTTCCAAGTTTAAAGCTCGAAGTGAGTTTACAAATATCCAAGTTGTTTTGAAGTAATATATTGTTTTGTTTTGCTTCTAATCATCTTGAGAGTTTAACGTTTGTAAATTTTATATCTTTAGGTCTGAGATTGAAGTGAAAAATACGAGTTTGGTGAAGATATATAATGCAACCCTTGGAAATTAACTTCATTATTTGATGGCAATGGTACTCTACTCATTCAGGTATGATAACTCTTTACCATCTTTCATAAAACGGTTATGTGAAAACTATATTTAATACTCGTGATCAGGAGCATATGCGTGAGAAGAAATTCCATTAAGATCAAGTACAATAACTGGATATAAGAAAATTATAAGGATTCAAATAACGTACTTTTACTAAGTTGGAGCAGAGAGAAGAGAAGCAGGTTGTAGGTTAAGAGATTACTACAACATGTGTTGCAAAACACTTTGTGAGAGTGCAAGGTACGACATGCCGCTATTAGGTTAGTTATATATGACAATAGTCATAGCCACTATTAGCTATACCATTGTGCTTATACTCTAAAAGGTTGAACTGATAAAGCCAATGCACTTTTCATTGATGTTTCCGAATGCGAATATTCTGCAACTAGTTGCACCCGCAACTCATTGTTGGATGTCTCACTTCCGAGTTTTCAAAAAATAAGAAATTAATCATGGACATTGGTTATGTTATATCTTGTGCATCCACAAAATTTTGTTCCAAAATATGTACATATGTGACCTGTGCAAAAAAGAGAAATGTCTAGGTGAATAGTATCATGTGTTATTCACATATCATTTGTCCTTTTTATACATGCCACATATATACATATTTTGGAACAAACTTTTGTAGATGTTCAAGATATGACATAACCCATGTCCATGATTAATTTCGTATGTTTTGAAAACTCTGAAGTGAGATATCCGAAAATGGGTTGCGCATGCAACTAGTTGTAGATTTTAGTTTCCTCGATGTTTCCGCAATCATGTTGTTTCTTGAAATTCAAGTCCAGATATAGAAAGAAAAAGTTAGAGTAATAATTTAAGCTTACGTTGTATTTTTTGGATGAATACGGCTGCTATAAAAGAACACGATATATAACTCATATCCAATACACATTTGAAAATTAAGTCATGATATTACTGCTATCTTAATTTCATTTGGGACACACATTTTGAGATTTAAATTTGACCAACAAAATGTAGGTTAGGTGTTATAAAATCCGTACTATTAATAACATATGATGTATATTATTAATTTGATAATACTCAAATTTATTAAAGTAAATACGAAAACACAAGGTATTAATTAGAACTGACATGGTAATTTATGATGGCACCACCTTAGGTTTAACTTTCAGCACTCATTTTTTGCTAGTATACATAATATTTATACAAAGTACTATGTTAGACGATATCCATGGTTTGAAAACTGTATTTTTGTCTGGAGATATGTCCAAAAAAAATATTAGAGAAATCTAAATATGAAAAATATCATTTCATTTGTTAACAAGAGGAAGTACTTGAAGAAAAATCTAAATATGATAATTTTTTAGGTTGAATTTGAAGATTTAGGGTACTTCATTATAAATGTTGTTTTCACTTGCTATTCTCTAGATGCTAAGACACTCCGTTGATACACCCTAATTAATGCATCGACGTTTTACTATTGGTTTACATTGGCAGCTGAATGAAAGTCTGTTCTTGTCACATATAAGATAGTATATGTACTGCACTTAGCATAGTAATAATTCGTCTATACAGCGTCAAAGATGAGTTTCATTATAGTAGATGTAGTTTGAAGTAGGTGCTTGATAGCATGTAAACATTCTGTCTCCCTAATTTGTGTTGGACATGCTTTTGAATCTAAGCTCGCAGATTCCTCATTTGCTGAGTGTTTGCTTCTTTTAAATACAGCTGTTATCCCTTGTTCTATGGTGCTTGATAGCATGTAAACAATACTGCACTGCGCAATGTAAACTGCTTTATTTCTTTGTGGAGCGCAACTGTTTCTACATATCATTTGAATAATCTACTTTTTATTCACTTTATATTGTGGATCTATTGGCAAGACTGATACACTATACATTGTACAGCGTCGTCATCAACTTATTTTCTTCTACTCCGCAGAAACCCCAGAAAAAATGTCAGCAAGCAGCCGGGTAGAACGGCAATGCTCTTTAAGAATCTTCACGGCATGGTCAACGGCATATATTATCATCTTCTTCACCTGCACCCAATAAGAGGTAAGATTGTTAGTAACAGTTCACAGGTAGATGCAAATTATTTGAACCTAAAATTAGTGAAGGCGATATGATTGGTGCGTTGGTGGTTGCACAAGCGGTCACCAGGCCAGTGTGTCGGATAACCAAAATAGATGCGAACGAACGAAGATACGTACAACCACTTCCCCCAACCCTTCGTTCGAAAGCCACCACATTCAAAGAACTTAGCAAGCATTAAAATGAATTAGTTCATTTTCGAGAATATGCTGAAGATCTGATGTCAATGTATTTTTGTTTGAGTTCTAACTGCCAACTTCTACCCCATTTATCTACTGTAAGACTGTAACCAGCGGAAAACACTTTGTAATATATTGTCTACTGTTACAAGATGCTACACATGCGTCTGCTGCGCGCGTTTTCTCGTGTTCCACTTGCTTTTGTGCAATAGGGCTTTCCGGACACAGTGTTTCGAGTAGTAGGTAAATGTTAAAATATTTTTGAATTGTCTAAAATTTCAAAAAGATTCAAACACAAAAAATGTATACACATCTGCATATTCTATGTTCGCACAAAAACTTTCGTTAAAAAATACTTTTCTAAAGAAACTTTTTGTGAACATAGAATATGCGTATGCATGTCCGAAATTTTTGTTTAGAATTTTTGATATTTTAAAATGCCGAGGTGTATCTACACTGCCGAAGATGATTTCCCTTTTCCTGCTTCTCTTCAGATCAAAATAGACAAGTCTAGGGGCTCGTTTGGCAGCCCGCATGCCTTGAGACCAGCCCCATCAGATATAAATGCCTCGTGTTAGGGCAGCACGCTCATTAAAGTATTGCTCAGTCAGACCTGACTGACACGGCCGAGTCGGCCGTTTCCACAACCTTACACGTGAAAGTTGCATCTGGTGACTCTTCTTAATCTTACTTCATCTTCTTCCTTCTAATCAATGGTAAATTGCTTGATTCAAAATAAGTTGTACACAACAAAGAAGCCTATTGATGATTTGGTTTCATTTCAGCAATCGGTTTCAACTTTCCTTAACGGTTAACTTTAGATTTCATGTTCATGCTTGATATTTTAGATGAATTTCGTCAAGTTGATGGCACACGGTAGGCCATTTGAAATTTCCTTTGAGGAGTAGCTTCACGTCGACATGTCACACAACTCCCGTACGCACGTTTCTTCATCAGGAACTTAAAATTTGTTGACTTCCTCCAACATGAAACCTGAGTTTGGTCGACAACAAAGAAGATGAATGCACGACCATGTTGTTAAAATTATAAGATAAACTCAAGTTAATGTTCACCTGATCACATTTGCTTGCCATGACTTCTTGTAACTGGCCAACAATGGTTGGGAATGTTTCAATGATTGTGATGTCACCCTTCTAGCGGTCATTTGTTGTGCATCGTCGACCCCAAAGCTTGTTGATAGTGAACTCTACTTTTCCAGTGCCCCGCTTTCTTCGACGACCATCATCGGAACCTGGCATAGGCCCTCCTCCCACCCCTTATCCACAAAATATGAACTTGTGAAGTGACTCCAATCACCTTGCCAAGGCATAAGTTCACCAAATGAATGTTTCAATGATTGTGATGTCACCCTTCTAGCGGTCATTTGTTGTGCATCGTCGACCCCAATGCTTGTTGATAGTGAACTCTGCTTTTCCAGTGCCCCACTTTCTTCGACGACCATCATCGGGAACCTAGCATAGGCCCTCCTCCCACCCTTTATCCACAAAATATGAACTTGTGAAGTGACTTCAATCACCTTGCCAAGGCATAAGTTCACCAAATTCTAGATTTCGCAGTAACATCTTGACCACCTCAAATTTCAGGTACCAATCATGGAACTAGATCTCGTAAGCATGCAAAAAATCGACGAAAGGATTGGGGAAAGGGCAGGAAATTGGTTTCTAGTTCCACAGTGAAGATGAAGTTATGATGTTTAGAAGTGGAGCCTTCTCCACCGGTTCGGACGTTAGGCTGAACTCTCCGGTGAATGCAAGTCAATAAAATTTTCTGCAATAAATGAAGTTAGAATATTTAGACGAGATGACTCTATGACTCTATGCCAATCATACACTCCCTTCATATTAATTATAAAATGTTTTATACGCGCAGTGCAGCCTTTGCGCTGCTGCTTGTCCGGGAGATCCGGCCTCTATCGCTTCCTGTGTATTTTAATGAGGAGCTGCTAGGGTGCATAAAATCCTGCGACCCCACTTGAAAATCAGTTTAATTTCCGGTCCCCACCGTAGAAATACGATGGAATCTATCAGAAAAAATAGTGGGGCATTACCACGGCCGTGGATTTTCCGGCCGTTTCCGCCCGGAAAACAGCAATCGGACCTACAGGTGGAGAAGGCTCCACTTCTAAACATAAGATTTTATAAGCAAACGGAAAACAAAACTATAACGGTGAACAAAATGTTATTTCCAGGCTTCGACAAAACCAAAACGATTGACCAAATGTCATTCCAAGAATTATCATCTCTAGATTCTAGCAATTCCTGCCCGAATTAACTAGGGTGCTGCTGCGTGAAAAATCATTGGAGATGTCATCTTCTACTCCCTCCGTATAAAATATAAGATTTTCTACATATTTCACATTAGACATGTTTTAGTACAAGATTCAGTTGAAACATATTGGATACATGTGTGTGAAATAGTTAGAAAGTCTTATATTTTGATACAGAGAGTACCTAACAATGGATCATTAGAGGAGGAATCTATCTATAATTGTAACCCACAGGGTCTTTTATTATTTGAACCGGTAGGCCATTCTTTTGCGTTCTACTCCCGTAGGAACGTATTGATAATATACAATAGTACGGATATAGAACTGAGACGAATTACAGAAAAATATGAGAAAAAATATGAGAATATAAGCGATTATACTGTCGCATACCACTATGGCCGCAACTACCAAACCCAACTCCTCAGCCGTCAGGAGAAAAGGAACACAGGCGGTTGGTCCACATCTTGACGCTGAAAAAAAGCTCTTGTCATGAAGCATTAACGAGCTGTGATAGTCGTAGGTACCAATAGCGAGAGAGCCAAAGAAAGAAAGAGAGGCAGCGAACTAGGGTTTCAACCTTAGCCGTCGCCGCCGGCGCCATCTGCATCTTCATCGTCTTCTTCGTTTAAGAATTGACGGGTCCTCTCCTACTCTATGTGCGCTCTGGCACTAGAAGGAGTGGGGACCTCGGACCTCCGCAGGGCGCTATACAAAGATCTTTAATGTTAGAGCTTGGTTTTGGTTGTTGTCTTCTTCGTCAATGGGGATGGCATCGTCTGCAATAAGTGATCTTCCACGCTTCGTTCGTCCGCGAGATCTCCTCCCGACGTCAATGGTGGCTTTGGAAAATTAAGTTTGTCTAGGTATGGTTTTTCAGATCTTGCTTCGCCAGATCAATCTTGGATTATTTCTCATGGTTGCCGCGAGTAGGTTGGTCCTCGCATTATCTATCCCGGCTACTACGTCTTCGGCAATAGTGATTCGTTCTCTCGGCTCCCAACGACGTCGACAAAGTGGATCGGTTATTTATTCCTGAAATATTAGTGGCGGTGCTCTTGCCGATGTTGGTTGATTCATTTAATGGTTGTGTGCGTGCATAAATCCTTGGCACTGAGGCTCAAAATTAAAAGGAAGAACTTTTCGTTGGTATTCATAGGTCTGTGGTTTGGTGTTTTCAGCGTTGTTCTATGATTGCCTTCAGAAAAGTACAAGATTGTGTCATGGAGAAAGAAAGGCTTAAAAATCACATAGATTTGCTTGTCTTTTTTAGTATTGTTTTTATAATAGATGTAATTGTGCACTCTTTGTTGGTTTAATATATATGGAAAATTCAAAAAAAAAACGAGATGTGGTAGTCACCGGCCCCGTAAGGCTAGATCCAGCCGATAAATAACATCAGTCGGAGGAGCCATTCGAGTCTCTTCAACATCAGATCCGTGGCCAACGCCACCCCACCCTTCCACGGTCGGCCGACTCCCTCACCGCCGACTCCCTCACCGTCTTCCGCAAATCCGCAGCACTCAGCACCGCGACACTACCAGAGCAGCCCATATCCACGCTACGTCAAGACGCAACATGTTGAACCTGCTCCAACAGCTTGGACTTCACAAAACTCATGACGGCGCCCACAACGCCTCCAACGAGCAATGGCATGTGCTGGAAGACCATTACCCTTCATACCACCATTAGTCTTGTGCCGATTGTTATCTACATGTCCCCAGGCTAGCACAATCTCGTTTTTTTCTGAAATGCAGACCTGGAGGGAGTCCGATCTGATCATCTTACGGCTACTGCAGTTCTTCCTCCATCCGCACCTGCGCGCTCTGCCCTCCTCGCATGATGACAACACAAAGATGGCTGTGGTGGTTAGTGTGCAGTCCTGGCAGCAGTGGGAATGGACAGGGTGGTCAGATGTCCCAATAGCAACAATTGCTCCACAAGATTGCACGGCAAATAAGAGCAATGTTGGTCATGGTGGTGAGAGCGGAGGAACTCGCAAGGGTCAACGGGCACATGGCTGTGATGGCAAAAGGAGACGGTGCCAGTGTTCTGTCGGAACCGGCGATCAAAGGCAGAGAATGGTAGCATGGGGTCACATCAGTGACGGCATGTTGAAACAACAAACAGAGGAGAAAAGGTTGATGCGGGATGGATTTCAATGAAATGGTGGCTAGTGAGAAGGATGAAAAGACGAACATTGGGGAAAAAGTAGGTTGCTTTAAGACGTAGAGTGACTGATTTTTGTAATTACGTGCTTACTTAAAAGGAAGTAACTTGACTTTTCTACAATCGAAGTTAGATACCAACCATGTTGTAGATGGTTTTTGAAAAAGAAGAGAAAAGAGCATGCATAAGCTAACCTGCACTGTAATCTTCACTATAATGCTAAGTCCCAAGCTAATACTACAAGGTCCAATGCCGCTGGAAATGCACATGTCGTGCAAGATGATTAAAAATGGGGTGTATCATAAAAGTATTCTATGTGTTTGTAAAAGAAAGGTCTTACTTACCTCTAGTTTATCTTCCTTTGCTCTATGGTTCTTAGGAAGCATGCGGAATTCCTGAGTTAACTTGAGACACTCTTTACATTCTCTGGTGATACAAAATCTATAGCAATCTTTGTGCAAGACTGCATCGATGAGGATAAAACAATAATCAGTTACATAACATGACAAACTTGAATACCATCTCTTTCGGAATCTCCAATATGTAGTACGTACAAGTATGGAATTACGGCACTGTGATAGTGAAATGAGACCATTTACCTTGAGATTCCGTACTTGATGAGGGCACCCAGCAGGTATAAAAACCGCCTCTCCAAGTTTTTGTACAAATGTCCAAGGCTCAATTCCTTAACGAGCATAAGAAAATAACAAGTAAATACAACTCAGTCACTGCAACAGTTGCTATACAGAACTGGCAAAGTATTACAAAAGCAGACAAACGGAACTCACCCTGCTCCTCTTAAGTTTCCTTTTATGCTCCTGGGTTAGATAGAATGTTTCATCATGTACAGGGTTAAATATCTGCATTCAAACATAAGGTGAAAGGGGTTAACCATGATGGCAGCAAGTACAAGGTTGTGCGTATTGCAGTATTACCAACCTTCTCAACTGGAGAACAATATATATGGCGAAATTCTTGGAATGTTTATGGAGATACGTTTTCAGTTTTTCAGCATCCTCCCTCCTGAAAATATCCCATAGAGCACCTCCCTCATCATCCTCGCTGTAGTTGGAGAGGATGTATGATTTGCATCCACACAGCTTCATGACATATATCATTTCCATCAATTGCAAAATCCCACGGCAATCTTTTCATCTGTGCTTCATGTCTTGCTTTCGAGTTTTTTATTGCATCTTGTTGTCCTACCGAAGGGGAAACTTTTGCAGTATGCATCAAAAATTAACCTAACAATAGCAAAAAAAACAATGAATGCTTACAGAGAACATGTTCAGCAAGATGCAAATCATTTCTCTGTAGAGAGCAGAATATTGTATAATCAACTATTGCTAAGAGTGAGGACTAGATCCAATCAGGGCTCTACTATTGGTCGATGAATCCAATGTTCCACGTTACAAGGAAAATAAGTTCTTCAAGGTAAGCAAGGGCGAAATTTTTCCTTTCATATATACATGAGGATGTGATATTGCTTCCAAGGTTAATATTCAACAAGAAACAGATAGAGCACTTGACAAACTACATGAAAAACAAATGCCTCTTGACAAAACAAGTAAGAAAGATACGATATCATATTGGTGTGAGTGCTTCTCAATTGATAAAGAGTACATTATTTACTTACTGCATCAGATATATCACAATGAAGCTTTGTAACAGAATCTCCTCTGCCAAGTTCTGGGCACAGCCATAAGCTATGTACGACTTTGGGCCCATATCAATCTTAAAATGTCATCAGGAAGCAATGCAGAAACACTTAGTGAGCCAGATTTCAAGTTTGTGTACGGTTGAAAGGGTAAAGAATTGATGTATTTCGCTCCATGTGAAGGCAAAGCTCTTCAAAATGATTTGAAGTAGGCCAGTCCTTCAATTTAAGCATTTCGGGCCACTGATTTGCATACATCCGGCCTTCATAATATCCATTGAAGAAATCTGTGTGCATATCTCGACCTGGATTATTTAAACAAAAGGTGAATTTTTTCTGGGAAATGGGAAAAAATAACATAATAACTCCTGATCAAGACCACATGAAGCAGATTATTTGTCTAATTGTTCCCTTAGAACATTGAACTTAACATTAAACATATTTCAGACAACTATAATATGATGAGTTATTCTTGCAATTAGCAAAGACAGTGAGTGAGCACTTTCCAGCAACTGCATGCATGAGACTAAAAAAAATCGGTACCATAGTGAATGAATTAATAGACGGACACTAGGACCAGTCATTACTGTCAATACAGAATACCTCTTTTTACCATTTCTCTATGTTAATGGACATCAGGGGATTATTTTTTGTTAAGGATCCTCCATGTAACTCATACCAGGACCTTATTCTCCATTCAGATTTCTTTCCTGAGGGGATTGGTTCAGGATTCTAATTGGATTAAAACCAGTTGGAAAGCACAGGCTGCTAAGTATGCAACACGATGAGACCAATGTTGGGAAATTTTGTTCCATAAACCACAAAGTGCACATTACAACAGCACCATAATTACTTTTATTGGTTCAAAGAAAATACACTCTAAAGTATTAAAGTCTGGATATGGAATGTATTTCACTAACCTCACAGCAAGATAAACAATCAATAGCTTTGACACTTTTCATATCAGAGCTAGTACTACCATGTACTTCAGACCACATATGTGGTGGTTCCCAGCTCAAATGTGGCATTTTCTGTAGTACTCCTTGAACAATAACAGGCTCTCCTTTCACCCAGTGGCTCTGGAAGTGTGTTAGATCATCTGCCTTCCCATTATCTGATTTTGGACAGTATAAGTAGTTATCTGTTGAACTCTCTCTGGTGGCAGCATGCCTTGAATTTTCATTTTTGGTACATTTTGGACATTCACATGTATATCCGCTTACAACATCAGAAGGTTCTAACGGCTTATCAACCACAACGCATCTGTTTCGAGTTTATTTAACCAATCTTTTGGAAAGATCTGCCTCAACTTGAGAACATGCTCACCACAACCACCAAGTTCAGTTGGAGGGCAATGAATAATCCCACCAGAAGCAACCCACTTGTAGTCTTAGGATGGCAACTGGACAAGTCTGTTTCTTTACAGTTTATCAACTCAGGCAATGGATCACCACCATGCATATAGTCGAATCCTCGATTGGGATGAGACACCAGCACTTCTTGACAAGAGCCCTGTAGATTGTTTTCGCGAAGCTCCTTACAGCATGCAATACATAATTCGTACGAACAGTTTGGACAACTTCTATGCAGATCAAAGATTGAAGTTCTGCATTGTCACTGGTTCAAATAGAAATGAATCAGAACTGTAAAGTTTAAAATAACAACAGAAGAAAAAAAGTACAACAATTTGATTTTAGTGGAGCACTCAGTACCAGAAAACCCTCTCATCATTCCGGCAGTCAGCCTGTTCTACATCCATCTCAGACAATTTCAGTCCTGTTTGCGTGAAAACAGGGTAAGTACTAAGAATTAGTTGCAAGTCACAACTTTATTACTGTACACATGTTCTGAAGAATTAGTTTACCTCGATTATTAGCCTCTGTCTCTCTCTCAACCATCTGATCCGTGTTGAGTTCACTCAAACAAGGAATCAGGTAGTGCAATAAATATCTTGCATATTCTATTTACTTTCAGCATCGACCTCCTGAGCTCTCACATCCAATGTATATATCTCATCTGATTTTGTAGATGGGTTATCAATCCCATTAGAGAGTAGGAAGGAGTGATCATTTGTTTTGGTCCATGCCACCCCATTACAAACTTGTCGACTTTGCACCTGAAGGGTCAGCCTTCTTTATCTTTGTAACTGATCTACTGCTCTTACATTCCTCAAAGCTGCGCTCTGCAAGAAAAAATATACATAGATGTTAGACCTCACTATTTGTCCAAGAAGTAAAGTATTATGCTTTCACAAATCTGTAAGCATGTCAAACTGTCCATACACTCCATGAATAGATTTCCTTATCACAGTCCAACAACAATTTATACTAGAAATGGCAGCACTGTCACAACAGAGAAAAAATCTTCTAAGCAAGATGTCTTATGGATGAAAACTCAGAAACAAAGTTTGAATATCAAGCTGAACTGCTGCTGTGTTTTCGCTAGCAGAAAAAAACAGCAAGCACAAGATCATCACCTCGATTATTTTACTTTCAGCATCAACCTCTTGATCTCTCACATCCGATGTATCTATCTTATCTGATTTGATAGATGGGTTATTAATCCCATTAGAGATTAGGAAGGAATGATCATCTGTTTTGGTCCTTGTCACCCCATTACAAACTCTGGTCGACTTTACACCTGAAGTGTCGGCCTCCTTTGTCTTCGTAAATGGAATACATTTCCTCAAAACTGAGATCTACAAGGAAAAAATACATACATTTAGACATCACTGTGGGTCAAACAAAATTAGAAACAGTTATGATTTCACAAATCTTAAGTACACTCGGAGACTTGTCACAGTCTCACAACAATGTATACTCAAGTAGGAATTGTCACAACAGAGAACAATTCTTTTAAGCTTGGTGTGTTGTGGATGCAACTGCAACTCGGAGTTCTGAATAGCATGCTAAACTGCTGCTGTGTTTCCACTAGCAGAAAAAAAAATCAGCAAGCCACAAGACCATCACCTCGGGTTCACTATGCGTTTCTTGAAGAGAAACAGAACTGGAGTGTTGGGGTTCACTCTGCTTGACCTTAGGAATGCACCGCTTACAGCTGCAGGTCCCCCGGCAGAAGGGGCACTGAGCTCGAACCTCGGCCACCGACAAGTCCGGGTACCTGTGAATTCACAGGTCTCCCTGGTAGGTAACTCCGATCCTCGTGCTAGTAACCGGACATGGCAAGCGGGGTACTGTTAGAAGAATAGAGCAGTACCGTTTGTCGAGGCAGAAGGTGCAGTAGATCTTGTCGCCGCAGCGCTCACACTTGACCGTCCGCCCCTTCACCCTCTTGCACTGGTGGCACGACCTCCCGGTTTTCCTGCGGCCGCTGTTTGTGCTCGCCGTCGCCTCCTCCGCCGCGGGCGCCGCGACGGTGCTGGCGCTGGGCGTACTGCTCTTGCTCCTGGGCACGACGGCGTTCCACGAGGCCGGCGGCGGCGGCGCCCGGAGCTCGAGGCGGGCGAGGAATCATCGGGCGAGGACGAGGACGACGCCGTCACGACGACGCGCCGGCGCTTGCGGGGCGCGGCGGAGGAGCGCGGCATCTTCCTCTTTCCGCCGCCGCTCTTCTTCTCCAGCTCGACCGCCCAGTCCTCGTCCGCCCCCGGATCCTGCACGGCGCCCACGTCCCGCTCCTCCCCGTCGTCGCCGTCCTCCTCCATGCGGAAGAGCCAGCTGGCCGCCGCGCCGGTCCGGTGGACGCCCATCGCGCCCATATCCGCCGCCGGCAGAGCAGAGCCCCGAATCGGGAAACGCGATCAGGGCGAATCCAGATGCGGGGATGCAATACTGCCTTCCAAAAATACAATCTCTCCGATTGATTGTCAGCCATATCTATAGGAATCCATCTCAATCTGGCGCGCCGCAGATCAGGTGGTCCGCGGCGCGGGGGAGGGAAATAGAGGACGGTAAAATCACGTGGAACGCGGCGCGCGCACGGGTACGATTCGATTGCGGGGCAGCGTCTGCGTGGAGCTTCGTCCGGACTGGTTTGATTCGGTCACGAACTCCTTTCTGGTTGGTCGCTGGGGTGGCTGGCTCCTGTGTCAGTCAGCCAGCAGCTGGATTTGTTTACTCCTGTGCTGAGTCTGTCTGTGTGCGTGCAGTAAAACAGGTAGCGGAAGGTTCGGTCGCGTCATGTCATGCCTCTCTGAACGCATCTGATCCCGTGCCGTGCTGCAGGGGAGCGACGCCATGGGGAAAAGGCGTGACCAGGTTTTTGCTTGCGCACTCGTTTTCGTTGCGTATAGAAACCGTGGGCATATCGGAAACGGCAAGCTCTATCATGAATCATGAACAAATTAAATTTTCCTAACTCATACGAACAACTTCCATTCACATAAAACTAATACAACTAAAAAACTACTAACATGGACTCCTGGCCACAGGCGTAGCCAGCAGGGGTCGAGGGTGGTCGATCGACCCGGCTCGGTTTTGGCTAAAAAAATTAGGTATACTGCATCCCTGCCTCGCTCCAATCGCTATCCAAATCGTGCATCCCCTGCCTCGCTCCTCTCCAGTCTCCACGCCCGTTCCGGCGGCCGACGGCGGCCCTTCCGCCCTTGCCCCCACATCCCCGCCTCGCGCGGTCGCGCCCTCGCTCATCTCCACGCTCCACGCCTCCACGCGCCCTCGCCCCCGACCCTGAGCTCGCCCGATCGCGCCCCCGCCGCACAGCTGCTCGCTTCCTGCCCCAGCCCTGGTTTCGAGCTTCGATTGGACATGGATTCCGACGAGGAGGCTGCCTGGATAGAAGAAGAGAAGGCAGCTTGCTTGAAGGAGAGGAGGCAGCACGGAAGAGGGCACGCCTAGAGGTTGATTTTCCCCCTTTATCTCAGATTTGATATCTATTTGTGTGGTAATTAGTAGTGTGTAATTGGTAGCTGTGAAATCTTTGCTCATCGTTAGTTTTTGTTTCAATGTTGTAGGCAAATGTTCCAGAAATCTTTGATCTAGCAAATGTTGTTGCCGATCCTGGAGTTCGGAGACCAATTGATGAATATGGTACCTCTGAAATTAGAGATAAAATGAGATGGGCATATTTGTCTAGAGGCCGTACTCGTTTGATTGGACAGAATTTTACCAAAACAAAATTTGGTCCAGATTGGCGTTCATTTCTAGATTCATGGTATAACAAACATGATTGGTTAGAGTATAGTATGGAGAAGGATGCTGCATATTGTTTTCATTGCTTTCTTTTCAAGTCTTCAAGCAATGGTTCACACTTTGGATATGATGTTTTTATAAAGAAGGGGTTTAAAAATTGGAAGAAAGCATCCGAGAATTTCAAGTCTCATGTAGGTGGACCAAATAGCATTCACAACAATGCAAGAAAGAGTTGTGAAGATTTCAGAAATAAAAAGCAAAGTGTGGCATATGCTCTTGTTACTCATGAAGAAAAATCACATATTGACTATGAGATTCGTTTTGTGGGTGTTGTTAGATTTGTGCTTGAACAAGGTCTAGCTTTTCGAGGGCATGACGAGTCTAGCACTTCCTTGAACAAGGGCAATTTTCGTCAAATGTTTGATTGGTATGGTGCAAGATGCAAAGATATAGCTGATGTGATTAATGAGAATGCTCCTGGCAATTGTCAATTGACATCTCCTGAAATCCAACATGATATAGTAAGAAACATAGTTGAGATGAATAATAGGTTTCTGAAACTTCTACACGTCTATTATTGTGCACTGCATGCCTTTCCTAGAGACTCATTCATCACCTTTGACAATGATAAGCAAGTTGAGCTTACAACTATGTACTCTGCTGATTTCTCTTCGCATGATTGTGTTCTATTGGTTGATGAACTGAACATATATGTTGATATGATGAAGAGAAGTCCTGAGTTCACAGTCTGTGACAGTCTGAGTGATCTTGCTCTCAAGTTGGTTCAGAAGAGACAACATTTGTCATTTCCGTTGGTCTATCGCCTTATTACACTTGCTTTGACATTACCTGTGGCAACAACATCAGTTGAGAGGGTTTTCTCGGCCATGAATATTATAAAGTCAGATCTTCGAAACAAGATAGGGGATGATTGGCTCAATAATTTGATGATTTGCTATGTTGAGAAGGAGATATTTGCAAAAATTGATGACAAGAAGATCATGCTACGTTTCCATTCCTACAATGACCGTAGAGGCCATCTTCCTCGACATTTTCGACTTGCCAACATGGATTCAACATAGTAGTATGATACTATCTTATGAAAATGTAGCTCTATTTTGTATGTTCTTCTTGTTATTTATGATCATTTCATAGTTGTACTTGATGAAATATGCAAATTGGACCAGTTTGAACCTTTTTTTGTCGAATATCCTTGTTTTCTGCTATGAAAAAATTTTAAGCTTATTTTTCTGACTCGGCTCAGTTCAATTCCTGGCTCTGCCACTGCTCCTGGCACTTGAGTCGCACAATGGGCAGCCACCATATGATCCCAGCATACAAGATATCCCAACGTGTATAACAATAGTATTAGCTTTTCATACGATTATATCATAATTCTGCTAGCAAGATGAAATAGGCCAAGAGCATTTTTTTAACATTGGCTAAGTGCGATATTCTTCAATTGGTCTACGATCTAGGATCGGCAACGACATTTTCTAGATCAAAAACTTAATGAGCAATAAACAAGCATGCTCGTCGCTATAAATTGCATGAGTAGCCTGATCCTCAAGTACAGATACAAAACTAAATTCCCGTTCGCGAGGACTTGAATTTGGGTTGTGGGTTGATGACGTGGAAACATACGTTCGTTGGGACACCCAAGAGGATGGTATGAAACAGTGCAGCAGTAATTTTCCCTTAAAATCTACCAAGGTTATTGAACCAGTAAGAGTTGGAAGAATTTCAACACGGTGTCAATGAAATATAGTGTGTGGACGCGGACCTGCATACAACACAATCAAAGTACTTTTTCCCAACGAAACATGAAGGTATTCAATCTCTCCAGCTTGCTGAATACAATGAATTAAACGTATGGTGTGGAACTAAATATAAATGCAAAAAAGGAACAACAAGCAAATGAGTGTAGAGCATGGTGGAAACTGTGTTTTTATCAGTGTGGAAGAATGAACCGGGGTCCAGAGTCCACTAGAGGTGTCTCTCCATAAACAGAAAACAAGCATGTTGGGTAAACAAATTACAGCTGGGCAATGCCAAATGGCAAACGAATGACAATGCATGTTATGACAAGACAATGTTCATCGTAGTATTTATTGAGCATTACAACATAATACATAGACCGCTTGCTAGCTGCATCCATGACTAATAATTCAACCCGGAATAACATATGTGTCTCCCGCGAGTATTAAGTTGCAAGCAACAAATTATTGGCTTAAGCAAAGTGTGTAATGTAAACAATGCAAATGCCATATAAGCAATGCATATACACAAAGGAAAGTTATTTTCTCCCTAGTGGTAAAAGCACATCTACAAACTTAGTCGTTTCTGTCATTCGAGCCCAGGTTACCGGAGACATGAACCCACTATCTAGCATAAATACTCTCCCTCAGTTCAATTCCTGGCTCTGCCACTGCTCCTGGCACTTGAGTCGCACAATGGGCAGCCACCATATGATCCCAGCATACAAGATATCCCTACGTGTATAACAATAGTATTAGCTTTTCATACGATTATATCATAATTCTGCTAGCAAGATGAAATAGGCCAAGAGCATTTTTTTAACATTGGCTAAGTGCGATATTCTTCAATTGGTCTACGATCTAGGATCGGCAACGACATTTTCTAGATCAAAAACTTAATGAGCAATAAACAAGCATGCTCGTCGCTATAAATTGCATGAGTAGCCTGATCCTTAAGCATAGATACGAAACTAAATTCCCGTTCGTGAGGACTTGAATTTGGGTTGTGGGTTGATGACGTGGAAACATACGTTCGTTGGGACACCCAAGAGGATGGTATGAAACAGTGCAGCAGTAATTTTACCTTAAAATCTACCAAGGTTATCGAACCAGTAAGAGTTGGAAGAATTTCAACACGGTGTCAATGAAATATAGTGTGTGGACGCAGACCTGCATACAACACAATCAAAGTACTTTTTCCCAACGAAACATGAAGGTATTCAATCTCTCCGGCTTGCTGAATACAATGGATTAAACGTATGGTGTGGAAATAAATATAAATGCAAAAAAGGAACAACAAGCAAATGAGTGTAGAGCATGGTGGAAACTGTGTTTTTATCAGTGTGGAAGAATGAACCGGGGTCCAGAGTCCACTAGAGGTGTCTCTCCATAAACAGAAAACAAGCATGTTGGGTAAACAAATTACAGCTGGGCAATGCCAAATGGCAAACGAATGACAATGCATGTTATGACAAGACAATGTCCATCGTAGTATTTATTGAGCATTACAACATAATACATAGACCGCTTGCTAGCTGCATCCATGACTAATAATTCAACCCCGAAATAACATATGTGTCTCCCGCGAGTATTAAGTTGCAAGCAACAAATTATTGGCTTAAGCAAAGTGTGTAATGTAAACAATGCAAATGCCATATAAGCAATGCATATAGACAAAGGAAAATTATTTTCTCCCTAGTGGCAAAAGCACATCCACAAACTTAGTCGTTTCTGTCATTCGAGCCCAGGTTACCGGAGACATGAACCCACTATCTAGCATAAATACTCTCCCTCTTGGAGACACTACCATCTACTTGATCAAAGAATCTACTAGCATCAAAGAGCATGCAAGAACATAAGTAAAACATAGAAATAAATAGATGAACAACTTGCTCATAACTTCACAATTCATCGGATTCCAGCAAACACAACATGTAGCATTACACAAAGATGACCTTGATCATGTTAGGCAACTCACAAGATCTAAACATGATATCTATCACGCATCTGTCCGGAGGCGAGCATGGTGATGTAAGCCCTTCGACGATGATTTTCTCCTTCGGCAGGGTGCCAGGAAGAACTGCAGAACACTCTCAAACAAGGGTTGAAGGTGACGTTGGCGAGAACTTTTCCTGGATTTCTGCCCTAGATTTTTGCGGAGGGGAGACGCGAGGGGCCACCCGAGGCGGCCAGATGACCCCCCGACGCGACCCCATCTTCTGTCGCGCCGAGGTGGCGCATGATCCCTCTAGGTCGCCTCTTCGATCGCCCTTCGTACTTCGTCTTCGTGCCGGTGAAAACTGGTCCCCGTTGATTTTCGTCCAATTCCGAGAATATTTCCCAACTAGATTTTATGTAACAAAAAGACATCAGAAAAAAGGAACTACCACTGTGGCATCTTGTTAATAGGTAAGTCCCAGAAAAGTGTAAAAATGATATAAAGTGTATATAAAACATGGAGTAACTGCTATAAAACATGCATGGAACATCAAAATTTATAGATACGTTTGAGACGTATCATGAGTGTGTACATCTAGTGCCCCGACGAGTCGAGTTAGACTCACCTTTTAGAAATATTTGTGGAAATATTTAGAGACCATATAAGCATTCCAAAGAAGAGTTGAGAAGGCATATGTTTTCTACGTAATATTAAATCTTTTCCATGAGCCTCTAAAGGTGCAGGCCGATCAAGATCAAGTGTTGCAGTGCTTATGGAAAAGTTTTTTCTAAAATACAGCCCCTAAGGGTTGTATTAAACATATAGAAGGAGTCTCAAGCGACACTTACAACGCCGCTAAGCGGCTCCAGTCCTGTCAACAAGAGGTGACAGGTCCTCAAACGAAACGCTCACTCTCCCGTTTGCATCCACAGGGGCGACGGCTCCGGGAAGCCAAACACGTCACTACGAAACAACCTAGCTATCCACCACTGAGCGTATTCCTCCTTGATATTCTTTTTTATGGTGTTCACTGCCGGCGCCACACCATTGAACACGACGTCGTTTCTATGACGCCACACGCACTAGAACACCAAGATGATGGCCGTCCACAAGTCCCGCCGTACCGCAAGCGGGCAGGAACGAGAGGTCCACCACTGCACCAGATCGTCGTCAGGTGTGGGCATCCAATCCATTTTGCCCCACCCCTGCAACGCCCACGCCCAGACCTCACGGGTAGCCACGCACCCAAGCAGGAGGTGCGACAAGGTCTCCTGCTCCTGATCGCAAAGGGGGCAAGCAGCAGGGTGTGCCAATCCCCTGCGTCTTAGCCTGTCTGTAGTCCAGCACCTATTCTTCGCGACGAGCCAAGCGAAGAACTTGCAGCTGTAAGGAGCCCTGGAGCGCCAGATCTGCGTTGAGGCCACCGCCATGGTCGTCCCAGCGAAGAATGCCTGGTAAGCAGACTTCACCGTGTACACCCCCTCGCGAGACCATCTCCAGACAAATACGTCCTCTTTGTCGGGGTCCAATACCACATTGGCAAGTGTCCGCCACAGGTTGAAGAATTCGGCTAGGGCCACCTCTCCAAGATCAGGTCCACAGTCCGATAGCCAGGCCCCTGCAAGACCCTCCTTCACTGTCCGGGACTTGATATTCCGGGCAGCTACCTTGGCCACGAGATTAGGAGCAAGGTCACGTACCCTGACGCCATCCAGCCACCGATCCATCCAAAACCTCGCCTTCTCCCTGTTCCCGAGCTCGTAGTATGTGGCTGTGTTGAAAACTGCTCGGGCCAGGCGGGGAATCTGCAGATTAAACTCGGCCCATGTCCTGGAAGGGTCCACTCGCTGCAGCCAGGCCCAACGGCATCTCAGCGCAAGGTTCATCAACCGGAAGTTTGGGATACCCAAACCACCATGGCATTTGGGGGATGCCACCTTGTACCACGCCACTAGACAGTGGCCTCCCTTCGCGTCCTTGCGCCCCTTCCACATGAAGCCTCGACAAATCTTCACAAGTGCTTCGAGTGTTTTTGGGGAGACGTTGAGCGACATCATCGCATGCACCGGAATGGCCACGAGGGTCGTCCGAACAAAGGCCGCCCTCCCACCTCGGTTGAGCAGCTTGGCGCACCACGGCTGCAGCCTATTAGCTGCATTGTCCACCACCGGCTGAAGCTGAGTCGCCGAGGGCTTGCGAAGACCAAGGGGAAGCCCTAGGTACTTGCAAGGAAAAGGGGCCACCACGCAACCAAGGATATCGGCTGCCAGCTCCACTTTCGCCGGCGAGCAGCGAATCGGGTGGATGGAGCACTTGCCTAGGTTTGTGCAAGTCCTCCACGATTGTCGCGCAGGCTTGCAGGTCCAGAGGCGTGGGGCGCACGAACACCACGATGTCATCCGTATACATCGATGTGCGGTGCCGAAAGCCACTATTGGCGAGGTCGGATAAGAGACCTGCCTCCGCGGCCTTTATGAGCATGAGCTGGAGTACTTCCATCACCGTGTTAAAGAGCAAGGGTGATAGCGGATCACCCTGCCGAAGACCACGCCAGTTATATATCAGGCCTCCCGCCACCCCGTTGACGAGTACTCTGGTGGAAGCCGTGCTAAGCAGACCACAAACCATCAAGAGCCACCGATGTCTGAACCCCAACTTGGTGAGCACCTCAAGCAAGAATGCCCAATCCATGGTATCGAAGGCCTTGGTAATGTCCAGCTTGAACATCACCGTGCTCTTCTTCAGGCTGTGCAGCTTCCTTGCCGTGCATTGGACAAGCTGAAAGTTGTCATGCAGGCATCGCCCTCGAATGAAGGCGCTCTGGTGCGGTC
Source organism: Poa pratensis (assembly GCA_947311845.1). Classification (NCBI taxonomy): domain Eukaryota; kingdom Viridiplantae; phylum Streptophyta; class Magnoliopsida; order Poales; family Poaceae; genus Poa; species Poa pratensis. The sequence continues at coordinate 130,741,146 of CAMZMU010000085.1, read as the reverse complement.
CCACAATCTCAGGCATCCAGGGAGCAAGGCGGACTGACATCACCTTTGCCACGAGTTTGGCCACACTGTGTATAAGGCTAATAGGCCTGAAGTCCTTGACCTCCACAGCATCTGTTTGCTTGGGGAGGAGCGTGATTAGGGCCTGGTTGGCCGCATGTAGCCCTCGCGCATCACCTCTCCACAACGCCTGAAAGGCATCAAGAACGTCCGTCTTGATAATCGGCCAACATGAGACGTAGAAGCGCCCGGTGAAGCCGTCCGGCCCCGGCGCCTTGTCCAGCTCTTGTGCCTTGATGACTCCCCAGACTTCCTCTTCAGAAAATGGCTCCTCCAAAGCGGAGAGATCAAATGTCTTTAGGTCGAGAAAGTCTAAATCCAGTGAGTAACCACGCTCCGGCGAGGAGCCAAGCAACTGCTCAAAGAAAGTATCCACGGCAAGGGCCTTGCCCTCCTGATCGGCCACTAGTGAGTCCCCTACCTTCAGATGAGCTATATGGTTTTTCCGCCTCCTGTGGTTAGCTTGGAGGTGAAAGAACCGTGTGCACGCATCACCTTCAGCCAACCAGAGCAAACGTGACATTTGCTGGGCAATGGTTCGCTCCAGCGACGCCAAGCCTAGCAGCTTGCGCTTGAGCAGCCTACGCAACGACAGCTCACCCGCCGAGAGGGGTCTCGTCTCCATCGCCACGTCAAACCTGAGGATAAGTTCATTGGCAAGCAGAATTTGCAACCTGTTGCTTCCAATGAACCGATCACTCCAACTAGTGAGTGCTTTAGCCGTGGCTGCCAGCTTAGTAGCCAGCCTCTTGAAAGGATTGGCGATCACCGGTGTCGAGGACCACGCCGACTCCACGGTTTCAAGGAAACCATCCACTTTCGGCCAATAGGCCTCGAATCTGAACCTCCTGCCCACCTTGAGCGACGTCGCCATGTCCAGCAGCAAGGGGCAATGATCCGATACCGAGGAGCTCATCGCGGATAGAAAGGAGGAGGGGAATTGCCCTTCCCAATCCACCGAGGAGAACACCCGGTCCAACCTCTCCATGGTAGGTTAGTTTCGCTCGTTAGACCACGTGTAGCGCCTGCCGTTGAGGCACATCTCCTTCAACTCCAGTTCCGTGACCGTGCGGCAAAATCTACCCATCATGCGGCGGTTCAAATTGATGTTGTTCTTGTCCGCGGCGTCCACTATGAGGTTGAAATCCCCAGCGATCATCCACGGACCAGGGTGCAGATCGCGAACATCCTTAAGCTCCTGTAGGAAGAGGCATTTATCCACATCTGCCTGCGGCCCGTACACCCCGGTGAACCACCATCCGTCAGTGCCTTGGCCGCCAAACCTGGCAGTCAGCGCGTTGGGTGAAAGGTGAGGGTTCGAGATGGTGACCACGGCTGACTTCCACACAAGAAGAATGCCTCCCCTAGTGCCATCCGCCGGCAGGAAGTAGAACTCATCAAACTCCATGCCCGGGCATCTATCCACGATGGCACGAGTGACCACCTGTAACTTAGTCTCCTGGAAGCACACCACGCTCGCTCCCGAGAGCAAAACAAGTTGATAAATCGCATCACAACGGGCTAGAGTGTTCAGACCACTCACGTTCCATACAAGGAAAGAGAAGAACGCACAGAGAGACGCCATGGCCAGGGACAATAGCCACGCGTGCTAGCTAGCTACAGATGCTCAGACAACTACGTCTTCGTCGCCCATGATCGGGCCAGCCTCCGGATGCCACCCAAACAGCGCCAAGCAAGCCAGCAAATCCTCCTCCGAAAGGGGCTTGGAGAAGTGGCTGAGGTAGGCCTGGAGTGCCTCGTCCCCGATGACCTCCCCCTCCCGAGCCAATCCAAGCTACCGCATCAGCGTCTTCTGCTGGCGCTTGATTGGCGTCCCCGGCGCGAACCTTTCCGCCACGCGGCCACTGCGACGCAACGCTGTCTTGGGGGTCTTCTTGACTCTTGGCTTCCAAGGGGCCGGGCGGGGAAGGATCGCCGCCCTCCGCCGCCGGCAGCGGTCCCGGAAACTCGCCAGGCGCAGCCCCAGGTCCGTCGATGGAGTGGCCAGAGTCTACCGCGGATCAGCGGCAGCTGACGACGGATGTGCTGCGGCAGGAGTCGAGGCCCGCGGCGCGAGCCCTTGCTGGGCCGAGCTCTTATGGAAAAGTTACAATCAATGTGATATGCTCCGAAGAAATGGAAATTGTCTCAACCCAAGAGTGTGCAAACGAGGCTTGGCAAAAGCCTATAAGATCAAGATCAAGTGCTGCAGTGCTATGCAAAAGTTAAAATCAGTGTGATATGCTCCGAAGAAATGGAAATTGCTTCTATCCAAGCTCAAGGAAGCTATTGAAAAATTTAATTTGGTTATTCTATTTTTTGATCAAGTGGTCCAACCACCCGTGGTTCGACCTGGTGTGCCGGCAATGGCAATCTGTGTGCACCTTGTCACCCTTCTACCCGGACTGGATCACCCCCCCCCCCCTCTTACTCAGCGCCGCCAACGTCGGAACCACCAGCTTCCGGTACTACAGCCCCTATTACCACAAGAACTTTCAGATCGATGTTAACGTATGTACTCTGTATACGTTCCTTGTATAGATCATGCCTAGGATAACCACCGAATCCTCTTAGCCATGATTCGGTTCTGATGTTGTTGAGATCTTCCTTGATCTCCAAGCTATGTATCCTATATAATGATCAATAGAGATCGCCCCTGATGCGTGGCGCTTCCCATAAACTTCCTTGTTCGCTTGGTATCAGAGCGATTCAATCTCTCCCTAAACCTCGATCCAATCTCGCAAACCCATCACCGCAGCCGCACCCATGGGCACCGAGGGCACCCTTGCCAACTCCACCCTCCCGGCATTCTCCTCCTCCACCGCCGCTGCTCTCACCTCCGCCTCCATGCCCGCAGCTTCGGCGGCTAACGTGGCGAGTGTCCGCACCCACGTTCCGGTCACCCTCGACCTCAAGGCCTCAAACTTCACCAAGTGGAGGATGCTCATCCGTGTTCTCCTCGGCAAGTACGAGCTGCTCGACCACGTCAACTCCGTCGCCCCTGCCGCCGCCCGCACGCCGGACTGGACTCGGGAGGACTACATAGTCCGGTCCTGGCTGTACGGCTCCATCTCCGACGAGATCCTCGACATCATCATGGCGGAGGACCAGACGGCGCAGGAGGCGTGGGCGCTCATCACCAACCTGTTCCTCGACAACCAGATGACGCGCGCGGTGTACCTCGAGGCCGAGTTCCACGGCATCGTGCAAGGCGACCTCTCCATCGCCGCCTACTGTCACCGCCTCAAAGCCCTCTCCGACGCCCTCCGCGACGTGGGCACGCCGGTCTCTGACCAGGCACTGGTCCTCAACTGCCTTCGTGGCCTCAACTCTCGCTTCGCCGACATCACCACCATCGTCACCACGACCAACCCGCTGCCCTCCTTCGCCCAGACTCGCTCGCTCCTCACCCTCCGCGAGACTCAGCTCGCCAACTCCTCCCAGGTGGGCGCCCAGACCGCCCTCTACGGCGCCAACTCCCACGGCGTCGGCAGCTCCTACGACACTGGCCGCGGCAACCCGCACGGAGGCGAAAACCCCAACGGGGGTGGCAACCCCAATGGGGGCGGCAACTCCGGCAGAGGGAACTCTGGCTGGAACCGCAATGGCGGCGGCAACTACTACCACAAGAAGAAGAACGGCGGCGGCAACTCCGGCGGCGGAAACTCCGGCTGGAACCGCAACGGGAGTGGTGATCCCTCACGCGGCTCCTCTCCAGTTGGGCCCTGGGTGTGCTTCAACCCCTACACGGGCCAGGCCCAGCAGATGCACGGGCCTCCTTCCCAGCAGATGCACGGGCCTCCTGCGCCGCGGCCCAACTCTGGGCCTGGTCTGCTAGGCCCCAGGCCACCATCTCATGCCCAGGCGTTCACCTCTTTGGCGCCGATGCATGGCCAGGCCTTCGGCTCCAACCCGCCACCGATCCCCGGCTTCGTCAACACTCAAGCGTGGGACTGCTCCGCCCTCGTCGCCGCCCTGAACAACACGGCGACCCCGGCCGCTAATGGTGAGTGGGTCATGGACTCCGGTGCTACTGCACACATGGCATCGGACCCCGGTATGCTCCAAACTCTTCTCCCTCTACCTCTTCCTCTCTTGTCACGGTGGGCAATGGTTCTACCATGCCCATCTCCCATGTCGGCCACACCTCTTTTCCAGCTTCCGCTCGCAATCTCTCTCTTAATAATGTCTTAGTTGTTCCTAATCTAGTCAAAACCTCGTTTCTATTCGTCGTTTCACTACTGATAATTCTTGCTCTAGCGAATTTGACCCTCTTGGTTTTTCTGTTAAGGATCTTCGCACCAAGGCCGTGATCACTAGATGTAACTGCCATGGAGACCTCTACGTCGCCCCAACCACCGCCATCAACCACTCCGCCTATGGACTCCTCGCAACCTCCACCGCCACCGAGCTATGGCACCGGCGTTTAGGTCACCCAGGACGTGACACCATGTCACACCTTTATCGTCAGTCTTTTATTCCATGTAATAAGGCTCCCTCCCATGTTTGTCATGCATGCCAACTTGACAAACATGTGCGATTGCCCTTCGCTAGGTCAACTTCTTTACGTATCGCTCCGTTTGAGTTAATTCACTGTGATCTTTGGACGTCTCCTGTATTAAGCAACTCTGGCTACAAATATTATCTTATTATTGTCGATGATTTTTCTCATTTTATGTGGACTTTTCCTTTGCGAAATAAGTCTGACACGACCAACACGCACATCTCCTTTGTTGCATACGTTCGGACACAGTTCTCTCGACCCCTTGTCGCCATGCAAGCCGACAACGACACTGAGTTTATTAACTCGACCGTCACCTCGTACTTCACTACCCACGGCATTCGCCTTCGCCTATCCTGCCCCTATACATCTGCTCAAAACGGCAAGGCCGAGCGGGCCATACGCACCATTAACGACGTCACCCGCACCCTCCTTTTCCAATCATCCATGCCACCTTCCTACTGGGCCGACGCCGTCGCCACTGCAACCCACCTCGTCAACATACGGCCATCCCAACCTATTGCATTTGCTGTGCCCTACCATCGTCTACACAACACCAACCCCGACTACACAGCTCTCCGTGTGTTTGGATGCCTCTGCTACCCTAACCAATCCGCAACCGCCCCAACAAACTAGCTCCTAGATCCGTTGCCCGCGTCTTCATCGGATATCCTAGTCAACACAAAGGCTATCGTTGTCTCGACCTCCAAACACGCCGTGTCATCGTCTCCCGCCACGTAGTTTTCGATGAAACCATCTTTCCATTCTCACGTACACATGATAGCGCAGCATCCACTCCTGCAGCCCTCGATTTTCTACTCGACCTCGCAGCTACCCAACCTACGCCATACTCCCCTCACGTTGCTCCGCAACCCGCCCTGCATGGCACCCGACAACCCGCTGTGCATGCCAGCCCGCGACCCGGCAGCTCGCCTCCTGCGTCGCCACCCTCCTCTGGACCCTCGCCTCCCGCGTCACCACAGCCCACTGGGCCGTCCCCGTCCCCTGGACCCTCGCCTCCTGAGTCACCATCGCCCACTGGGCCTCCATCTCCCGGCCAATTTGGCCCACTCGAATCCCCGCTGGCCTCTTCGTCCTCGTCGCCTCTCTCCACCCCTACCTCGTCCGAGTGTTCCCCTCCTGTAGTTGTTCATCGCCCACCGTCTCCCTCCAACACTCATGCGATGCAAACTCGCGCTAAATGCAGCCTTTTCCAACCCACAGATCGCCTAAACCTCTCGGTTATTCATTCCCCACCATCTACAATCCCTAAAACATACCGGGGGGCCCTCAATGATCCACTTTGGCGCGCTGCCATGCAAGACGAGTTTGATGCTCTTGTTAACAACGGGACTTGGACACTTGTTCCTCGACCCTCTCGTGCTAATGTTGTTTCAGGCAAGTGGATCTTCAAGCACAAGTTCCACTCCGACGGCAGCCTTGCTCGGTACAAGGCTAGGAGGGTGGTCCGTGGCTTGCCTCAACAGCCAGGGATTGATTTTGATGAGACGTTCAGCCCCGTCGTCAAGCCGGCCACGATTCACATCGTTCTCAGCATCGCCGTATCCCGCTCATGGCCGATCCATCAGCTCGATGTCAAGAACGCATTCCTCAACGGCAATCTTGACGAGGAGGTCTACTGCCAGCAACCGCCGGGCTTCGTCGACGCCCGGTGCCCTGACTATGTGTGTCGTCTCCACAAGTCCCTGTACGGCCTCAAGCAAGCTCCAAGGGCGTGGTACCAGCGGTTCTCCATGTTTGCACATCGTCTCGGCTTCGTAGCCTCTAAGTCGGACGTTTCTCTCTTCATCTACAAGCATGGCACGGAGCTCGCCTACATCCTCCTGTACGTGGACAACATTGTCATCACCGCTTCCTCGGATCAGCTGCTTCGGAGTCTCAGCACCCAGCTGCACTCTGAATTCGCCATGACAGACTTGGGAAATCTGTCCTTCTTCCTCGGCATCTCAGTCACGCGGACCCCCTCCGGCATGGTACTCTCTCAGCGTCAGTATGCTCTCGAGTTGCTACAGCGTGCTGGCATGGCAGAGTGTAATCCGTGTGCGACTCCGATTGATGTCCGATGCAAGCTCTCAGCTCAAGACGGTGCTCTCTTGCCTGATCCGACGGAATACCGCAGCTATGCCGGAGCTCTACAGTACCTCACGTTGACTCGTCCTGACATTGCCCATGCTGTGTAACAAGCCTGCCTCTACATGCACTCGCCTCGCAAGCCCCATCTCAATTTAGTGAAATGAATTCTTCGGTACATCAAAGGCACGGCTGACTTCAGTTTGCACCTCTCGTGTTCTCCGACGACGTCCCTCACGGCATACTCAGATGCAGATTGGGCGGGGTGTCCTGACACTCGCCGCTCCACCTCCGGCTACTGCATTTATCTTGGCGATAACCTAATCTCTTGGTCGTCGAGGCGCCAGACCACGGTCTCTCGGTCGAGTGCTGAGGCGGAGTACAGGGCTGTCGCGCACGCCGTCGCTGAGTGCTGTTGGATTCGTCAACTTCTTGGCGAACTTCATCAACCATTGGCTGCTGCCACAGTGGTTTTCTGTGATAACGTGAGCTCCGTCTATATGGCCTCCAATCCAGTACAACACAGGCGCACGAAGCATATCAAGATCGACATACACTTTGTGCGTGAGAAGGTGTCTCTTGGCGAAGCTCGTGTTCTTCACGTTCCGTCCGCTCACCAGTATGCTGACATCATGACCAAAGGGCTCTCCTCCCAGATGTTTGCTGATTTTCGTTCCAGTTTATGCGTTCGCTCTCTCGACGCACAAACTGAGGGGGATGTTAACGTATGTACTCTGTATACGTTCCTTGTATAGATCATGCCTAGGATAACCACCGAATCCTCTTAGCCATGATTCGGTTCTGATGTTGTTGAGATCTTCCTTGATCTCCAAGCTATGTATCCTATATAATGACTAGCAAAATGCCCGTGCGTTGCAACGGGGAAAGAAATTCCGCTTCACAAAAGCCCACAAGTAAATTCTAAGTTTTTGTATGAGTTGGTCCGATAAATTTTTGAAAACTTGTAACGAGCGCAACTCGATCGCGATGCACAGACACCAAAAACATGATCATACTAATATGTTATTGTACAATCTTTGAGTCAAGATGACAACGTTGTTGCTTAATCTGACTAACAACTTGCTAACCCAAAGAGCACAACTTTTTCTTTTCTTATTCTCATCAGATCACCCCGTGCTTTCCTTCTTAGACTGATTGAGGTCAATCTTGATGTTCCATTCGATTTAAATTTCGTGTTCATGTCACCGAAAAAAAAGAACCAACATATGCATGAATAATTTGCTTATTGCAGATTGATGTTGAATGCCAACGTGGCTATGCTATGTCCTAGCTTGTACCACCAGTCCACGCATTCTCACAGAAGGGTCCAGCGGCGACGGACCGAGCGAGCCAAGTTATTAAGGAAGAAACGAAAAAGGAAGAAAAAAGGCTATAGCTAGCAGACGTTCCCTTTCCGCACAAGTGGTCGTGAAGGACGCGTCGCCGGCCGGGCACACGTGAGTACGTGACAGGGGAGCAAGGGCCCTGGTGTTTGGCGGTCTGGGTTCACCTGGTCGCGCTGAGCCGGCAGGAGGTCGTGCGAGGACCTATGGTCGCCAAACCCACCGGCGGCGACCACTGCAGCGGCGGACAGCGGCGGCGCTACGTCTCACGGTATAGGACAGGAAAGAGGGAAAATAGACCAGGAGCTCACGCTGCTGCAGAAAACTTGCTCAGCCGAAGCGGGTATGGACGGAGAAAACGTCAAGGTAGACAACGACGACCCCCCCCCCCCCAAGCCGAGGAAGATCAGGACGATGCCGTCGACTCCATACATCCCGTCTCGATTCAGTTGGAGGGCGGAGCGGCGTGACGAGAAGGAGGCTATTCCGTGCTCTTTCGGTCTCGGGGACGGCGGTGCCGCCGGCACAATAGAGCGGCACCGCCGACGACTTCGCTGTACGCGGGAGAGATAATAAGCTGATGAGGAATCGGTTGTTCTCTCTGCTCCTTATCTTAGATGACGAGCACGAAATCCTGGGGCACTACCTACACCTCCAACTCTCCAAAGTATCGTCGGATGCTTCGCCGAGAGAGATCCAGAGGAGGCCCGCCCGAGCGTGAGGGTACGCAGGTGCGAGTTCGATTTGCAGGAGGCGTAGGGGTTTCGCTCCGGTGCGGCGGCGTGTGTTGAGGAAAGGAAGGGAAGGGAGACGCGTTCGATTTGGGTGGGGTTGACCGGGAATGGGGATTCTTTGACCGAACCGGTAAGATTGATCACTTGGCGGTGGCACCGCTGTGAAATCTCATAACACACAGGGGTAAAATCGGCAAGTTGAAAAACGTACCATATATTATACGGATAGTAGAGATCAATTGAGATCGCCCCTGATGCGTGGCGCTTCCAACTTCCTTGTTCGCTATCGACACAAAGCTGGAGGCGCCCGGTGCCAAGATCTACTGCGCCACAGGAGGAGTGCACCTAATGCTGGGCCTGCTGCGCAAGGTCCTCTGCGCTGACCTCGGCACCGGCGCAGTACTCGAGCTGCCGCCAATCATCTACGTGTCCAAGTTCGATTTCGCGGTGTATGACGACGGTGTAGGTAGGATGTACGGCGTCAACGTGATTGCCGGGCTCGACGTCTCACTTGCTGCCAGACATAGCAACGGCGAGTGGGGTGGTTGGGAGGTTTTTGATATCCTGGATTATAACCCCGATTATAACCCCGATGGAACGGCGTTTACGGCGTCGCCGGACTGCAACCCGGTCCTCCACGACGGCTCGCTCTACATAATGGGGACAGTCGGGAGGCTGGTTGTGTACGAGGGGAGTAGACATGGCCGGCGTTTTGAAATCCTCGAGAAGCCCCACGACTTTGGGTTCAAATGCGAAGACAGCTACCTGTTCGAGTCTGACCGAGGCGAGCTCATGGCCGTCCTGGTCGGGCACCGCGGGACGCCGGTCCACGTCGTCAAGCTCAACAAGCATACCATGGAGTGGGAGAAGACGGAGAGCCCGCGAGGAAGAGCCTTGTTCACTGGCACACTGACAACGGTGATGAAGAGGACCAACATCAAATGGATGCAGGACAAGATCTTCTTCCCTTTTTTTTTAGATAAAGAAGATCTTCTTCCCTAGACTCTTCGATTGGCCTGAGACCATTCATGCTGACCTTGTTCAACGTGACGACGAACTCGCCTTTGTGCCGAAGCTGGCGGGATCCGCGTATCCCGCGATGAAAGACGATAACTATGGCACAAACATGTGGTCTTATGAAGTGGGACAAGGTGAGGAAGCAAGAGCAATTATGGGAACAGAGAGAGTAGATCATGGTATCTGGGTTGATTTTAGTAGCAGTTGACTTCAAATTATGAATATTTGACATGTAATATTTCGCAAAAAATCAACTCATCCTATTGAGATTGCAAGACACTACTATTGTCAGTGTAAACTTTAAGCATGCGCTTTTTATGCTGACTTTATCCGAAAGTTTAAGTACAGAACAGTAATTTCGGTAACTAGTGGCTCATAGAAACTTACTGACCAGCCACACTTCTCAGATGGTGGTGTACTGATCAGGCGACATAAAACCATAAAAGGCGTTCTTACTTAATTTGATCAGACAGCATAAAACCATAGGCATGTCAGTTTAATCTGACAACTGTTCAGCATTTTTAAAGTGTGTTTATCCTGGAGAATACACACAAAGCACTATACATGAGAGTTCAGACACATAATATACAGTGTCAGCAGTTCCTGGTATACTGGAAACTGCTAGCTCTTTGGAGAAATTACGTTATGGAGGCATAAGTCTTGCTATGCACGATACAGACCTGTGCTGCTCTGGGAGTGTCTTCCACCATTTCACAAAGGATGAGCTGCTGAGAAACACATCTCTGCCAAGACTTCCAGAGGTGAACCATCCAAGTGCATCGCTCTCAAGTTTACCAACCCTGTCTTTCAGATCCTCGAAAGATTTGCCGTTGATCATCTCAGCCTGGAGTTCCTCAGACATTGCCCAGAAGCACGACTCCAGGCTGGAACCTAACGGGATGCGCAATGACTGCTCGCGCCATTTCTGAGTGTACTTGTAACGTCTCGGCCTCCCCTTGCATAGATAGGAGCCGGTGTCCTCGTTCTTGGAATGCCTGTAGTAGTTTGCAATGTCCAAGGGCTCAACCAGCCGGCGATACAAGGTTCCCAGATTCACCCACTCTTCTCGCCCTTCAAACGCATCTGGAAGTTCACGCCTTCGCAACATCTCAATTATCTCGTCCCAAAGGCCGGCTAGTTCCAGCCTACGTACATTTGAATTGAAGTCATGCACTTCCCTCTGAAGCTTGAAGGAATCATAGTAGCTTACTTCATGGAGCTCGCATGTTCTTTTGTACTCGTTCAGGGACTTCATGGCTTCCTGAATTTTACTGCAGTTTGCATCTATCTTTGCTTGGTTTATCTCTCTTTGCTTCTCCCATTGTCCAGCTGCAGCAAGGCTCAGCATAGCTTCCTTACTCTGTAATATGAAAGTGGCCACTGGAATATTAAATGATTGGAATGGTTATTATATTTACTTACTAGTGGTTAAAACTTGGGTGACATATGGAAATGAAAACGAAACTAGTAGAATTGTGTCATCGGAAACAGTTACTGGTATAAGTTTGATGCGTCCAATGCTAATTCCTAACCTAAAAACATATGTGTTGCCTTTGGCTACACATTGAAGGAATGATCAGATGCTAAAAGCCACCAGTTATGGTTCCAGACTACTGCTTTCACACGCACCAGTTTGGCAGGAAACCAGATATTTACAATGGCAAGCCACAGTTGTGAAGAAGGGGATTTCTTACCAGTTCAAGTCCACCAATTGCTGGTCCATTCATTGGCCTACCAGGAAGGGATGATGAAATTGCTCCTAGGTAATCCACACAAGCTATCTCTTGTGTCACACATTGCTTAATCGTTTCATATTGCCAGTGAGCACTTAAGCTTCTGGCAGCAGCATCAAGCAATTGTTGTTGGGGATCCAATTGAAGGCAGTAAAATAGCAACTGCAATACAGCATCCGAGTTTGTAAGAACAATCAGTTGTTCAGGACTTGTCAAGAAAAGGTAAGTCCCACAGGGTCTGTAAGGGGATAGCTCAATGAAGGACGTCAGTGTTCCTAGGATCGAGCTAGTGCATCCCATGAAAGAACATGCCTCATAGCTGGCAATAGATAGGGTGCTTCTCAACAAAGTTTCATAGAACTCAGGAATGACAAGCGAATTCCCAGCAGGTGATAAGTTTGGTTTATGAGGAGATAACCAATCAAGAACAGATTGAATTTGTTCTCTAGAGGATGCAAGGGGGGTCAGTGGTATTCGCGGGATGATGTCTAGTGGCATGATGAAATGCAAAATACACTGGGACCAGCCCTCCCTTCTAACAGCATGGTTGAAAACATTATCTCCAACCAGAGGTGCCCCAAAGGTCACACAAAACGGCTGTGCTTGATTGACACTTCCCCGTCTGGTACAGTTCTCAAGAAACCATATGGCAGCAAGGGTGGCTATTGAACCCCCTGATGAATGGCCTGTGAATACAATGCGTTTCTCCTCTGCCACCGATCTAGATACCTGTAATACAAAGCACCCTTTTTCATTCAGCAAAATGCAGTTCAAATGAAATTCATCATATCAAGATGACTTCCATTCGGTTGATATAGATATAGCATAACAAAAGGTAAGACTAGGAAAGGTCGACGACCACAACAAGAAGAAAAACAAAGACCGTAAAAAAAGTGGAATCAGTAGAATTCCTAAACTCACTGTTGTCACTTCATTTTTCTGTCAAATTGATAGAAGAGCTGGTTCATTTTACTTGTTTTCACGAAAACATAAATGGCTAGCTCAGTGTCGGTTCACATATTTGGATACAATTTCACCAGGCAACTAGAGGGATCTTACACAACAAAATTTTGATACAAAAGGAGCACTTGAAATATCTTCTATGACAACCGGAATGAAGACTTTTTTTTTCTTCCTGAAACAGTGTGTTCTTAGTTACCTACCAAGTCACTGAAGTAGCAAAGTGCAAAAGGTTCAGATATGGTTTTACGGAAGTAGAGGCCGAATAAGGTCCTCACCTCGGACTGGAGCGGCGAGCCGTCGAGCAGGCCTCGGAAAGCGGCCATAAAGGCAGCGCTGGCGCGCGCGGGGACGCCGCTCCCGACGCTGCGGAGCGACGGGAAGAGCGCGGGGTTGACCTCCGCGTCCCCGAACGGCGCGCGGCCGCCGGCGTCGGGAGAGGAGGGCACCCAGCCGGCGGCGGACCAGGTGGGCGGGAAGACGAAGGCCGCGCAGGGGTAGGGGTGGGACGCGTGGTGCACCTGGAAGGAGGAGGAGGGGGAGGCCGGGGAGCGGGAGCCCTCCGAGGGGAAGGAGAGCGCGGCGCAGTGGGCGACGAGCAGGCGGTCGTCGTCGGAGAGCGCCGCCGCGCGCCGCGGCGGAGCGTCCATCGGCATCGTGGCGCGCCGGTGGGGCTGCAGCGCCTGGATGTTGGAGGCCGCCGGCCGGGCCACCCTTCCACTGTTGCTAGACCTTGATGGCTGCCGGGTTGACTTGTCGCCGGTGTGTTGACGGATGGTGATCGCCTGATCGGCCATTTCGAGCCATCACGGCAGCACCGGTGGCTGATACGGACGACAATTGCAGGGCCCAGCGACCAGTGGAGCGTGAGCGCAAACTTTTTTTTGCAATTCTCTCCTAAGATTACCACCCAGTGTTAAGCTAATTATAGTATTTATTTCTTATATGTGGTAAGAATATGACTTAAAGCGCTCAACACCTATAAACGGCCGCAGGAGATATGTAAATTATGCTTAGAAAAGAGAGTGAGGAGAGAAAGCTCACGTAGCAAATCAGCGACAGGGATGCAGTGTCAAGTAAGGGCTCCCTCTTGTATGAAACTTTCAGCATTTATTTTGTTAGAAGATATGCTTTGAAATAAAAATATAATCCCTTCGATCAAAATAAGTGTCAAACAGTCTTATGCTACTGATTGAAACAGGGATTGAGCTTGAAAATAATCGGTCCCAGCAAAAAAAAACATTATCTAGGCAAGTAAACATTCACCTGTGTAAAAGACTACATAACATCGTCGACCAAGTCAGCTACACCAAGTTAGAGGTAAGCAAAAGATTAATTTGATGGCTGACGTATCCCTTCAGCTGAGGCGCATCTCCACCCATCGACCGGTAGCAAGAGATTTGATGTAGGTTGCATCATGTGATACTAAACAGTATCAGTGACCTGGGGCCCAAATGATCAGCCGATTGATACGATGCATGTGCCCTGAATGTATGTTCCTTTCCTATCAGAATAAGAAACTGAACCAAACGCACGCTCTTCAACATTTGAAGAACACGTGGATTTTATTTCAGGGACATAAGCTTCATGAAGCAAAGATACATCATCAGCATCAAGTTTTAGTAGCTGTAGTTCCAAAGTTCTATCTATGCGAGCAAATCCTCCAAGCCAGGCTCACACTAGAAGCCTGGGTTCAGAATTTCTCCGTATGTGCCCTTTGCTAGCCTGTGAAAACAGCCATCTACTAAACAACTATATACAGTGTTGTTTATACGCATAATAACTTAAACAACAGTTTACTTCCGGAAACAGCAACAGCAGCAGCCTATTTATGTCAGCAGCGTGGTGGTCGCTTGTACGTCGGTGGTAGCGATGGGCAGTTCTCGTTCATTTTCGCATACGGCTCTATCGAGTTGTACTCAGGTAGCTCCATTCTGTACTCCCCGAGTATCTGGCAGAACGGAGGCTTGTCTGCATCGGTGTGGCACCAGCTCGGAAGCCTGGCCTGGTTGTCCTCAAAAATCTTGAGCATGTACGCGTCCCGTATCTGAGGCAGAAGGTAATTTAGTAATAGTAACACTGGATCAATCAACCAGAAGAACAAGAGTTGAATGCTGAACAAGCTTAATGAACAAAGAAGAATGACACTTCCAACTGCAACTATGACAGACAGGTGGAGGGGCTGGTTTAGAACATTCAGATTAGACATATCTACATAAGACTGGTTTAAAACTTTGAGAATGGACATAAATATATATATCATGTGAAAGGATAAAATGGCTTGAAGAGAAGCGTAGGCTAATCAATGGAAAACATAGCTTGTCTACAATGAACAGAAAAAATAACACATTCAATTGCAACACGTTCAATTGCAATTATGACAGATGAAGGGACTTGCGACACTTACAGTAAATTCAGTGACCTGAATCGACTCCGTGAAAGGAGCAAACACTCCAGCCTCTTTGTACATTGCAAGGATGAAGGAAACACATGTGGTTGATTTCCCATCACTGTATACCCATTCATCTTGCTCGGGGATGGTGAGGAGCTGATCAAAAGACATGCCACGACTTTCAGTCTCAACAATGATACCCTTAAGGTCCAAACCCTGGATAAAATAGATACCATCAGTTTGATAACTGAACATAACCAATCTTTAAGAAAGAAAATAACAGCTTATTTAAGGAAAACAATCAGGCCAAGCCCCAGAGCACCAAGAGAAAGCTATTGCATTCAAGTTGCAGTAGAAGGCTGAAAGCATGCATAAGTCCAGAATCTAACTCATGTGCCAAAAAAGCTTAAATGAAACCACAACCATTTTTGTAACCTTGTATGAGCTTGAATCACCGCAAACTTTTAGGACCCTAGAGGCTTCGACGCCCTAGCCATCAAAAGAAGCCACGATACAAATTAGTTTACAAACCTCAGTCCCAAGTCGTTTGTTAAGAGCTTCATTCCACATGTTCGCAGCATAAAGTGGCTGTAATCTAGTCCACATTGACATAACGGCCATTACCTGAAAAACAGTAATGAAAAAATATTGAGCAATTCAAACACTTCCTATGATAAAATAGTGCAATACATGAGTTAACTTTTTTTTTAAGTTGTCTAGTCTTCACTGAAAACTTATACCAAGCAAATACTCATATATCTTCAGTATGAAAGGCACCAGGTCCTCTATTAGATTTATGCCGTAAACATGGAATGTGTCATTCACATATTGCCAATTCAGTATCACGTCTGCATCTAACTTCAAGAAATCATGTGCTTTCTTCTGCACTGATTCATGTTTCCAAGTATGTTTCATAACCTTTTAACAAGATAATAACTAAGAACGACCTCCAAAGCATGAAATTCGTTCTATTTTTGTTCAGATATAGACAACAAATTATGGCTGTATCAATTAAGTAATTTGATATGATGGCTCTGATTAAAAGCAATGGTTTGGTTGGCGTTAGCCAAATTCCATATCTGATCTGCACAGTTAAATTACATAGGCACTCGAACATCAACAAGAAATATCTCTAAACACTGAAAAATCTGAAACTAAATATGCAACATGGTTAAGGTGCAAACAAAAAATTAAGCAAGGCTTTGCAAAGGCCGGGGAGAAATTACCAGATTAGCATCAAGGGGAGGTGGAAAATTGTCGCCTATAGTATCAATCCAGCTAAATATCATGTTATGGTAGCCATAAGGGTTTCCCACCATGCTCCGGGCAAAGTCCCACGCAGCACTTTCATTGAATCTAGAACGTATATCAGGGTGTAATGGCAAAAGGGCTATCTGAGGATTCGATCCATCCTTGAGTGCCATTTCCCACCATTCATCCCAAGGAACTATAGCAATGATTTCTTCTCCCTGTTATTGAGATTCAGCACAGTCAAGACGAAGCAGGACTGTTGTTATTTCTACAGGAGTAAACATACATGGAATACTTGTATACAATTTTTTGGAAAATAAAAGTTCTGCTGCTGGCTTTATAGTTGCCTTGTGGAAGATACCCAAGGCTGATGAGGCAGCTAGTTAAAGCCAAAAGGGCATAACAATTATACTCCGAATAAAAGCAAAGTAGTATAACCACTGAAAGGCTAACCTAGCAAGTAAAGGTTGACTACCAGGCCTAAGATATTTAAAACAAAACGATGAGTGCATTGATAAGAACTAAAGGTACAAATTTGGAATATTCTACACTATTTTAAGTATGATCAGAAAGCATTAGTAATAGGGAAGTAACACGATTATGGTGAAGATAAGAAATGAAGTAACAACAGCCAAAACATGTTAATGACTGAACAACGAAGATTTCATTCATTCTATAACAAGCTAGAGATTACCTTTTCATTCTCAAAGCCTGATTCTGCAACCCAGAGATCACCCTTCTCATCTTTCAGGCAGACAGCAGTATGCCCGCAAATGCACCAGTTACCCATTTCTCTAATGTCTCAAACCCACCCCATCGTCCTCGAATCTTTGACAGAGCCAAAAAATCACCAGATTGTATATCCTCCTTTCTTATATTAGCAACCCAAGGTTGAGAGCGTTTCTCAAATGTAGCTCCCATATGCTTCTCTAAAAATGCTAAGTTGGAATTTTGACCCCAGCCAGTGTTTGAAAACAAAGGCAGGACATCAATCAAAGATAACAAAGTTCCAAGCATCCCAGATGGCATGAGAAAAACAGAGATACCGTGCTGCTTCACCTGATAAAAGCATGGAAATCGATCAGCTATTACTTTCACAGGCTACTGAATCGTTTAAGAAATCTTTCAGAAAGAGAACACACATATTCCAGTTCTGCTTCTTCTTCCCATGATGTTATCTCCAAAGTGTGTTCGCGGGCAGCAAAGTAGTAGTCCCATGTTATCCTATATGGTGTTGCAAACACGTAAAGATCCATGCATGCCCAGCTCTGAGCAGAAGCAGTCTGCATAATGGGAAAACAGGTTAACACAAAACCCATGTTTACTCAGATAGTCAGACCATCTAAAATAGCCAATGTTCACGATCACAAGCTTGTCCAGTTTAGATCAATTCAACCATATATTCTTCTTTGAAAATGGCTATTGCAGCATCGGTTCAAGCAAATATTGAACAGCTAATATTCTTCTTTTGAAATGGCTACGGCAGGATAAGTTCAAGCAACTAATTAATATCCACCAAGAATTTGGTATGTATATATTACTATTCAGCACCTCATGCACGATAGTAAGTGTAGTTGTGGATTGCCACAGCTCGCAAGTGAGGTGATGAAGTGGAAACGAGTTTCAAATTTCAATTCAGTAGAAAGATAAATCAATAATCAATAAATCACCAAGTAGTGTTACCTTCAGGGGCCGACTACTTCAATTAATGAGTTCAAAATACGAAAAAGAAATCCTATGCATTGTGCATGAAGTAGAGAACAATCCTAAATTTAAAGAACAATGCAATTAGTCATGATGCCGTGATTCTATTTTATTTGCGGAGCTCTTACTATCTGATGATGTTACCATTTCTAGCGATTGATTTACAGTTGTCGCTAAGAAAAAAAAATCATAAATCAGATCAACAAAACTACTCTGGAAAGTTCATTGATAGCTGGGAGATCTTGGTCCCAACAAGCAACATAGAAATAAAGTGAGACATCGAAGCTAATGTGCACATGCAACACCAAGTTCCGTTGACCCTTTCTTAATTATAACTAAGCAGCAAGGATGCCCTAGAACAGCTCTTCCTAATTTGCATAGACCACTCATACATCCCCCCTCATTTGAGTAGTTCCCAGAGCTACCTACTCTACTCCTGTACGGAATCAATTAGTTGCAACTACACGCCCAAGCGGTCGCTCCTAATTCCACATAATCAAGCAAAAACCGAGTCAACGCGATTCGAGGTTTCAAGGGCGGACCTTGAGGCGGATCACGCCTCCGCCAATATCAGTCCCGTTGCGGTCGCCTGGGTGAGCTGGATCGCGGCCTCGTTGACGGCGAAGCAGGAGCCATTCCAGGCGGCGGGGGCGGGGTCGCCCGGGGCCACGGCGGCGACGAAGGATGGCAGGAGGTCGACGGCGCTGTGGAGCGTGTTCATCACGGGCCACGCCACCTGCCGCGGCAGGATCGGGAGCACGTCCCCGGGGCTGAACGGCAGCTTCAGCCCGCCGAACGCCCCGCCCCGCGGCAGCCCCGCCGCGGTCAGCACGAGCACGAGGAGGGCGGCCCAGAGAGGGCCGGCGCGCCTCCGCGGGGCCATCGCCGACGTGCGCGGCGGCGGGCCGGTCCCTCCCCTCCCCGCCGATTTGAGAAAAAAATCCTCTGGTTCGTCGCCGAGGCCCGAGGAGGAGTCTTGCGCGGTGGGGGAAGGTGCCGTGGACGTGGAGTGGAGTCGTTGGTCGCTGCGAGAACGGCTTCGCGTGGCTTTGAGAATTGAGAGATCTAGTTGGGCTCGAGTTCGGGTCCCACTTGGGTACGATACTGTTAATAAGGCTTCTGGTTATAGTTTTGGGGCCCATGCTGGGTTTGCTTTTGGATGTTGTTTTTCATTAGAATTTTTTTAAGATATCCACACTTTTCAATTCAGTTCACAACGATTTTTCCCTCTCCCTCCCCCTTCTCCCCGTTTGAGATATCTCATCCATATCTATCCTCCACCGCTCCATTTGTCTCTCCGTTGACGACCAGGGTAGAGACAGTATATCTTGTAGGTTCAGTTTGTCTTAATGGTGTTTGACAATATGTCATGTCAGAATTGTTTAATGGTGTCGGAGAGTGAGACTAGGAATAGGTGGACGCGCTGACATCGATCACATCCAAGGTGGATATCCACGATGAGCAGATTATCTGAAGCTTCCTTGATCAACTGTTGATCCCTGGATCAAGCCATGGTCGTAGTTTTCCTCTACTCGTCTTGCCGCCATGGAGATGGGGGAATAGTCTGGGTTGTGGCTCCATGTGTAGATATAGAGAGGAGTCAAATTGATATGTGGAGCATGTCTCTGCCCAACCATGGACCTTATGTACAAAGGGTGGCATGATAGAATCAGGCGTTTAGTGATCAAATCTCGTTTCGAAACATGCTACTTTTCTTACTTTTGGTCGTGGTGGGAAGCAGGGCATCTATCTCAAACACATTTGCGGTGACCTCCGGTGCGAGCTAGAGGTTGCGAGGTGGCATGAGCATCGTCTCACTTGGTCTCGTTCCTAGTGAGTGTTGTCCCAATCGGCTGATGAGTGCATAGTTCGTGTAGGAACGCATTGCAATCTAGTTTTTTTGGGGGTACTCTTGTAATTTCTCTAGATCAGGTTGTGATCTATATTTTCTTACAAGCCCTTCCGCTTGTTAATAGATGAAGTGTCTTTGGGTCCTCACGTGTTGAAGCGGGTATCTCTTAAGAAATCTAATAAACACGTGATATCTAAAGTTGACTATAGAAATATGCAAAAAAACAAGTTCACTTTATTGGCAAACATAATATTGTAATCACATAGCGGGATGGTGTGATCTTTCGAACGAAGAAAAAAAGATGACGAACAATTTAGAGTTTAAAAGAAAAAATGATGTGGATACTTACATGTAGGGAAAGACACTAAGTAATGCATTTTACTAGGATGGCATGGATAATTGATTGGCTAAAAAAAGTAAACGATGTGATAGCTTGCATGTTGAGATAGAAACATTAATTGCAGTTAGTGGAATTTTGCTTTATAAGAGGTACAATACCCCGCGCGTTTGCGTAAATCTCTTCAGAAACTTTAACATGTAAATAAAGTTATAAGACACATGAAATATTAAGTTGATGACAAAATCATGTTTAAACAAAATAAATAATCGACTAAGGTATGAGAGATTAAATTATAGTCGAGAGGATAAATTTACTTGATGTGAAATGGTTTTATAAGAGATATAGATAGATAGATATATAGATAGATAGATAGATAGATGGATAGATTGGATTAGTCATACATTTGTGCCTTGCATCCTCCCCGGACCTATTTTTAACATTGATGAACAAGATCAATCTAATATCTCTCTTGTATGGGTCCTTCATCGGTTTCACCACCATTCTCGGTCATGTGTTGCCGACGGCTCCGTCCCACCGTCCTAACTATTGCGTCGGGGCATCTAAGATCCACTATCATATCCGCTCCTACCTCTGTACGCGACCGAACGTAACCATCCCAACAAGATCATGCGCTCAACGAAGATGGATCGATTGTGAACGGTAAGGAAAACAACAACACAAAAGAGAATGGCTGTTAAGTGCTATGTACAAAAAACACACAATAAGATGACCTCAACTTCCAATTTCACCATGAAGTGATACTATTGAAATTAATTTTGCATTGAAGAGGATTCACATCTTGGTGCTCACATCCATTTTGCTGATGTCGATTTATACTCAGCACCAAACATCAAAATCAGAATTGTATATGGGACAACAAACTATTAACACCAGAATCAGAAATCGTGACGTCTGCACGTGCCAAAATGCACTTGAAATATCGAACTATATGACAGAAACGATGATGGTCTCACACTCATACGTCGTGACGGTGCCATGGCATTTGAGTTTGCAACAATCTTCTAAGTGAACTCCGTGTTTCAATCCAAGCCAGCCGTCGAGGCGCGCACCGAACACGAGTTGACCACCTGCTCTCTGGAAGAAATGCATGCTCGGCCCGGCGCGGGATCACATGGTGCAAGCGACGCTGGACCATCGACCAGCACTGCGTTACTATGTGAGTACAAATCCCGGAGCCATTTCTTGTCTCTTTTTGGTCATCGATACCCTGGCTGGTTGGCTCGTTTCGGTTTCATGTTGGGCACGGTAAATTATTAGCCTTTTTTGAACCAACGGATGGTGTAGGTGCATGATAAAACTTGGTTGTATTGTGTGTGTCGTCATCCTTTCGTCCTGGCTCACTCTCTATGCTCTATTCTTTGTGCCATTATTGTTTTCCTTTTTTCCTACCAAGATTATTGAATGTAAACTAATTGTTTAAAAAGAGTGATATGTCTATGATGGATGGAAAGAATATGAGAAATTTCCATGTTTATGGGTGTTGAACTGTTTGGAGCGCGAGAATTTCTATCTTTATGTTAAAGTTATATTGCTTGGAGGGCAGAAATTTTCATGGTTCTAGTATGTTGCTTGCATAGGAGTACTACTACATACTGATATAATATGATCCCCTCCATCTTTATTCGAAATCTGATAACAAGTTACACATGCTTAGCCCAAAGCTAAAATACCACATCAAGGAATCAAAGAAGAAAAGCAAATAAAAGTCTCGATCTTGTTGAGCCCTAGTCATCGCCAAGACAACATAGATATGAATCTAAACATAGAAGAAGATGTGGTGCTAGTCTGTTTCTTCTAGAGGCGAGGTTGCGGCCTCTTTGTAGACCCCGTTGGTGGAATCAACGGCATCAGGGGAGCCCTTGGCAAGGGATCGGGATAAGGAGGAGTAGAGGTTGCAGACCCGCGTGATGTTGTTGTGGATCTCAAAGATGATGGTGGTGTTGCGGTTGGGGCAACCGGCCTTGCGGGCCTCATGGTTTTGGCCAATCTCCCGTAGTAGCATCCGGTTGCGCTCGAGGAGCCCCTGCACCTCGCCCAAGCTCCGACGCATCGACTGCATCGCCTCCCCATTCTCTGCACCGTTCTTGTCTTCTGCGTCCATGTCGTTGTCCATCCCTGCCTCTCTTGCCATGATCTAACTCTGGGTATGAAAGGAGGAAGATAGAGTGTTTAGTGGGATGCCGTCACACAGAGAAGAAAGACTGATAGGAGGCGGAAAAGGAGATGTGGGCGAAGGGGTATATAGTGAGATGGATGAGTGTTGTGACCTACTAGATATTTCAATGTTAATTTGGGAGGGGGGAAGAGGAGAGCCAAGATTACTTTCCTTTTCCCTCGATTAGCCCTGCTTATCTTGGCAATGGCTCTTGGGTTTTACAGATATTTCTCACTAGGTTTTCCCCTTCATATCCCACATCTTAATGTATTTCCATATATTTGATTGACACGTTCTTCTCGCTAAAGGATAAATGGTGTTGAGAATGTGAGGTAGTGTGCCTGCCACATGTTGCATTGTTCTTTGAGGGAGAAAATAGGACGATCAAATATACGACGATCAAGGATTATACAATATAAAACAAAATAATTAAGTAAACACACACCATTGACCTCATCGTCATAACATACGAACACCAGTAAGATCAATGGAGGATGAGAGATCTGACATGACCAAGTGATGAAGGAAATTGGTTGAATCACCATGACAATACTGTAAGGATGCTTGAACCACACTCAGTGATAAAGGAGGACGGACGAAGTCCTAGGTCTAGCAAACGAGAAGTTGAAGGAAGGCATCGTTTGTTGGCGGTTAGATCAGATCTAAACATGGGAGTGACATCAAGGAATCATTGTTTGTGTTATGAAATAGCTACATGGAGGGAAGGGAAGGTGTCTTTTGATGCAAAATGGAGGGTCATTAGTTTGGAGGATGGTGGGTAAGAGAGAAAGGGGTCTGTATGCCATATTTTGGAGATAAGAGAGAGAGATAGAGGGGGGGGGGGGGGGCAAGGTGTATATCACCTCGTTGGATGACAGAATTCCCAACACCATTTATTGATCGTTGTTGTCATCATGGCATCTAGCAACCGAAACAACAAAGGAAAGTGGGGAGACCGGATATGGCCATGACACAAAGCAAGAGCGACAATCAGGTTTACCACAAGTATGATAGTAGGAAAAACTCCATTCTAAACCTTGAATTTCTAAAGCTTAGCCTAATCAAACTCCAAACTCCGAATCCCGGTTATTAGCACCATGGACTATTGAATCCAGGTCTAATTTAAACACATGACCAATCTTGCACTGCAGAAAAAAAAACTCATACCGTTACTCTTACTAACAACATTGACCTACTTGTCATATTTATATTTAACCATCTTATTCTCTCGCTTTTTCTCTACTGACACATCCCCTTTCTCCGCCACCACCGCTAGTCTTGCGGCACCGTGCCGTCACCGGGATTCAGATTTTGTGGTTCGATTTAGCTAAGCTCTACAAGTTTAAGTAAGATTTAGAATGTACTTTTTTCCATTATAGTGGGATGCTGGAACTTTACCAATTAATTTCTATTTTCCTGCATATCAATCCACCCATGCCACATGTCTTGCATTGTCGACTTTACCAGTTAATTTCTATTTTTCTGGATATCAATCTATCCATGCCACATGTCTTGAACTGTCGACTTCACCAGTCAATTTACATTTTTCCGGAACAATGTCATATACACTTATTTGGGTTTAGGATGTGCACCATATAAAGGTCTGATTGGAAACACACAATGATGACGTCCATTTTGAAATGACATCACATTGATGAAATGAAATGTCTAGCAAAGAGAGCGTAAAACATTTCGAAACACTGACCACCGGCGACGACCAAACAGCCGTCCGGCGCCGGCGCCGTGACCCAGCTCCGTCAGCCGTCCCTCTCATCCTCTTCCTCAAAGAGGTCCAAACGAAAGCAACAAGAGAAAGTTTCAAAAAAACACTCCCACTCCCTCCCTCCACTACCCACCCCAAATCCGTCAGATCGGCCGTCTAGGGTTCCCCCACCCACCGGCCGGCGATGCCCGCCTCCTCCGTCTCCGGCAGCACGGGCCCGGGCGGCGTGTCGCCCGACGCCATCATCGAGTGGCTGCAGGACGAGATGGGCTACCCGTCCGCGCCGCCCGCCCCGGAGCAGCTCCGCAAGATCTGCCGCGGCAACATGCTCCCCGTCTGGTCCTTCCTGCTGCGCCGCGTCCGCTCCGAGCGCACCGTCGCCACCGCGCGCCGCAACATCCTCGTCCACGGCGTCGCGGCCAGGCGGGCGCGGGAGGGGGGCCTCGGGGGCGGGGGAGCGGGCGCGGCCGGGGGCGACGCGGCCGCCAGGGAGGCCGAGGCCAGGGAGCGCGACCTCGCCGCCGAGGAGGCCGAGCGCCTGCGCGGGGTCGTGAGGAGGCAGCGCAAGGAGCTGCGCGCCCGCATCGCCGAGGTCGCGCGCGAGGAGGCCGAACGCAAGCGCGTCTTGGGCGAGCGCTCCAGTGCCAGGTAGTATTTGCCTGAAATGATGGGCACGCACTGTCCACGGCTTGGTTTGATGTATTAGAAGAGATGTTCAAGTTGATGCCACTTGCTGCCTGAACGATCGACACATAGTATAGTAGACATGGGGATTATACGCATCCTACACTGTGGTCTTCACTTTTGCAGCTTGCTTAATTAATTGATTGAAATGCCTGAGATATAAGACTATATTTAGTGACTGTCACCACTTTACTGATTCTAGCAGGAATGCATGAAACTGTACTGATAGATTGCTTGGAAGTGTCACTTTGAGTTTTTTAATAGAACAAAAATTTGATGTATTCGAAAGGATGCCACGCAAAAGACTAACAGTAGAACAACTAGTATTGGTGCAGTTTATGGCCACTCTAAATTCTGTTTCAGCAATAAGATGCCAGTAGCTCTATTTCCCATAAAATTCTAAATGTTCTGTAAGCTTCAGAAAATTCCGCATGCTCAGTGTAGGAGCATACACAGATACCCTAATTGCTACACTGCGGTTTATACTTACCTGTGGTTTTATTTTAGCTACCTTTTTGTTTCTTCTCCTATTCCTGGTACATGCCGACTTTCTAATTCAGTTGTAATACATTGATATAGTTGATGAATTGTGGGTAATTCATTGTTTCTATTGACCCGTATTAGCGTGACTGCGTGAGACAGTTAGCATTTCATTTTCACTTGATAAACACAATGATGATGTATTTGCATATGATAAATGGTATCCGCACTTTGTTTATGCTCAGCAAACAGTGTTTCCAAATTCGGTGTCTGGTTTATATTCGGTCACCCATCTTTTAGCGTTTATAACTTTATGTGGCCTAAACATTGGTTGTGCGCTATCAGGTAGGAGGCAGGCTCCTTGCACTCATGCAGTTGACCTGTTTTAGAAGGAACTGCAGCAATTTCATTTATGTACTACCATAGAATACAGAAGTATTGCTATACATTTTTTTAGATTAGTTCTGGCATGAACTTGAAATGCGAAAATTTCAGACATTCATTTTGTCATGCTGATATAATGTTTGTTCAGAAGAGACCAGAGCTAAAATTTTCATGTAGAACTGCTTTTTGCTTCATGCCTTTGATGTTTCCAAATGATGTTCCACAACTTTAGTTTGATTGAAAGAATAAAATAATAATTCCATATGTTTTAACCTTAGGCACAAACAAGTTATGCTCGAGGCATATGATCAACAATGTGATGAAGCTTGCAAAATATTTGCTGAATACCAGCGACGTCTGCATCAGTTTGTTAACCAAGCAAGAGATGTACGAAGATCAAGCATAGGTGTGGCTGGATCTGTCGATGCTATTGAGGAGATGCAATTGCAGAGCGAGCGAGAGGACCTTTACTCGGCTGTCAAAAGTAACAGGTTGTCAGAAGATCTTGTCCTTGTAGAGACCTCGCGCGAAAGGAGTATCCGGAAGGCGTGTGAAACACTTGCTGCAGTTAGGGTTGAAATGATTCGGAGTTCGTTTCCAGCATTTGAAGGGAATGGCATTAATTCGAGTTGCCAGTTAGACGTGGCAAAGCTGGGCACTGATTTGGATGGTGAAATACCAGCAGATGTAAAAGCTGTGGCATTAGATTCTCTAAAGAATCCTTCCTTGTTACTGCAATCGTCAATGCGTATACATCACGTATGAAAATGCTTGTACATAAAGAAACAGAAAAGATTGACATACGTGCTGATGCAGAACTCTTGAGGTACTATTTCTTTATTCATTTATCCTATTCTTATTTCAAGAACAGACATGTAAGAGAGATATTCCTGCCAAGTAATGATGATTATGTGCACAAAATTCTTTAATAACTTCTGATCATTTTGTAATCTAGTAATATTCTCATGATTTAATCCTGTGGTTGTAGTTCTGCATCTACAAGAGTGGATTCTATTCTATTTCGGAATTTTATTTACCTTTCCAAAACAAACAAGTAGATGTATCATTTGCATTGTTAGAATTGCACTTTTAAATAGATTTTTTAATTGCTATTTGGTCTTTGAATTGAACTGCTTTGCTAAATATAATATCTTGCTAAGTTTCTTATATTTCTTTGGGTTAGATGTTAACCAGATATACAAATTTTTGTTCCTAGGTATAAGTATGAAAATGAGCAGGTCATTGATGCTGCTTCAACTGACGCAAGCTCACCCTTACCGTATCAGGTGTATGGCAATGGAAAGATTGGATCAGAGCTGTCGACCCGAGGAACATATGACCAGCTACTAGAGCGACAGGTATCCCCTTAAGAGACAGTTTAAGGTTCCTAGTAACATAATTGTTTATGTCCACTACATTTACAGAAGAGTACACTGATATTATTTTGTTGGATACACGAACTTCTCTTCTATGCACCTCTTCCTTTCTGCAAATTGTTACCTTTTGCATTTTCTGTATTCCATTACTTCATCTGTTCATTCTCAGAAATCGATGTCAAGTTATCATTTAGGGATTTGTTATTCTAGAGTGGCCTTTTATTTTCTCTAGACATTTCACAGTTCTGCTTCTGTTCTGTTTCCAAAAGTTTCGTGATTACGTCTAGCTCTTCTGTTGCCACTGGCTACACTGAAATTTTCTTTTGTTCATGATGCCTAGATCCTCAACCAATCAAGGACATGACAACGAAGTTAACTTCTGTATTGCATTTGTCCTTGCAGAAAGAACATGTTCAGCAGTTCTTAGCCACAGAAGATGCTTTAAATAAAGCTGCAGAAGCTAAAGCTCTAAGTCAGAAGCTCTTGCAGCGGCTCCATGGAACTGTTGACACGACAGGAAGTAAGAAGCTGCCTACTGGGAACACCCCACAGAACGTGACAAACAGCAGGCACTTGGAGGTACGAATTCAGAATGTCATCATGATATGATAAATGCCATATAAGATGCTCTTTTCAAAATGTCACTCTAAATTTTAAGCTTATAATGAATAGCAAAATAACATATGTTTTAAAAAAAACAATCCAGTTCCATTTTAAGTTCAGATAAGCCTTCCACTGTCAGGAAACCTTTTTAGCAATAGGATGTGCTTATAGCTTGAGATCATGCATTCAATAATTTATCTGGACACTCTGACACTGTTCAAGACACGCTGGTTGGGATTCTTTCTACAAAATTGTGTTGAAACTTTGATTTGAAAGCTACGTGCGCTTGCTGCTTGTATGCTAATCAGTTTTGCATCATCCTTTGCAACTATATCATTATAAAAATAAAAAACACTGTATAAGTCATTATCTTTTCCTGATAGTGTTGGCTACCTTATTTTAGCTGGATGTTTGGGCCAAAGAAAGAGAAGTTGCTGGATTGAAGGCAAGCTTGAATACATTAACATCCGAGGTACAACGTTTGTATAAATTATGCGCCGAGTGGAAAGAAGCGGAAGATTCTCTGAAAAAGAAGTGGAAGAAAATCGAAGAGTTTGACGCTCGTAGATCAGAACTCGAGTGCATTTACAGTGCTCTTCTACGGGCCAATATGGTTAGTTTGGAATGTTGTGTTTTTTATCTTTCAACACTAGAATTTGTTTGATATGACATGAACATATTAATGAAAGGAAATTTCAAGTCTTTCACTGTTGCCAGCATGATTAGCAAGTTACATCAACAGCAGCAGTGCAATGAGCTAAAGTAATATATTGCCACTTGAACTAAGAAATTTTCTATTGGATTTGTGGCCATAATTGCTGGCAGCGTTATGGAGGTTATAGGAGCTAGGAGTTCAAGAGAATTATTTTACTTGTGGTAGGGGGTGGGGACTCATGGGGCTAGGTCACATCTCTATTTGTATTTCCTCTTTTAAATACTATAAATATGTTTATTTCTCGAAAGATGACACTGAATCGTCATGTATAGGAAGCGTCAGCATTTTGGGAGCAACAACCGTTATCTGCTAGAGGATATGCATCAAGGACAATCATTCCTGCATGCAATGCTGTGGTAGACATGTCGACTAACTCGAGAGATCTCATTGAGCGAGAATTAGTGCGTTTGGTCAAAGTTTGGAGAACAGCTTATGCAGGTTACCGGCAACTCCTCAGGTTGGTAACATATTGAATTTATGCTAATTTAATCTTATGAAAATTGAGTACCTTTGATTTCCATTGCATTCGCTGATGTTTTCGCTTCGTAGGCCCTTTTGGAGGCTGTGGGTTCTAACGGTGCTACAGGATCAGAAGCACTCAGCTGCAGAAAAACACGCTGCTATGTTAACTGCGAGAGCTGGTGCTAGAGATCCATCTGCCATACCATCTATATGCCGCATTTCTACTGCTCTTCAGTATAATTCTGGTACAGTTGTGTTGGGAATTCTTCTCTTTTCTTGTAATGATCTTCTATGTTATTAAACCATATTAAGGTAGAATATGTCCTTCCCTCCCTGGCCATGGGGGTCTCCATGCCTGCGATGATTTGGAGTCTGGGTCAAGCAAGGATAAAATAGTTTTTTTATCTTAAAGAAAGTCATCTTAGGTCGCAGTTAGCCAGTAGTACCTAGATGACATCTGTTTATTATGAAGGTCTTAAGGCCAATCTCTTTGCTATCGTATGCAACCAATGCTACCGTCTGAACATAATCGATAATTTAGTACGGTGTCATCACAAATTAAAGAGAGAATACTCAGAACAATTTTAGCACTAACTGTTAAAACATATACATTTTCTTATCTACCTATGCTTGGACCCACTGGTTTGCAACAAAGAGTGCTTCCCTTCCCATGTGCCTTTTTGTCCACTTGATTATGAACTATTTTGACATTCTTCTCTTAGGTAATAGAGACTACTCACTTGTCTTTGGTTTCATGTTTAACAGTCTCGCCAGGAGAAGCCACAGATTCTGGCTTAGCATCAGTTTTGAGTTCACTGGAGTTTTGCCTAAAACCTTGTGGTTCTGAAGCCAGTATACTAGAGGATCTATCAAAAGCTATTAATGTGGTGCACACACGAAGAAATCTTGCGGAGAACGATTGTGTTTTGTTAAACCGTGCACATCGCGCTCAGCAAGAGTATGAAAGGTATGATTTTTTTCCTGCAGTGGTAAATATGTTGTTAATTCAGACATCATACTAATACAGGGGATATACTTTGTATTATTGCAGTCATTTTTCTAGTACAGTTTGTAGGCATGCCGTAGAGAAATTCTTTCTGATCTCATTTCTTTGTTCATTTGTTGGCATATCGGAGTGAGTATTGATGTGTTCTCATTTGTTTGATGGCTTGTTCCTGGTTGTCTTGTTCCTCAAACTACAGATAACAGTATGCTGGGTCCTTTAGCTACTATAACCAAAATAGGTGCATGTTATACCATGCCATGCTGAATTTCATCATAGGTTGTCTTGAACTTTGGAGTGCAACATGTTTTCACTGTTTGGAAAGTGGCGAGTATGCATGTTCTCTTCAGTCAGGCAGTTTTGTTGTCATGAAATCTAATCTAATCTGCAAATACGTTTTTCACACCACATGCTACGTGATAGCAACTCTGGCATTTGTGAATTCGCTGGCATTCTATAGAATTTACATGGGAAGACATACTCTAACCTTGAGTTGATGACTACTTAGCATTATTGTGTCCATACATGGTATTTTGGTCAGGTAAACCTCATCTACACTATGGCGATCACCAGGAAAATAAAAAACCCTCTTGCAGCTGACGTCAATGCTAATAATTGTGGATTCTTTTTTTTAATCTGAAACACTTGTGCACTATACTTTTATGTTTCCAGAACATTTTACTTTATCGACAGCTGAGTGAATAGCATGAGTTCACTTTAGCCTGCTCTCTGTTGAATGCTTACCGGTGTGCCCTTTCTTTATGTAGAGTGGCCAACTATTGTCTTAAATTAGCTGGCGGACAAGAAAAGGTTGTGGCAGAACGGTGGTTGCCAGAACTGAGAAATGCAGTTCAAGAGGCTCAAAGGTGCTTCGAAGATTGCCGACGTGTGAGGGGATTGGTAAGTAATACGTACTAACTTGCATGCAACATCCTTCTGGTTTTGCTTATTTGTTACTGCATCACCAATCAACTAAGATCTCAACTTCAAGGGGGTCACAACAATGCAGTCTTATTGTAATAGATGAGAGAGGTGATAGTACTAGCAGGAACTTTTCCACTCCAGCATTGGCGAATAGTACTTGCCCCCAACTTCTTTTTTCTGGAGGGAATGTTTCTCAGTTCTCGTTCCCTTTGCCAAATTCTCCCTTGTGACGTTGAGTACTTCTGATTTTGACTTACCACCCACATGAGCACTTGACTAAGTGGTCTCGAGCTCAAAGTCCCCCAGCGATAGCACATCAGCTGTCTGATTTGTTTGCTCAACACACTGATTGCATTGTGCTCTCGTCCATTAACTTCCTTTTGTCTTACTGATGATGCCTCTAACCTCCAGGTTGACGAGTGGTATGAGCAACCGGCAGCAACAATAGTGGACTGGGTTACCATTGACGGGCAAAGCGTTGGTGCCTGGATCAACCTAGTGAAACAACTCCACATGGAGATCTCCAGGCGAACACTCGCCATGTCTTCGGCAAGTGACGATTAGGGAAAGCTAAGCTTACCACGACGCCTTTTTTTTTTAATTCTTTGGAGGCCTTTGATGATTGGTTGGGTCTCCGGCCGGGTGTATGTGCTCCAGTAGCTTCGTGCCATATGCTGTTTTGTAATTGTTGCTTGGTTTGGCATGTAATTAGTTTATTATGTATGTGTTTTTGTATGTTGTCATGTGTTCAATGTCAATTTGTTTTATGCTGCACAATTGTTCTGCTTGCTGATTTGGAGATTCACACTTCATTTCTGAACTCCTGGGGTTTAACTTCATAGAATAGTGTGCTGCAGATTTGATATACAAATGCGCTTCGTAAAGCTATCTTATTAAAGTTTAACTGTGATTGTGTCTCACGAAGAGTAAATGAAGAAGTTTCTTCTGAGGTGGAAAATGGAGTAATAGTTTTGTTCCATGTAGTCAAACCCCGGTTTAGGTTGGCAAGCTTCGGGCGAGTTGTGACGCTCTAGGGAAAGAGCGTAGGCCACTGGAATGAGATCAGGATTGAGATCAATCCGGCAATTACAATAGTGTTTCCCAGAATGGAAGGCAGGGCTATGTAGAACCTCAACATGCCGGCTGCCAGCAACGGCCAGTCAGCCGGCTAAGCTTAACGGTGAGCCCAGCGAATGAAGAAGAAACGCGTGATTCCACCTTCTCAGTTCTCACCTACTGATCGACCCAGACAACGACAAACTTTGCTCTGGCACTTAAACCCAGATACGTACTGTAGCACGGTAGCAGAACGTACGGCCACCGAGCACAGCTCCCCCCTCTCCCGGCGTGCCGCCGGCCGGCATTGTTCGTCGTTCTTCTAACGGTTGCTTCGCTTGCCACTTGCCGGCGACATCCCCGGCCGGCCGGATGGAATTCGCGGCGGGCACCCACCCGAACGCGTCCATGCATGTGAAGCTGAATTATATTCCGGCGGTACCGCGACGCACGTATCACGCCATGGCCAGGTACATATATCCATGCATGCACCAACATCAGCTCTTGCGTCTTATACGATCGATCGACTACGGAAGGGCACGCAGCTCGTCGTCTTCGATCCATGGGCGATTTCTTTCGCAACGCAAAATTAAACACAAAAAATACATGCACTACTAAAGTATATGGATTGATCATTGCACATTAACAATACTCGAGTAGAACATTACATGAACATGGTCCTTGAGAAATAAAAAACAACAGCAGCAATTAGACTGCGGAATTGATCACATAAGAGTGCGTGCGTGATCCATCAACGAATCAAGCTTTCTCGCCGGGGACGTGGATTCAGGTAACGGCGTTGACAGATCTAGAGCATCGTGGAGAGGGCCAAAGAAGACCAGCCGGTATTCTTCGGGGGGATCCTCTCGCGACCACGGCTTGCCGCTTTGTACTCGCCTCATTATCTGGTCGTAGTGCTGCTGGGTTGGCTCGTAATACACCGCCTCCAGCGGCGGCAGCAGGGGGTGGACATCCGCGATGGACGGCGCAACCTCGGCAGGATCAAGTGGCTTCTGTTGTCCTCCTTCCATCCCGAGATTTCTCTACTGCTTTTGGGTTCGGGTTGAGATGAGATGGATCGATCTACAAGTTTCAGCCTAACCTAGCGCGTGGGGTTGTTCCTCTGAATTTATCCAGCGGAAGAGGGCAGCGCCGAGTCCGAAACCGGCTTGAACTGTTCTGACAACGAGGACCCGACCCAGTAATTGGGGTGGTTCCTCTGAGTTTTTTTTTAGCCTCTACGTTCCTCCCATCACCAACTATCACTATTTAAAGCACTTTTATATCGTAGAGATAGAGATTATTAGATGGAGTCTATGTTTGGAACTTTGGATAGCTAGTAAATTGGAGAGAATGGCCAGAAAGAACGCACGCACCACTATCTCTAGAAAAAAAAAGTACTCCAGATAATCTCTCTCAAAAAAATGTACTTAGTAGCAACAGCTTCCTCGTGTTGACAATTGAGGTTTCCACTTGTAATTATGTTCAGTAGCTTTATCTTAAAAAAAATATGTTCAGTACCCCAGCATTATGCATCCATGAACGTAGCAGCCCTTTCCCTGATGAAAAAATATATTGTAAATTAAGGTATGGCTATGTGCATCAATTGATGCAAAGGACAGAAGTTATCCTGCTTTTCGAAAAAAAATCCTATTATAAATTACTTGCATATTCCTGAAGTCTTGAATGTCTGCAATTACAGCTTATACACTCCTATATATGAAGTGGGATAGAGACGAGCATTGTTGGGATGATCTAAAGATTTGGAAAAGGTTCCTAACATTTAATAAATTTTCAAACAACTTAAGAATAAACTATCCCTAAAAGTATGATCCAGGTGATCCAGTTGAGCAATAAATCACATAACAAAAGGAATTATTGCAGGATATTGAAACCACACAAATACTTCGCCAGGTCACCAGTTCATAGAACTCTTGGACACATCTAAACTGTGAAGCTACAACCAGCAGTCAAGCTATCATCATTCACACAGGAGGGAGAACGTTTCCTGCCGGGAACAGGTTTAACATCACAAGCCGACAGTACACCACACAAGGGCTACTTTGACAAGAGCAAATGACACTACATTTCCTGACTTCTTTCCCCTCGCAGATACCTAGATTGCAGGAAACGCTCCCGAGATACAACAACAGAACATAACTTCAGTCCTACAGTTAAATAGCCTAGCTCCTCTCCTTGTGCACTGTACACCGCCACGTTTTAGTTTGCACCAGCAACTGAGAGCTGACGCCATAGACAGTGCATCTCTCACCGGGGATGGTTTTTATTGAAGCAATTACCTCTTCTGCCTTTTCGGCTCAACCTGCAATTTATGAGCCCAAAATTAAGAGGGGTACCAGATAAGAATGTGCTGATAAGAATGTTATATATCTAGTTCATCTTCACTGTAGAACACATGAACTGAGATGGTAATGGATGACCCAGATGATCTACAGAAAAATCCTAATACTGCTAATAGCTTAGGGCATCCAGCAGATCACAAAATTTTCCTGCATTAGTACAAGTTAGTTTTATCAGGGCTTTAGTTATTTATTTCGATATAATCTCAGAAAATCATTTTAAGGTCCTGACTTACCATAACCTGAAAACACAAATAGAGCTCGGATTCCTTTGAGTTAACTTTTTTATTCCAAAAAAAGTTTATGAAAGTTTCCATGAGTACATACAATACGTACCCGATAAAATTTCATACAGAAATGTGTTTATGTGGATCTATAATAATGTACTGTTTGCTATTATAGGTCCACGCATTAGTTTTGTTTTATGTAGCACACAAAGTAACATAGTTATAAATGAAATTTAACGACAATGTAGAATCCATCTTTATATCATGTGGGATTTTTAAAAAAATATTTAGAACTTTGAAAAACGATTTTGTGTTTTGATAAGATAGCTATGTACAAGCAGAAAAATAATAATTATTTCGGTCAAAAAAATGGAACAAAATCTTCACTGACCTTAGAATCAGAACTTGGTGAGCTCGGGTATGAGTTTGAAGGTCTCTTTGTGCCATTTTCTTTAGCACAATCCGCGCACAGAAAATTATCCAACTTTTTGGCCTGCTCAATGGTCATTCCCATACATGTGGGATGGAACCTGCACAGGTTCAAAGGTACATTCTCAACAAATATGCAAGTAAAGAAGGTCGATTGTAGCTCAGAAAGAACCAAAAATGAAGCTGCTTGATACCAAATAGCAATATTTTGCTAAATATATTGTATGCAAATAGAAAGGGCACAATGCCACATCTATATCCTATCGGTGGCAATAGAAAGTACGAAGAGATTTACTAAAGACACTGAACCTTATTCTAAAAGACACTGGACCTTATTCTAAAAGACACTGAACCTGATCGTTGGTCAGATAAGATAGAACTGCAATGGGAAATTAGCTGAAGCAAATGCGCTTAAAGGAGACAAGAAATTTTTGATCCAAAAAGGTGAGCTTTCATCAAGAAAGTAGAAGAAATGAAAAAAAATCGTTTTTGCTTTGCATTTTTTAAGAACAAAACAAATGGCAAACATCTCTTTTGTGTTGCATCTTTATGGAGTAATAAATCTGCTTGTGTTCTTTGAGATGATATTCTGCACGTATGTAAATTAGGTGCTCCTTGCAACAAACAAGATGAGATGCAATGCTTTAGCCACAGATAATAACCATTTTAGGATTGAAAATAAGGATGTGCTCTTTAAAGTAATGATTGCGGTGCTTGTGTCAAATACTGATTTCTAAGCTCTGACATGGTATGTCACAACGATGTATGTTTATGTAGACCAAACATCTTTGGAGTTAAGAAAAAGGTCAAACAGTCAGCTTTTATGAACACGAAGAAACCATCAGTTCTGGGTTCCATCCAATTATCACTTCCCAAGCATTCAACTGGGAAATGGCATCAGAGCCAGCTAAATAAAGTCGAGACAACTATTTCTGAAACAACCAAGCAAAAGCACAATGCACATTCTGAAACAGAGCACGAGTCACACAACAAGAAGATTGCTGAATTTTCTAAGAGAAAAGCAGTCCTTTCGATGGTATGAGAGGTTAACACTGTTCTTCAGAATTATATATCTAATGAAAACGATGCATGTGGCATCAATGTATACTATTTACATATCTTTAACTAAGCATTAGAATCTATATCAGGCTGTAAGGAACCTCAGATGCCATCAATTGTACTTGGCCATCTTCAATACTAACCAATCACTTAACTTGGCTTTCCAATTAAAAAACCCAAACAAAGATAAACTAATTCATGGCACACAATCTAAAATTAGATATAAGCCAGATACGCAATTGCTGATGCTTCCTGCTGACTATATAGCCAGCAAACTCAGCCACCTGAACTCTGAAGAGGAAAAATGTCATTTTTCTTAGAGACTTACCAGTCTTTGCATCCCTCACACTGCACCATAAGATCATCAGGGTTGTACGGCATCTCGCACTTGCAGTACCTACACAAAAACTCAAAAAGCCCCAAATCAAACCACCGTAGAACAATCAGGCTCGTAATGCATAATAAGCAAAGGCCAACCAGATCGATCAACAGAGCAAGGAAAACATGACGTACACGGCGACACGGTCAGGAGTGAAGGCGCCGGTTGCAGCCTTGTACTCGAATCGGCAGAAGAAATCTTCCTGTCCGACGTTATCGAGCTTGGTGTAGTTCTTGAAGGAGTGGACGATGCACTTGCCCTCAATGGTGTGCGCGCTCTGCGTGTCGAAGTGGTCGGAGAGGAAGAGCTCCTTGGCCCCGTGGAACTGCCGCCGGCCGCCCTTGGACTCCTCCGGCCGGTAGTACCACCGGACCCGCACCCGCACGTTCCCCCGCCCGTCCGACTCCAGGCTCTCGATCCGAGCCACGTACGGCTGCTTGTCCGTGTCCGACGGCCGCATCAGCACGCAGTCCCGACTTGGCATCCAGAAAAAAACAGGGTCATCAATCAAAGAAAGAGCAAATCTTGGCGCAGATGGCGACGGAGCAGGCAGCATCGAGAAGGAGATAGTAGGTACCTTGGACGACCTTGGTGGTGCCCCGGATGGTGTAGGACTCGACGTCCCGCTTGCCCTGCTTGGTCTTGGCCATGGGCTGGATCGGGAGGAAACCCTAGCTGGGAGGCTGGAGCTGGGGGAAGGGGAATGGTGGCCACAGCTCCGTTCCGACAAGGGAGGAGGAGACCGGGGAGGAAGGGGCAGTTTCGGGATTTCAAGGGGGGCAGTGAAATGGAGAGGTTTTGAATCCAAGTGGCGTCCTGACGTCCTCCGCCGTCCGATGGAGCCGCTCTGGCGTCGTCTTCGTCAACGAGGATCAGATCGATAAACAAATATTAGGGTTCAGTGAAAGGAAATACTGACAGTATCATCAGAAAGTGGTTTTCAGTATGAATCCAGCTATCGAGCTTGTAGAAAATAAGATATTATTGCCAAATATCAGGTCAAATATTAGGGTTTCACAATTTTTTACATGGTATCAGAGTGGTTAGTCTCACTACGCTGATCGTAGGTACCTCCACCACTTCCGCAAGATAGACTAGAATTATGGAGATCTTCGTATATCCAAGTCATATCTATCTTGACTCTCAAATCTTATACTCCTTATACAAGGGCGGATTCAGTGAGGGTGCCATGGGTCAAATATACAAAAAAAAATACTACTTACTTAGTATTTAGACTGGCTAAATATAAAGTTAATAAGCCCAATAACAAGCTTGGCACCCCCACCTATCTCGTACTAGATCCACCACTGCCTTATACACCCCAACAAGGATTAGATCAATAAACAACAAATATTAGGGTTCCACAATTTTCTATATAGGAAGAATGCTTTCGGTCTGAGTGGTTGTCTAAAGCTCCGTTCACAATACTACGGGTCGTACATAGTCAACAATGGCATTGGGGATCTATGCTATAACTTACAACTACGGGACAGGCGGAGAAACACCCATTTTTTCAAGTAAGCTTGCTCAAGCAACAATTGACAAATAATGCTATGGTCATTGCTGAAGGGAAGATCAAGACTTCGCCGCTTATAGTGCTTCAACGTCACATCGTTCAACGCACATGACAATTAGTGACGCAATGGATGACACACTGGGAGAACATGTCAGAAGTAGACTCAACTTGGGAGGACGTGCATTTGTTCTTTGAGACATTGTCGACCTTTCCACCTCGTGGACAAGGTGATGCTTAAGAAGGGCCAATATAAGGGCCAAGCCTATTTGAATGCAGATGATGGTACATATCAAACTACTCCTTAAGTTAACTAAGGGTTGAGATGGATGTTTGGACAAGTGATGGCGATCAGGTTGCTTGCTATTTCATTTCTTTTATCGGTAAAAGACTTGCTGGTTACAGCTATAAGCGTCAGGAGTTGGTAGGAGAGTAGGTAAAAAGGAACAAGGAGTGGTCCTAGGTTTGCTCATCTGCAATTACTGTTATCGCTAAGCCTAAGCCCTCAATGTTCCTTGAGAAAACTACCCAATTTGTTCAATTGCGGTATTGCTAAGCCTAAGAGCTCAATGTTCTTTGAGGAAACTACCCAATTTACATCCAATTCCTTCGTGTGTTGATCGGCCTTCCATCTGTCTATGTTGGTAATTTCTAAGCTTTTTATTTACTTGTATTTCATGTATCTAGAAAATCGATTATTTTGAGGGTCGTTTGTTTTGGTGAGTATTGATTATATGGATTTTTAAAATTTAGTTTCTTGTTTTACCTGACGGCCTGGCCAAACAGGTTACACGACGGTCATCCTAACTAATTTTGACCAAAAAGAGCAATGCTGGCAGAGAACTTGCCCGTAGCAAGATGGTTAGGATGGTGGTTGTACCCCCAGCCTACCAGAGTTTAAACCCCATGTTTGACGCCGGTGTTTCTCATTTAGGCGGAATTTTCTTCAGTGGGAGGCGACGTTCCCGTCGTAAGCGAGGCGCCCGTGGTGACTTCGTCAATCTCAAGACCAACCGCCGGCTCAGTCTTTCGGAGGTGCTCACAGGGGTAGGTGTGCGTGTGCGCGTTCATAGGGGTGAGTGTATGTGCGTGTATGTGAGCGTCTGCATTGTACTGTGTTTCGCAAAAAAAAAAACAATGCTGGCAGCAAACTCAACCATCGATTTCTCACTCAACGGCTAGGATTGGCGAACGTCACCACGTTACAGAAAAACCAGAACTACCCCATCGGATCGAACCCATACAATTTTCTTCCACCACCGTCGCTGACCTCCGAGCTCCAAACCCCAACGCCCTCGCCGCCGCCGCCGCAGCCGCGCCGGAGATGGCGGCGTACCTGAGCATGGGCGAGGCTCACCGCCGCATCGCCGAATACCTCTCCCGCTTGGACGACGCCATCTCCCAGTCCGACGGCGCCGACCTCGCCTCCCTCCTCGCCATCTCCTCCGCCCCCGCCTCCACCCCGCTCTCCGACGCGCTCGCCGCTTTCCCGGATTTCCCCCACTTCGCCTCCGACCGCTTCCCCCACCTCTCCGACTTCCTCCCCCCACTCCTCCGCGCCATCCACTCCCACTCCCTCCGCCGCTTCGGGGACGCCTACTCCTCCTTCGAGAAGGCTGCCAGGTGCGTACTCCCTTCCTCTATATACGAACAATTTAGATACATTTGATCCAATTTTAGGAGGATTTGATGTGGTTTTGGCTGCAGCGCGTTCCTGCAGGAGTTCCGGAACTGGGAGACGCCTTGGGCGATGGAGGCGATGCACACGGTGGCGCTCGAGATCAGGCTGCTAGCTGAGAAGGTGAGCTGGGTTGGTGGTTTGGGTCTGTAAAGTTGAGGTTTGGAAGCTCATGGCTGCTTGTTTCTTGGCTTTCTGTAGGCAGATAGGGAGCTTGTAATGAGCGGGAAGAACCCTGACAAGCTGCAGGCGGCTGGGTCATTCCTGATGAAGGTTTTCGGTGCACTAGCGGTATGGATTTCTGAAAGCTTTGTTTGGTGTTCTTTCTTCAACGGTATTATGTAGATTAGCATGTATCTGAATCAAATTGAAGGAAATGGCATGAGCATGTACAGTTCAGGTGCCTTGAGAGATGCTTCGTAAAACTGAACACTTTTTTTCGTGCCACGTAGGATGGACATGGTTCTGTCTTGTAGCACCTATGCTTGACCAGGCACCAGTGCTTACCATGTCGTTAAGCATATAATTAGCTCTTGTTAGTGCATAATACAATCATCTAAGAACCTAGAAAGAGTAACTTGCATTGGAGTAGTTGTAACTTAGATGGTGTTTGATGATGTTGTTAGAGTATCTCTGCCTAAGGGTTGTAAGGACCCTGTAGAAATATTTTGCACTGTACAAACCCTAATAGGCTGGAAAAATTGATGTTACCAGGAGAGGAGAAGCTTTGTGTTAAGTGTCCTAGCAGTTGTTGATGCATTTACATCAATGTAGAGGATGGTGTTTTTGCATAGAAACTGCTCTGAAGTTACACTGGAATTTGGATACCTTCATGTGATGATATATCAATACATTCATGTGGTGATCTATCATACCAATCATCTCCAATAGGCAATAATACAAGAAGTGCATCACATAGTTAATATCAGCCCTTAAGATTTCCTGATACATTGTACTGTTAGCAAATTTTGCCTCCACTTGTCAATGTTTGGCGCATTATTGCCTTATTGCCACCATTAGCTCTGATACCTGCCTCTGGACATATCATCGATCATATTTATTAATACGATGAATTATGTTCTGGTAGCTATTATTTCTGTATATGCATGAATTTCCTGGACACACAATGTGACTGTTCAAACCGAAAGCGCAGCAACGTTTACCTCTTCAATGCCTATTTTTTCTCTCCTAAACTATATATATTTTGAAGATTCTGACTCATGGCAATTGATAAATCCCAACCTGCAGGTTAAAGGACCTAAGCGTGTTGGGGCACTATATGTTACCTGCCAGCTGTTTAAAATTTATTTCAGGGTAGGTTTTTCATGCAATGTTTTCATTTAAACATGTACTTCAGTGGTATATCTTACTAAACTAGCAAATCTAATTCATATAATGTATAGATCACGCTAGATATAGCTAAAAAGAACTGTAAAGTACGGACTAATACTTGATGCTCAGATATCCACGTAAATATAATTCATACAATGTATGCACTGGAATCCCAATGTACATCATTCAACATAAACAGGTCTAATACTTGATGCTCAAATTATGCAGCTTGGTACAGTTAACCTTTGCCGTAGTGTCATAAGGAGTATCGACACAGCTAGGAATTTTGATTTTGAAGATTTCCCAGTGAAAGACAAGGTAAGATAGTAAAAAAGCCACAGTCTCTCTTCTGTATTAATAAGGCATAACCAGTTATATTGACATGTACTTTAAAATATTGACTGTGTATGATGGCACAGGTCACTTATATGTATTATACTGGTCGCTTGGAGGTCTTTAATGAGAATTTTCTTGTTGTAAGCTCCCCCGTCCCCCCTCCCCCTCCCCAGGCTTGCATGTTCATTCTGATATATATTTTGCTTCTCTAAGATGCTTTGACGGTTTGACCTAGATGAGATGGCTAATATCAACCTTTTTTGTTCTGGTTTCGATTAATTTCAGGCTGATCAGAAGCTGACTTATGCTTTGATGCATTGTAATCCTCAAAGCGAATTAAACATGAGGTATTTGCATTACAAGGAGTTTTGTAACTTGTGATTTTAGGGGCACCATTGTCGGAACTACTAATGGTCAGATTTTTAGGAAAATCTTGAAGTTCCTAATCCCTGTAAAGCTGTCAATTGGTGTTTTGCCAAGGAGGACCCTCCTGGAGAAGTACAATCTGCTTGAGGTATACATATCCTTGTACTCTTATATAATGTGAATGAGATTGTGTAATGCAATGTATATATATATATATGTAGTTGTACTCCAAACCATCTTTTCCAGTCATAAAAACATTTCTCATGCTTGTTCACAAATGTTCATGAGCATAATTTGTTGCTTTTTTCAATGTTTAAATTTACACTTAGTTGTGCATAGCATATCTATGTGTTGACATGTTATTTCAAGCAGCAAGGTCTAGTGATATTTGGATGGAATTTGAAAATTTGTAAATGATAGATGACAAGAGGAGTAAGGTAGTGGCATATTGAGTGCATCTGGATACTCTACTGGTATAAGTACATTTCATTAACATGAAGTAATCTTGTGAGCTGTGAGATATATGAGCATACTGTGTCTAACTTAGCAATTCTTTGAGATGACTGAGAAAGTGATAAGTTAATCTGGACTTGTCAGCCTTTTACTTCATGTCTTGCCTTAATGGCCTAGTGTCTATATGGGGTTAGGTATGACAAAAGATTAGGAAATCAACACTACACTATGGTCTGTGAGTCCTTTGAGAACCACGATTAACTTTATCAGAACCTTATCAACATTTACAATCCAAATATGCAATTGACACCTCAGGTCCTTATCCCTCTGTCCCCTTTAAACAATGATTGATGACAGGTTACGATAAGTATACTTGCCTAGTCATCATTCATCCATGATAAGGTTTTGTCTTTTATACAATTTGCTGTCAACTGTCATAACTACGAGTTGAGATTTTATGATGACCAACCCCTATGACAAGGGTAACTTAAATTTCTAGTTGTAAGCCCTATCTTACCTAGGTGTTGTTTCTTGTATTTCTTTTGTGAAATATGCTATTCCCTTGGATTATTTATTCGTTTCATCTGGATGTTCGTTTTATGCCGAGGTCATATTCCTTAATTATGCCTCTGACTTTGCTACTTCAGGGGTATTTACCCCTAAACATTTTGATTGCGCAAGTGGTAATTTAACCTTTCAGTATGCAGATATTGTGACCTCACTTAGGAGAGGGGATCTCAGGCTTCTCAAGCAGGCCCTCGATAGGCATGAAGACCAGTAAGTTCACATATTTGTGTGCTGAAAGAATTTGACCCATCCGCCGTCACTAGTTACTTATTTCGTTCCTAATGGGGACCTATTGCTCCTTATTTGGGGGGACGCTGATTGTTTTTCCTCTATTGCAAGATTACTAAAATGCGGCGTCTACCTTGTGCTGGAGAAACTCGAACTCCAGGTCTACCGGAGATTAGTGAAGAAAATGTGAGTGCAAACTTGATCCTGTCATTACCATGCTTTTACAGAGTAACCCGACCCTCTTGGCCTTATTTTCTTTGCAGCCATATCATTCAGCGGCAGAAGGAACCAGCTAAGGCGCATCAGATCAAGTTAGAGGTCCTGGTAAAGACCCTAAAGTGGCTTGGAATCACCATGGACGTGGACGAGGTGCTTCGAGAGATTCATTCTTTGTTACTAGTATCTTGGTGGTTTGCTATGATGTACGTGATCTAATTCCGTCCCTTGGTTTCCAGGTGGAGTGCATCATGGCGTGCCTTATATACAAGAACCTCATAAAGGGATACTTTGCTCACAAAAGCAAGGTTCTTGTCCTCAGCAAACAAGACCCCTTCCCAAAGTTGAATGGGAAGCCTGTTTAGTTCACAGCCATACCTGATAAGCTTGTAAACCTGATGATATTCCTCACATATGTACGATGTATTTGATGTATGAACTCGTATGCATATGTTTATGTAGAATTACGCAACTCTGATGCTATGAACATCTGCACTCCATCTGTAATGGTTGTTACATTTACATCACAGAAGCAGCTCGTACCACCGGTGATCAATTCCACAACGGATCCCTGAAGCCGGC
The DNA here is from genome assembly GCA_947311845.1 of Poa pratensis. Lineage (NCBI taxonomy): Eukaryota > Viridiplantae > Streptophyta > Magnoliopsida > Poales > Poaceae > Poa > Poa pratensis. The sequence continues at coordinate 130,697,860 of CAMZMU010000085.1, read as the reverse complement.
CGGATTGAATGGCGAGCTCCGTACCCACGGATGTACGCACTACACAAAAAGACCTCTGGATTGCTTGCCCTCCATTCCCGAAAGAAATGTACTCCACAGCGTATGGATCGAGCATCGTACGCTGGCCGTATTTAAGCCTGCGTAAATAAGAAACAGTAATGGGCAGTTGCTAGGCCCTACGATTAACTACCAGGTACATGTACAATTGTAAGTACATAGTGGCACGGTAACAACGGCTGACAGGCGACATCGATGAACGAGTACTACTGTACAATACAACCCATTCTTCCAAGCTGAGCAGCTCGGTGTCAGTGACTGATCAACATATCTAACCACCAAGCTGTGGCTGCTGACCAGCGTGCAGGTTCGGCCATTTCACTGTTACTCGCCTGTTCAACGATATGAGATGTTTTAAGTGTTTTATATGCTGTCTAGATTCGAACTAAGAAGCGTAAACATATATATTAAAACACGTCGAGATACATGTGTATACATTTGTGTAAAATATCTTATATTGTAAAACACAGGGTGTATTTTACAGAGGAAGGAAGCAGCACGTTCAGTTCCACCCTTTTAAATTTCCGTCCAACTCCAAAGTCGAAAGTCCACAGCATACAAGTCATGGCCAGCAGAAGAGGATAGAAAGAAAGAACTCTTTCGTAAAGCGAAGCGATCGGCCCACTGGCAAAGGATAGATGGAAAAGCGGCCTGTCCCCAGGGTTTAGTGTGCTGCAGTGGTACATCATACATGCTGTGGCTGCAAAGCGTTCCGCTCCCTTCGCTGTCCAGCGTCGCCTCTAATCCGAGATCCAGACGCAAAGCATGCAAGCAAGAAAGCACGAATGCAGGAGAGTGGCTACCTATTAGCCCCGATTGAACTCCTCGATCGAGTGCTTGCTTTCACACGGCGCCGTTATTTATGTTTTCTGCTCTCCGTGGTGCCTTTCCTTTCCTTTATCAACAAGAAGTATTTTTTATTTCACCTGAGGAATTTAGTTATGTTATCTCATACAAAACAAGAGACTGAAAAGCGATAGGTATTCTAAATCTCGGAGGAACAGAAGTAATGTTCCCCAGACAAGCCCCAGCTGAAATAACAAGCTCTAATTGGCCTTGAATCAAGCGGTCGCCTGTACTTGTTGCTTAGTTTTAGCCCCAGCTGAACTCGTTGCTTATGGAAACACACTAGCAATGCTTTTAGCACAACAACAAAGGGACCGGATGTGTTTCGGACCCTGCAATAACGGGGTTCATTTATTTTTTCCCTTCTCGACATCTATTATTTGGTTTTCTCATATCATACGTCTTCCTTTACTCAACCTTTGCACCAGGTAGAAACCTCAGTTTCGCAAGATGATTCGTGTTCGAATTGGCTGATGACGCAACTCAACTATTCCCCTCGTGTATATGTAACATCACTTCTTTTGCAACCATAAAAGATTGAAAGATGAACCAGTGTGTGAACCCACTATACGGTGCATGATTAAAGTTTGTTGACCTTTTCATACCCAAGCGTATAAGTAAACAAATAAAGTATTTTCTTTGTGTGGGTGATTATATATACTTGGGATTGTGGTATTAGAAAAGGCATTGTGTCCATACCCGCAAGATTACCTCTCGTATATAAAGCAGATGTCGAGATCTCCACTTTGCACACAGAGTGTCGTGGATAAAAATGCACCGCTGTCGATTCTTAGAAATCACTAGATAGCCATGTACATCTCGTTTATATTCTTCCTTTTTGCTAGTTGTGTGGCCAGTAATTTTATGAGTGCCGCCGTGCCACACTCTTAACTAGCGGAGGACGCTCTCCATGTAAGTTTGAAGAAATATTACTCTGAAGATGTGTGTTTCCATAAGAAGAAAAAAATTGAGGCATAAGTTTGCTTCACCCATTAATTTTTAACCAAGAAATTTAAAAGCCAACTGCATGGTGGAAAAAGTTAACTATCCGGGATTACATAATTCTAGTGTTTCGCACCGAAGGTGATCCAAAGCTGGGGGGGGGTGGGGCCTCGCAGCAACGTAGCTCCTACACTGATGCTGAGGGAGGCCATGGCTTTGCGATTCGACATGGGCTTTTGCGACATGCTAGTTGACCACGACATAAAGGTTGACTCCGCCGACCATACGTCAATATCCAACTTCTGAGAGCCCAATCCACTCCTTCACCATCGTCCAAAGAGGAAATACAGTTGACGTGCTTCCGGGTGGTGCTTATAGGATCTTGTTATTTTTTTCTACTTGGTAAGGTTAAAATCTTGTTATTTTACTTGCTTCTGTTTCTTTCTTGCTTGAACTATTGAAAAACACATGATGTGCAATGGTACTCTCAGATTACCGCCTAAGAATAAAAATGAAAAGTCATGTCTAAAACGTCCTAATATCTTAAGGACATTTAGTGAAAACTAAATTATTCTTGACAATTTAATGAGTTAACATGGAAATTACAAAAAATAGTAAAATTGGAAGTATCATAAATAACTAAATTTAGATAAAACACTAACTTATGAACATTGAATAAAAATAGAACATATTTGCTTAGTTTCATAAATGTCCGTAAATTATTTGTGGGTTTCTTAAAAACAAATTGGTACAATATCATTGATTTCTGTTTTCTAATATTGTATCCTTTTCTTTTTCTTTTTTATATTTTTTACAATAGTTTTGTCTGAAGTTTTCGTTTAATAAACCAATTTTGATTATTCTATGATGAAATATAAACTGTGTTTTTATATTATCTTGCACTCTTGACTTGTGAGAAACCACTAACACGTCTTCATTTATATGACTTTTGTAGAGGATAATACTGCTGGTAAATAATCCAAGAAACGTTATGTCTGATGTCTAAGTTTTTAAATATTAAACTCAACTAACATTGGGGGATCAAAATATATGCAAAATAACTGACATAATTTTTTATTTTTCCTGATCAGAAAAATATATGAAAAAGAAAGGAGGTAGAAACATTTTGGGATTTATGGTTAAAGAAGAAAACAGGAGTTCTGTTGAATTTCAAGTATTCAGTTTCACCAATAAGATATCTCTTGAAACCCATTGTTGTGGGGTGGCAATGCCCCATCTAGCTACCGTTGCGTGTACCAGCGAAATTGTGCGATGGATACATGAAACGAAAAAAACATTTCCAACACAGCAATCTCGGTATGAACAGCTGACGCTTTTCATCCAGGCATATCATTCAGCGTGCACCTGGCAGGTAAAAGCCCCCGCCCGCCCGGCTTTTCTTCCCGCCTTTTCGCCCGCCGTTTCCTTTTCCACATCGGGAAGCCGGAGTTCAACTCAAGCATAATCACGCCACTCCCTTCCCGGAATGATTCCTGCCGCTGCCACGGCAGTGTCGCCGGTCGGCATCGCCATCGGTAGTGGCTCCAAGCCTGAACCGAAGCAACAGCATGGCGACAACAATGGAGTGCAACATGTCTTGAGCCTGATGGAATCTGACGGATCCCGTTCACCTAAGTATCAGCACGCGCTGATCATGGCGACATGGGGAATCTCTGTCTGCTCGCCATGGCTGTTCGGTTTCGAGGTGTCCATCGGCGCATGCATGGCGGCATTGGGGCTACCTCCTTTGCCTTCGCGCCAAGATCGTCGGGCGGCGGGTCCGCGTCGGAAGAGAGACGAAGATCGTATGTACGATCGGATAATGCAAGAACCACTACTAGTCTACTATGCCCCGAGCATTCGAGGATGTCGGCACCGTGGTCGTCATGGCATCGTAGGTATATATCGGGAATGCCAGACTCCACGATCCGATTCTGATTCTGATTCTGATTCTGATTCCGGCTGTATATATCGGGAATGCCAGATGATGGCACACATGACTTACGACTGAAGAAGGATGCAACTTCCAGGCTATCCTGATGTGCAAGGAAGGTAAGATAGTGTCGTCGTGTCTCATCATATCTCAGGATGCCTGCACAAATGTGGTTTCTGGACAAGATGTGTACGGATATGAATTTGTTGTAGCTGATGTCTCCGTGGTGCACGCATTCTCATTTAGAAAAGAGGGCATCAAGCACTAAGCATTGAGTAATGCTATTCTCATACCGTAATGGGTTCGATCCTCGGGAAGAGTATATATCAAGCAGAGCATGTTCCTTCCTTAATTAAGCAGAGCATGCTGCTATTTGGTGGTAGCATTTCATAGTACAAAAGATATAACCAGTGGAGCCCGGAGGATTTGTTTGCAAAGGGAACATGTGCCCTCGGCTAAGCAATAAACCATCTCCACTCCCACTGTCCCACACCGCCCCAAAGCAGCAACAGACGAGATGGTGACATGTATTATTTATGCCAAAAATACTATGATACGAATGGTACCACTAACATAATTATACAATGTCATCGTTCACAACTAGAGACAAGAGGTAGCCGGAAAATTAATCGGGACCAAAACCTTACCTAAATTTGCAATGATGAAGTCGTTAGGTACTTAGGTTCCCATAGGTCCAATCTATCTCGTAGGCATGTACCGGTATCAAAATAGCTGCTTAATTGGCAACGCTAGAAGCTTTGCATTTTGTTCATAAATAGGGACGCCTCAAAGATGCCACCTCCTGCTAATCTGCTACGACGCGCTCACCTGGTGCCTCTAACGCAGGTTTGATGTCGCTGATGCCATAGGAGGCTTCAAGCTTGGGTGATTTGGCGACCCTCAACCGCTTTATGTTGACACTTTGGGTATATCGACAGCGGGACCTCAGTGGCCCCCAATTACCGAGATGTTGACGTGGGATCAAGACGTTCGTGGGAAGAAGATCAATCTCTAGAGGTACCATCTCGGATGCTCGTTTTGAGTCGAAACTGGTTGTCCTAGAGAGATCTAATAGAGGATGGGGTGAAAATGGCGAGGCGGACAATTGTCGGTACAGTAGTGTTCCTAGCAAGTGGGTGTAGGGACTTCCTAGTTTATATGAAGATTGGACTTTCTCCGGGGTGAAAATCGTTGATCTAACTTTGGTAGCTAAATCACACGACAATGGCGATTGTGCATTATTTTCTTCTGAAGGCATCACTTTGGAGAAACTTGGAGTCTAGGTGTCGCCTAGGTGGTGGTTTGTTTCATGCTACTGCGAGTCTCCGATCGTCTTGTGGGTCCTTTTTCGGTTGCGTACATCCTTAATATTTGGACTAGTTAGTAACATTTAGTTGTTGTGTATTTGTTATTATTTTGAAATTAATATATTCTCATTATCAAAAAAATAGGGACACCAGCTGAAACACTAGTTTTTTGTTTCTCTCATGTCCCGGAAAACACCCGACCCCCTATAATAACCACCGTTTTTTTATTTAAACGACTCATGCAGATCCGAGAAAACGGGCTGGCCTGAAAATAGTTTTCGGGGAGCAGGAAACGAGCCACATAAAACACAATATACTGCCCATGTTTTCCGCGCTTGGGAGGTGAGGGTGGGTATTGCAGACACCTTCTCCCCGCTCTAACATCGCCGCCGATCTCCCGTCGCTTATTGCCTCTCCATCACAGTCATGAAGTACCCGCATCTGTCGGGCGTCGGATTCCGGCCGTGCCGCCTCCAATGGTACCTCATCGACATCGGCCAAACGGAAGCGGCAGGGCAGCCGTGTCCGTCAATGTTTTGTGCACAGAAACCAGAGATAAAAGTTGTTCTAAGCCCAGATAAAACCTTGCTACTACACTCTTGGAACTTGGCTCATCCAAGCCAATGTTTTTGGAGATATTTGCACAAAACCACCATATTTGTAGCAAACGTGTCAAACAACTAACATTTCAGGTTTCTTCTACATAGTAGTTAATTTTACTCGAACTGCGGTGTTTTTTTTTCGTTTTGCAATTTACTCTGTTTGTTTGTGAGACAAAGACGATGATAGTTTGCTTCATACTTACACAGAAAAAACGGAGGCACTTTATGAAGCCACACCGGTCTGCCCCGTTGTAGCCAATCACACAAAACGAGATCGTGCACAAATCAGCAACGGCAAACGACAGTTCATCGATCAGACGAGGGAAGAAACAAAGTTTACCCGGGGTCCCGTCCAGCAGCCCAATTACGGGCGCAAGCAAATCGCCACTACTGTACTCGCACTACTGCGCATCAAACCGCTGCTGCAGAGTGCAGGCACCTCTCCTCTCTGAGAGAGGTAGGTCGGGTGACAGCGGCCTGACCGGGGTGAGTAAATGGCACTGGCGGTCACACAACTCGTCCGCTATGTGCACTTAATTCACACAACTGGAGAACGTGATTTTTTGGTCACATAACTGGACTTTTGGTGCACGCAGGTCACAAACCCCACATGTCAGTCCGTTTTCCGTTGCAGGAGTGCTGACGTGGACACATAATTTTGCAGAAAACCCCCTGTATTTTTGGATATTTCGCAAAAAAAAACAAATTTGGGTCCAATTATAGGGTTTTTTTTGCGAAATGTCCAAAAATATAGGGGGTTTTCTGCAAAATTACGTGCACTCCTGCAACGGAAACGGACTGACATGTGGGGTTTGTGACCTGCGTGCACCAAAAGTCCAGTTGTGTGACCAAAAAATCACGTTCTCCAGTTGTGTGACTTAAGTGCACATAGCGGACGAGTTGTGTGACCGGCAGTGCCATTTACTCGACCGGGGTCTTTACTTACCCGTCAGATTCGCTGACGCTAGGTACCAAGTCGCATTGTTGACTTGGTTCGCCTTTTCACACTGCCGTCGGGTCAATTCTCCTCCAGTCGTCACAGCTGGCGTTCAGGCGTTTTTGCCCGCAGCGTAGATCCTGCGAGGACCGTGCACGGTGATGCATGTAAACCTTTTCGCCACCCTGCCGTCCTGCACGGTGATGGATTTGCCAAGGGGCGGAGCATGGTCAACATTCGATGCGGCCAGAGTCGATAGCATGCCTACCAAAAGGGCAGAAACAACGCACACAAGTCGCGTCCTCGACATGGTAGATTCTTGCATGAATTTTGTTGCTTTATTTTTAAACAATTTTCTCGATTGATATGTCCAACTAAGTAAAGAAAAAGAACACGAGTGAGTTATAAATTTTTATCGGATACATTTCTTGCTTATCGTTTATAAATTTCAAACAAAAATATTCAAATGGGCTTTTAACCGAAGGGTGTACTTGTAGTCATAGAAAACATCACATCTGTAGTGTAGTTTCAGTTGATTTATCTAAGAGAATTAGGTCGTTTAACCTACTAGAATTGTATAGTACAATTACGTCTTTTGAACTTTTTTAATGTGTTAGAAAGATTATTACCAATAATTGAGGAAATAAGTACTTGTTAATGGATTAACATGAGATGCTGGAAATGAAAACCCATCTTATACATTTTTTTTTGGAGAAACTTACATTTCCAATTATGCTTTTTTTTGTCGTTGTAGCCAACGACTCATGGATTTTAGTTGTGTACCAATTGCATGGCCTTGCATCAACGTCGAACCTCTTTTCGAGCGACACCAAAGCTACAATTCCATGTCATCCATCTATTGTTGGTTCCTCAGGCATAAACTTTTCGCATAGGGTTATTTGAGCATGTACTAGTTGCACATTCTTGTTTAAGACTCTTACAATAGGTTTATTATGTTCATCTACCACTTCTGCTACGAATTATGCATGGTATTCTACGTGTATTTGTCTTCATTAAGTTAGCTATATCATTCTCGCCATGAACTTCATAATTGAAATAAGTGTGTTAAATATTTAGAGGCTGTTTGGATGGGTACCAATACCAGCCTTACCAAAATATTGGTCGTGCCCTACCTTTTTGGCTACAGTTTGGTTCGCTACCAATTTTGGCTCGCCCTGGCCAGCTTGGGCGCGCCCACGTCTGGTTTTCGCCAAATCGCGGGCGAAACCGTGGCGCGGAAATCGACCGCCAAAATATTGGCAGCCAAATCTGGAGCGAGCAAGCCACCGAGGTATAAAAGGGTGGGTGCGCAATTTTTTTGCCTGTCCCCTTCACTTTCCCCTTCTCCTCACCTACGCGCACACAGAAGAACCACACAAGGGCACGATCTGCAGGCTGCTCCGGCGGCGTTTCCGCCGGCGTTTCTGCGTCAATACGAGCTGCTCCGGCGGCCGCCGGCGTTGCTGCACCTCTCGGCCCACTCTCTCACTCAACTCACACCAACAAGGTCAGTGCTCAAATCCCAATCGAAACCCACCCCAATCCCTTTTTTCTATGGCCGATTTACTTCAATCTTTGACCTCTTAGTTGGAGATATGCTGCACGTAGGTGCTACTTGCTAGATCCGATCTATTGCTTATCAAATCCTTGTTAGTTGCCTCCCGCAAAAAAGTCCCCATGTTAATTTCATCACATTAGTTGTATTGAACTTGATTTTGTAATATGTATCTCTCAGCAACTAAGGATTTTTAAGATGTGTCGAGATAGTTCATTTATCTCAGTGTGCTTATTTGACCCAGATGGACATGGACCAGCAACGATACATGTTAAGGCAGAGGATTCTATCTGTCATTGTCCTTCTGTTGGCTCTCTGGTATAGAAACCGAGATGGTAGAAAAAATAGAGGTAGAGGTCAAAAGTATGGTCCACTAGTTGAGAGGGACCTCTACAGGACTAATGTGCTAATTAGGCTTATTAACACATCAGATGCGACATGCATCAAGCAATTGAGGATGTCTCGAGCTGTATTTTACAAGCTATGTGATAGGCTAAGGCTGAAGAAGTTGTTAATTGACACATTTCATGTTTCGGTAGAGGAACAAGTTGCAATGTTCCTATACATGGTGGGTCAACATCACACGAATTCATGTGTTGGATTCTGGTTTTGGCGATCTAGTGAAACAGTGAGCAGATACTTCAATATTGTCCTGCGTGCAATGGGGGAGTTAGCACGTGATCTCATTTATATTAGATCAACGGATACACACACAAAAATCACTAGCAGCCCGAACAGATTCTACCCCTACTTTGAGGTAACTCTGAGACTGTAGATTTTAGTATTTATTATACAAGATCAATCTTTCCCAAGCTTGATATACGCTACTCTTTCGTATTCATAGGGATGTATAGGGGCACTAGATGGCACTCATGTTAAGGCTTGTGTTCCTGCCCACATGGTGGACAAATTTAGGGGCCGAAAGTCATACCCCTCCCAAGCGTGATTTATTAGCTCAGCAAATGTGAGAAGATAAACAGAGTGCTGGGGAATGAGGCTGATGATACCCGACTTAGTGCTTTTGATATCTCCATGCTAGGGAACTTTTGTAGTGTGAAGCGTTTGATTGTAATGGACTTATGTAACTTGTTTAATCCTTGTAAGATTGTTCTACTTATGTAACTTGTTTAATCCTTGTAAGATTGTAATGGACTTATGTAACTTGTTTAATCCTTGTAAGATTGTTCTACTTATTTAAGTTCCTTGGCTGGTTATATTTTATTTCTGTCCTGCTATATTATGTTTGTAGTACCAATCTGCAGATCATGGGGAAGCTTAAGCTCCCTGTCAAGAGTGAGGATGACTGCAACTCTCGTGATAAGTACATAACCTGGACTGATGAGGCCACAAGGTTTATGCTTGACTGGTATATTGAGCTTCGTAAGGACAAACCATCAACTTTAAAGTTCAAGAAACAACACCACTTGCAGTGTGCCGATGCTCTAAATGGCAAGTTTTCTCTTGGAGCCACTCAAAACCAAGTGGATCGACATTATCGTTCGTGCAAGGAGAAGTGGAGCTGGGTGCGACGGGCCATGAGCAATAGTGGCAATGGCTTTGAGGCTAGCACCTGCAAATTTACACTTTCCGAGTCAGAAAAGCAACATCTCAGTGTAAGTGTTTATGTCATGGTCTGAAATCAATTTTTAGTTACTCTTATTGTCTTTTCTTTATGCTTGTTTCTCATGTTTTGTTCTTGTCTTGCGTGACAGAAAACTACAATCAATTATCTTACTAGACCCATCAGGTTCTTCCACCAGTTGGAAGAGTTGTTCTCTGACCAATCTCAAGCTGATGGCTCACTCGCAATAGACCAAACCACTGTCAATGTGGATGATGGTAATGATGACAATGAGGATCTGGTGGAACTTGGAGGCTATCCAATTCCAGTAGACAGCGATGAAGCTGACTCTGATATCATTGGTCGCCACAGTCCTAAACTTGAGTTCGACGGCAATCCTTTAAACAAGAAGCGCAAGCGTGTGTCATCATCACCTTCCAAGAACCCAACCAAGGTCAAAGCAAACAACAAGGGCAAGGTATCTAATGATGATATGGCAGCTAGCATTAAGAAGCTAGCTGACTCTCTTGCAGCCCCTATTATTCCTGTGCAACCAATGCCACCTGCAGATCCTTATGCAAATCTTTGGAAGCGAATAAATTCCCTAACCTTCACAGCTAAGGATAAACTTGAGATTGCAGCCTATCTATCCAAGCCAGATCAAGATATCTTTCGTAGTTACCTCAACAATTCCGATGATGCAGTGCTTCAAGAGTGGGTCATTAGCTACTTTGAACCTCAATTTCATCATGCTGGCCGTGATGGTGGATCTACAGCTGGTCACTGAACTGCCATGAACTTAGTTAGTTTCTGGCTACCTTTTGTTTATCACTAGGAATACTTTAGCTCCTAGTGGTGGAATGGACACCCTATATTATGCATATTTTGTGTATATTGAGCACACTTGGTTGTGTGGCTGGCTGTAGCATCTCAAATGGTCTGGTTAAGGGTCGGTTAGTATGTGAACTTGATTTTGTGGCTGGCTGTAGCATCTCCACTTTGATTTATCTGATGTACCAAACAATATATGGGATGTTTAATGTATTGAACCATGTCAATGTGAAAATCGCTTAGTTAATCCCATTATCATATATGTATCTTATAAATACATGTTAACCTGTTTGTTGTCAGGCAAGTTATGAGATACGGAACCAAACCAAACAACAGCCAATGAAACGTGCCAAATATTTGGCAAGTCATTTGGCATGAAACCAAATGGAAGCCAATGCGTTTACCAAAATTTTGGCAGGTACTATGGGCTACAATCCAAACAGAAACAAGTTGCCAATATTTTGGCTATGCCCCGTATTTGGTCATGCCAATATTTTGGTAGGGCTAGATGGGGCTCAATCCTAGAGGCTGTTTGGATGGGTACCAATACCAGCCTTACCAAAATATTGGTCGTGCCCTACCTTTTTGGCTACAGTTTGGTTCGCTACCAATTTTGGCTCGCCCTGGCCAGCTTGGACGCGCCCACGTCTGGTTTTCGCCAAATCGCGGGCGAAACCGTGGCGCGGAAATCGACCGCCAAAATATTGGCAGCCAAATCTGGAGCGAGCAAGCCACCGAGGTATAAAAGGGTGGGTGCGCAATTTTTTTGCCTGTCCCCTTCACTTTCCCCTTCTCCTCACCTGCGCGCACACAGAAGAACCACACAAGGGCACGATCTGCAGGCTGCTCCGGCGGCGTTTCCGCCGGCGTTTCTGCGTCAATACGAGCTGCTCCGGCGGCCGCCGGCGTTGCTGCACCTCTCGGCCCACTCTCTCACTCAACTCACACCAACAAGGTCAGTGCTCAAATCCCAATCGAACCCCACCCAAATCCCTTTTTTCTATGGCCGATTTACTTCAATCTTTGACCTCTTAGTTGGAGATATGCTGCACGTAGGTGCTACTTGCTAGATCTGATCTATTGCTTATCAAATCCTTGTTAGTTGCCTCCCGCAAAAAAGTCACCATGTTAATTTCATCACATTAGTTGTATTGAACTTGATTTTGTAATATGTATCTCTCAGCAACTAAGGATTTTTAAGATGTGTCGAGATAGTTCATTTATCTCAGTGTGCTTATTTGACCCAGATGGACATGGACCAGCAACGATACATGTTAAGGCAGAGGATTCTATCTGTCATTGTCCTTCTGTTGGCTCTCTGGTATAGAAACCGAGATGGTAGAAAAAATAGAGGTAGAGGTCAAAAGTATGGTCCACTAGTTGAGAGGGACCTCTACAGGACTAATGTGCTAATTAGGCTTATTAACACATCAGATGCGACATGCATCAAGCAATTGAGGATGTCTCGAGCCGTATTTTACAAGCTATGTGATAGGCTAAGGCTGAAGAAGTTGTTAATTGACACATTTCATGTTTCGGTAGAGGAACAAGTTGCAATGTTCCTATACATGGTGGGTCAACATCACACGAATTCATGTGTTGGATTCTGGTTTTGGCGATCTAGTGAAACAGTGAGCAGATACTTCAATATTGTCCTGCGTGCAATGGGGGAGTTAGCACGTGATCTCATTTATATTAGATCAACGGATACACACACAAAAATCACTAGCAGCCCGAACAGATTCTACCCCTACTTTGAGGTAACTCTGAGACTGTAGATTTTAGTATTTATTATACAAGATCAATCTTTCCCAAGCTTGATATACGCTACTCTTTCGTATTCATAGGGATGTATAGGGGCACTAGATGGCACTCATGTTAAGGCTTGTGTTCCTGCCCACATGGTGGACAAATTTAGGGGCCGAAAGTCATACCCCTCCCAAGCGTGATTTATTAGCTCAGCAAATGTGGGAAGATAAACAGAGTGCTGGGGAATGAGGCTGATGATACCCCGACTTAGTGCTTTTGATATCTCCATGCTAGGGAACTTTTGTAGTGTGAAGCGTTTGATTGTAATGGACTTATGTAACTTGTTTAATCCTTGTAAGATTGTTCTACTTATGTAACTTGTTTAATCCTTGTAAGATTGTAATGGACTTAAGTAACTTGTTTAATCCTTGTAAGATTGTTCTACTTATTTAAGTTCCTTGGCTGGTTATATTTTATTTCTGTCCTGCTATATTATGTTTGTAGTACCAATCTGCAGATCATGGGGGAGCTTAAGCTCCCTGTCAAGAGTGAGGATGACTGCAACTCTCGTGATAAGTACATAACCTGGACTGATGAGGCCACAAGGTTTATGCTTGACTGGTATATTGAGCTTCGTAAGGACAAACCATCAACTTTCAAGTTCAAGAAACAACACCACTTGCAGTGTGCCGATGCTCTAAATGGCAAGTTTTCTCTTGGAGCCACTCAAAACCAAGTGGATCGACATTATCGTTCGTGCAAGGAGAAGTGGAGCTGGGTGCGACGGGCCATGAGCAATAGTGGCAATGGCTTTGAGGCTAGCACCTGCAAATTTACACTTTCCGAGTCAGAAAAGCAACATCTCAGTGTAAGTGTTTATGTCATGGTCTGAAATCAATTTTTAGTTACTCTTATTGTCTTTTCTTTATGGTTGTTTCTCATGTTTTGTTCTTGTCTTGCGTGACAGAAAACTACAATCAATTATCTTACTAGACCCATCAGGTTCTTCCACCAGTTGGAAGAGTTGTTCTCTGACCAATCTCAAGCTGATGGCTCACTCGCAATAGACCAAACCACTGTCAATGTGGATGATGGTAATGATGACAATGAGGATCTGGTGGAACTTGGAGGCTATCCAATTCCAGTAGACAGCGATGAAGCTGACTCTGATATCATTGGTCGCCACAGTCCTAAACTTGAGTTCGACGGCAATCCTTTAAACAAGAAGCGCAAGCGTGTGTCATCATCACCTTCCAAGAACCCAACCAAGGTCAAAGCAAACAACAAGGGCAAGGTATCTAATGATGATATGGCAGCTAGCATTAAGAAGCTAGCTGACTCTCTTGCAGCCCCTATTATTCCTGTGCAACCAATGCCACCTGCAGATCCTTATGCAAATCTTTGGAAGCGAATAAATTCCCTAACCTTCACAGCTAAGGATAAACTTGAGATTGCAGCCTATCTATCCAAGCCAGATCAAGATATCTTTCGTAGTTACCTCAACAATTCCGATGATGCAGTGCTTCAAGAGTGGGTCATTAGCTACTTTGAACCTCAATTTCATCATGCTGGCCGTGATGGTGGATCTACAGCTGGTCACTGAACTGCCATGAACTTAGTTAGTTTCTGGCTACCTTTTGTTTATCACTAGGAATACTTTAGCTCCTAGTGGTGGAATGGACACCCTATATTATGCATATTTTGTGTATATTGAGCACACTTGGTTGTGTGGCTGGCTGTAGCATCTCAAATGGTCTGGTTAAGGGTCGGTTAGTATGTGAACTTGATTTTGTGGCTGGCTGTAGCATCTCCACTTTGATTTATCTGATGTACCAAACAGTATATGGGATGTTTAATGTATTGAACCATGTCAATGTGAAAATCGCTTAGTTAATCCCATTATCATATATGTATCTTATAAATACATGTTAACCTGTTTGTTGTCAGGCAAGTTATGAGATACGGAACCAAACCAAACAACAGCCAATGAAACGTGCCAAATATTTGGCAAGTCATTTGGCATGAAACCAAATGGAAGCCAATGCGTTTACCAAAATTTTGGCAGGTACTATGGGCTACAATCCAAACAGAAACAAGTTGCCAATATTTTGGCTATGCCCCGTATTTGGTCATGCCAATATTTTGGTAGGGCTAGATGGGGCTCAATCCTAGAGGCTGTTTGGATGGGTACCAATACCAGCCTTACCAAAATATTGGTCGTGCCCTACCTTTTTGGCTACAGTTTGGTTCGCTACCAATTTTGGCTCGCCCTGGCCAGCTTGGGCGCGCCCACGTCTGGTTTTCGCCAAATCGCGGGCGAAACCGTGGCGCGGAAATCGACCGCCAAAATATTGGCAGCCAAATCTGGAGCGAGCAAGCCACCGAGGTATAAAAGGGTGGGTGCGCAATTTTTTTGCCTGTCCCCTTCACTTTCCCCTTCTCCTCACCTGCGCGCACACAGAAGAACCACACAAGGGCACGATCTGCAGGCTGCTCCGGCGGCGTTTCCGCCGGCGTTTCTGCGTCAATACGAGCTGCTCCGGCGGCCGCCGGCGTTGCTGCACCTCTCGGCCCACTCTCTCACTCAACTCACACCAACAAGGTCAGTGCTCAAATCCCAATCGAACCCCACCCCAATCCCTTTTTTCTATGGCCGATTTACTTCAATCTTTGACCTCTTAGTTGGAGATATGCTGCACGTAGGTGCTACTTGCTAGATCTGATCTATTGCTTATCAAATCCTTGTTAGTTGCCTCCCGCAAAAAAGTCCCCATGTTAATTTCATCACATTAGTTGTATTGAACTTGATTTTGTAATATGTATCTCTCAGCAACTAAGGATTTTTAAGATGTGTCGAGATAGTTCATTTATCTCAGTGTGCTTATTTGACCCAGATGGACATGGACCAGCAACGATACATGTTAAGGCAGAGGATTCTATCTGTCATTGTCCTTCTGTTGGCTCTCTGGTATAGAAACCGAGATGGTAGAAAAAATAGAGGTAGAGGTCAAAAGTATGGTCCACTAGTTGAGAGGGACCTCTACATGACTAATGTGCTAATTAGGCTTATTAACACATCAGATGCGACATGCATCAAGCAATTGAGGATGTCTCGAGCTGTATTTTACAAGCTATGTGATAGGCTAAGGCTGAAGAAGTTGTTAATTGACACATTTCATGTTTCGGTAGAGGAACAAGTTGCAATGTTCCTATACATGGTGGGTCAACATCACACGAATTCATGTGTTGGATTCTGGTTTTGGCGATCTAGTGAAACAGTGAGCAGATACTTCAATATTGTCCTGCGTGCAATGGAGGAGTTAGCACGTGATCTCATTTATATTAGATCAACGGATACACACACAAAAATCACTAGCAGCCCGAACAGATTCTACCCCTACTTTGAGGTAACTCTGAGACTGTAGATTTTAGTATTTATTATACAAGATCAATCTTTCCCAAGCTTGATATACGCTACTCTTTCGTATTCATAGGGATGTATAGGGGCACTAGATGGCACTCATGTTAAGGCTTGTGTTCCTGCCCACATGGTGGACAAATTTAGGGGCCGAAAGTCATACCCCTCCCAAGCGTGATTTATTAGCTCAGCAAATGTGAGAAGATAAACAGAGTGCTGGGGAATGAGGCTGATGATACCCCGACTTAGTGCTTTTGATATCTCCATGCTAGGGAACTTTTGTAGTGTGAAGCGTTTGATTGTAATGGACTTATGTAACTTGTTTAATCCTTGTAAGATTGTTCTACTTATGTAACTTGTTTAATCCTTGTAAGATTGTAATGGACTTATGTAACTTGTTTAATCCTTGTAAGATTGTTCTACTTATTTAAGTTCCTTGGCTGGTTATATTTTATTTATGTCCTGCTATATTATGTTTGTAGTACCAATCTGCAGATCATGGGGAAGCTTAAGCTCCCTGTCAAGAGTGAGGATGACTGCAACTCTCGTGATAAGTACATAACCTGGACTGATGAGGCCACAAGGTTTATGCTTGACTGGTATATTGAGCTTCGTAAGGACAAACCAGCAACTTTCAAGTTCAAGAAACAACACCACTTGCAGTGTGCCGATGCTCTAAATGGCAAGTTTTCTCTTGGAGCCACTCAAAACCAAGTGGATCGACATTATCGTTCGTGCAAGGAGAAGTGGAGCTGGGTGCGACGGGCCATGAGCAATAGTGGCAATGGCTTTGAGGCTAGCACCTGCAAATTTACACTTTCCGAGTCAGAAAAGCAACATCTCAGTGTAAGTGTTTATGTCATGGTCTGAAATCAATTTTTAGTTACTCTTATTGTCTTTTCTTTATGCTTGTTTCTCATGTTTTGTTCTTGTCTTGCGTGACAGAAAACTACAATCAATTATCTTACTAGACCCATCAGGTTCTTCCACCAGTTGGAAGAGTTGTTCTCTGACCAATCTCAAGCTGATGGCTCACTCGCAATAGACCAAACCACTGTCAATGTGGATGATGGTAATGATGACAATGAGGATCTGGTGGAACTTGGAGGCTATCCAATTCCAGTAGACAGCGATGAAGCTGACTCTGATATCATTGGTCGCCACAGTCCTAAACTTGAGTTCGACGGCAATCCTTTAAACAAGAAGCGCAAGCGTGTGTCATCATCACCTTCTAAGAACCCAACCAAGGTCAAAGCAAACAACAAGGGCAAGGTATCTAATGATGATATGGCAGCTAGCATTAAGAAGCTAGCTGACTCTCTTGCAGCCCCTATTATTCCTGTGCAACCAATGCCACCTGCAGATCCTTATGCAAATCTTTGGAAGCGAATAAATTCCCTAACCTTCACAGCTAAGGATAAACTTGAGATTGCAGCCTATCTATCCAAGCCAGATCAAGATATCTTTCGTAGTTACCTCAACAATTCCGATGATGCAGTGCTTCAAGAGTGGGTCATTAGCTACTTTGAACCTCAATTTCATCATGCTGGCCGTGATGGTGGATCTACAGCTGGTCACTGAACTGCCATGAACTTAGTTAGTTTCTGGCTACCTTTTGTTTATCACTAGGAATACTTTAGCTCCTAGTGGTGGTATGGACACCCTATATTATGCATATTTTGTGTATATTGAGCACACTTGGTTGTGTGGCTGGCTGTAGCATCTCAAATGGTCTGGTTAAGGGTCGGTTAGTATGTGAACTTGATTTTGTGGCTGGCTGTAGCATCTCCACTTTGATTTATCTGATGTATCAAACAGTATATGGGATGTTTAATGTATTGAACCATGTCAATGTGAAAATCGCTTAGTTAATCCCATTATCATATATGTATCTTATAAATACATGTTAACCTGTTTGTTGTCAGGCAAGTTATGAGATACGGAACCAAACCAAACAACAGCCAATGAAACGTGCCAAATATTTGGCAAGTCATTTGGCATGAAACCAAATGGAAGCCAATGCGTTTGCCAAATTTTTGGCAGGTACTATGGGCTACAATCCAAACAGAAACAAGTTGCCAATATTTTGGCTATGCCCCGTATTTGGCCATGCCAATATTTTGGTAGGGCTAGATGGGGCTCAATCCAAACAGCCTCTTAATGTTTTAGTCACGACACTCCTTGACTGTTGGTAGATTGTTGGTTGGCATATTATCAATTTGTAGTAGTTCATGAGGTAATGTTGTTTAAAAATTAATATGTGTCAAGGCTAAGTTTATATTGGGCCTTTTGAATTACATGAGTGTTGTATTTTATGGCTTGACATTTCAAAGAAAAATTGCAAGAATAAAAGAGGTATGTAAATGATTATTGGATAGTTTTGCTTTTTTGTTTTTTGTTTTTGGTTGCTCACCACATATACCATATGGTTATTGGATAGTTTTGCTCGACGGAAAGAAGAAGTCAAATGACAATTAGAGTTCACCTTCACGTAAGGGGTGTCGAGCCAATCGAATGGACGTGTGGTTCGTATAATCTGCACTCCAGATGGTAGACTGGGAAGGTGAAGAAACTCAATATAAACATATTGACACGGTGACCTCGTCGCTGACCTCATCACATGTATGGCATGTCGGACAATCCAGGGTCAACGCACATGAATGTCATGGACGTACATGAATTTCCTGGATGTTACTTTCTGTCTTTTCTAACACGGATGATTTCTATATTGTTATTGCAAACTTGCAGTATTATAATTAACTCCCACAATATGATTAACGCAACACGTAATTAGTCTACGTGGACGCTTGTGGTGCCTTGTTTTTCTATTTTGTTGCAATTATACTAATTTAATATCGATTCTTTGTCCTAAGTCCACGCTGCGAACGTCGATTCTAAAATCCACGCAAATTTTCATGTTCTGATTTACAATGAGGATTACCGCGTCTTTTTTGTATCTGATGAATAAACTATTAAAAGCATGGAGCTGATGTTTTTTCGAGTATGTGAAAAAGTATGTAAAATCTTCATCTACTTATTACCCACATATCCACTACAATTTTTCGTTCATCTCATAGTGCACATATTCTTACCAAAATCGCATAGTCTAGAGAGAAACGAATTAGACAAACAAATTTCTCTACTATAAAAGCACGTTGATTTTACACAACAAGAGCTATATACTACATTTGTTGGACTAAATTTTTTATTCGAGATTGCCGGGGGGGAAGAGGGTTCCCCACCGGTTGTTATATAACTCGAAGTAAATGCCCACCAAAGGGGCATCGACCGCACAACACATACAAAAGTTTCAGCAGAAAAACAGGGGGTAAGGGGGAGAGTTACATCAAGGTCGGGGGAGTCCGACAAACAAGGAAAGTCATAAGGAGCGGCTAGAAATGTAGCCACGGATAGTGTCAATGTCGGGCCGAGCCGAGGTCGGGAAGCGGTGACCCCAAAGGTCGATGTCGTCGGCGGCTCGGCGGAGGATCTCGGAGGGTGTGGAAGACTTCGCGTTAAAGGTGGCGTCGTTGCGGGCCTTCCACCGGTTCCACAAGATGGCTGCCACCCCCAGGCGCCACACTTCGAGCCGAAGTGTGATAGCAGCCGGACACTGAATACTCCAGAGAGAGGCAGTCGGCGTGGTCACGACCCCAAGCCTCCTCCAAGTGTCGCGGGAAACGGGGCAGTCGTAGAAGATGTGGCAGCAGGTCTCGATGTCCCTGCATCGCTCGCACGCGTTGGTAGGCGCACAACCCTTGTAGTGAAGGTTTGCGCGCGAACTAAGGCGGCTAGCGTCGGCGAGGTGGCAGAAAATCTTTATCTTGGAGGGGAGGCGGGATCCCCAGGCGATGATGGCGGAGGCGTCGAGCTAGCCGCCGGTGGCCAAGGCACGGTAGAAGGAGCGGGAGGTGACGGCGGTGTCGGCCCCCCACGCCATGCGTCTCTCGTCCTCGAGAGTGTCGAGCAGCAGGTCGTCGATGATGAGCTGGACGTCGCGAAGCTCGCAAGCCGCGGCAGTCGCCGTGGTTGGAGAGGCAGACCGTCGGAGGAGACCGCAGCGACGGTGATGTGAGGCCTGGTACAGTGGGAGAACAAAGCAGGGTATCTGACTTGGACGGTGCAGAAACGTGACGCCCGTTGTTGGACTAAATTAACAACTACGAGTAAAATTCACCATCTAAAATCCTCACTATTCGTGCTCACTTCTTTAATTTGATTTCCTCAAGTTATTCGTCTAGAGCTTGTTATTTGGCTAAAGGACTGGAAAAATATCCATCAACATCTAAATCTGACCTAATAATTATATCCCAAAGCTTGTTTCTGCAAATTGTGGCTTGACGTTAGCGAAAAAGTGCAAGCAATTTTCATAACAGATTTGCAACTAGGAAAATTTCATAGCATCGATCAAGTCGAATGGGTGGATAGGTCAAACAGCGAACGAGTCACGTTCATCGCTGCAGAAAAGAATGAAAGAAAGATGACACCTGTGGACTTTTGAGCTCAGAATTCGTGAGCTCACTCGCCACGTACGAAGGCCGGCCGCAACCGTATGCCCGAGCTCAAGCTGCCACCTTTCCGCTGATCCATCACACGAGCCGTTCGTTCCAACGAAACGCATAAAACCACGACGACGCCACACTCCCAGACAAGGGTCTGTCGTCGACGTCGAGCTCGGGCGCGATCCCTTCCTGGCTAAGGATTCCCTCTCTTCTTCTTCTCTCTCCCGGGCGGCGCATAAAACCATGACGACGCCACACTCCCAGCCAAGCCACAAAGCACCCAAGCCCCAAAAGAATTCTTAAACAATGCCCACCAAAGCACCGGCCAGCCTCGCTCGCGCTCTCCCCCCACCACTCTGCCGCCGCCGCCGCCGCTGGTAAATAGTGCCCGCCCGCTTCATGGGCGCCGCGCGTCCACGGCGCTGGAGGCTCCCCTTCCAACGCAGCGCACCGTCCTCGCCATCCCCCTCCAAGTCCTCCTCCTTGCTCGCCGTCCCCTACTCGCCCGCGCGCTCCGCGGCGGCAGCTGAGACGGAGAGGAAAGGGCGAGAGGAGCAGGAGGCCGCGCCGCCGGAGTTCGTGTGCCCGATCTTGGGCGCGCTCATGGCCGACCCGGTGATCCTGCCGTCCGGCCAGACGTACGAGCGCGCCTGCCTCCAGGCCTGCGCGGACCTCTCCTTCTTTCCCCCCGGCGCGGGTCTGGTTCCGACGCCATGATACCCAACTCGGCGCTCAAGGCGGCCATCGGTACCTGGTGCGCACGCTCCGGCCGAGCGGCGCCGCGGCTGCCGTCCAAAGAAGCTGTTCGGGAGGCCGTGCTCCGGGCGATGCCTCCTACGGCAGCGGAGGCCAAGTCTGTTAGGACTAGGAGGGCGGCGATGGCGTGCGAGTCCAACTCGTCCTACTCCTCGCCGGCCTCCGCCGCGTCGACGTCGACGTACACGTCGTCCTCGGAGATCACCCCCGCGGAGGAGGATGCCGTGGCCGCCCCGAAGCCCGTGGTGGCCCAGGCAGTGGAGTTTGCGGTTGACCCGTTGGAGGACGAGGTGGTGGCGACGGTGATGGACGCGGACGAGGACGGGGAGGTGGCGGCGGCGCTGGCCGTGCTCCGGGAGGCCACGCGGGAGAGCCCCGAGCGCCGGCGCGCGCTATGCACGCCGCGGCTGCTCGCGGCGCTCCGGAGGGTGCTGCTCATCCCCCGGCACGCGTCGGCGCGCGTCGACGCGACCGCCGCGCTAGTCAACCTTTCCCTCGAGCCGGCGAACAAGGTGCGCATCGTCCGCGCGGGCGCCGTGCCGGCGCTCGTCGAGGTGCTCCGCTCGGTTGGCTCGGCGCCGGAGGCCCGCGAGCACGCGGCCGGCGCGCTGTTCGGGCTCGCGCTCAACGAGGAGAACCGCGCCGCTATCGGCGTGCTGGGCGCGGTGCCGCCCTTGCTCGACCTCCTCACCTCCCCCGCCCATCACCCGCGCGCGCGCCGCGACGCCGGGATGGCCATCTACCACCTCTCCCTCGCCGCCGTCAACCAGTCCAAAGTCGCGCGCTTTCCTGGTGCCCCCAAGGCCCTGCTCACCGTCGCGTCCAGCGTCGCCGAGCCGACGTCCATTAGGAGGCTGGCGCTCATGGTCGTGTGCAACGTGGGCGCCTGCGCGGAGGGCCGCGCCGCGCTGATGGACGCCGGCGCCGTGGCGGCCGTGTCCGGCATCCTCCTCTCCGCTAACGACACTCGCATCGCGGAGCTGGAGGAGTGGTGCGTGGCCGCGATCTACGCGCTGAGCCGCGGCAGCTTAAGGTTCCGTGGCCTGGCGCGCGCCGCGGGGGCCGACAAGGCGCTCCGGCGCGTGGCCGAGGAGGGCACTCCTGGCGGCGTCCGGCGCGAGATGGCGAGGAAGACGCTCCGCGCGATGCGGAGTGACCTGGACGACGAGGCCGAGGCGGACCTGACCGGCAGCAGCCTCGAGTGCGGCGACGGCGAGGACTGCGGCGGGAGTATCGTGTCCGACGGACTGATGTCGTTCCGGCGCCGGCAGCGCGAGGTCGTGTCGTCGTCCGGCGGCAACACCGCCGAGTTCTGAACCACAATTCCTACTCCGTCTGTCATTTGTCTGTAAATTCGCACCATTGGAATGTTCACGTGAGAATTAGAGTTCATCTTCGTTTCGGAACGGTGATTGATCAATGGGGAAAGTGTAATGAATGAAGTGGTTGTGCGATTTGCTAGCTCTCACGAATTAATCCGGGATGAGCAAATGTTTCACTCACGCGAGTTGTCGAGTATTGCTAGCTCGTGCTGTGCTGGAGCTACTGACGCTGGATCGAGTTGGCTCGTGTGCCGGACAAAGAAGCTGTTGGGATAGTTGGTTGGGCGTTGCTTGCAGGCCAGAACATCCTTTGTTCTCTCCGTACTTTGCAACACACACTCCCAGAGGAAACACCCTTGTGTGTTGTTTCTATCTGTAAATAAAACTATCTTTGTGCTCTTGATCCGTTCTTGCTGGATTGCTCCATGCGTTGCTTCGTTGGCCTCCGCTGGAGTAGGCCAGTCCACCATTCGTCGCGATGGATCTTTCGACAAGATGAGTTGTCCCTCACAATCTCTCTCTTCAGATTTCTCCTTTGACAAAAGATGAGCGGACGATCAATAGATACAACAATAGCATCACATTTTGCGATTCGTTCATCACTGGACGTGGGCAAAATCTACGATAACCCCCAGTTCGCGCGCCTTCTATCATATGCCCCCCTTTGTGGGTCACAGACATGTGACCCACAAAGGGGGGCATATGATAGAAGGCGCGCGAACTGGGGGGTTATCATCAATTGCCCCCTGGACGTGTTGTGCCTCTACATGGCTCGTTCACGACTACTCGACTAGTGTGAGTTTGATCTCTGCTATTCGTCCGATCTGAACCTGAGTTTCTTCCATTGAAATGGTGAGAGTTCAGACTGCCTTTCCATGTAGGACCCTCCAGTGAGAACTTGACCTTTTGCATCGTCTCCATGTCTTCCGTGATTCCCAGATGCCGCCTCTACTTTTTTCCGAGAGCATGGAATGGAGACGACCATTTCTTAGCTCGAGCACACAAATTCGAATGAGTGGTTGACCCGTTGGAGCTGACCGGCAGCAGCCTCGAGTGCGGCGACGGGGATGATTGTGGCGGAAGCATCGTGTCAGACGGGCTCATGTCGTTCCGGCGCCGGCAGCGCGAGGTCGGGGCATCGTCGGGCGCCGAGTTCTGAACCACGATTCCTCCGTCATTTGATTGTAAATTCACACCATTAGACGTTCGTGGCTGTCACGCGAGAATTAGAGCTGTTGGGGTTGGTTGGGTGTTGCTTGCTGGCCAGAACATCCTTTGTTCTCTCCGTACTTTGCCAAGAACCATGTGTGTTGTTTCTTTCTGTAAATTAAAAAAAAATCCTTCTGCTCTCGATCCATTCCCGCTCGATTTCTCAATGCGTTGCTTCGTTGGTATCTGCTGGCGTAGGCCATGCCACCATGCGTCGCGATGGATCTTTGACAAACGACGATAGTGATCAACTGAATCTATATATACAAAATAAGCAGTGGAGAGTTTTTGCTCCCTCCCATTCAAAAAAATTGAAAAACATATTTATAAGACTTTAAAAAATTCTGAAAAAAAATCGGAGGATTGTTAATGATATATCCTACAAACGTGTAAAAGATCAAATTCAAATAAGTTGTATTTTGAGCTACAAAAAAATAACAAAAAAATGTGGATCTAAGTATACATATTTTCAAATCTCTAAGTTTGATCAGATTTGTTTTTTTTTGTTGAGGCCAAAATATAAAGTATTTTGAATTGAAAATTTACACGTTGTTGGGATATATCATCAACTACATACATATAGAATTATTTAAAGCTCATAAATATGATTTCCAATTTTTTTAAATGGGAGGGAGCAGTGTGCCCGGGAGCAAAAAGCTTTTTCCGCAAAATAAGTCTATATTCAGATTAGCTACTTTGTCTTATATACAAGTGAACGGAGGGAGTATTTGCGATGCTCCGCTATTCTATGTACCGGTGCAAATATTTTACTACTAGTTGCACCTGCAACCCATTATCGGATGCCTCATTTGGGAATTTTCAAAAATTACAAGATAAATCATGGACATGGATTATGTCATGTCTTATGGACACAAAAAGTTTCATCCAAAAACATGACCTATGTGACACAACATAATCTATATCCATGATTTATTTCGTAATATTTGAAATCTTTGAAGAAGGGCATCTGGTGCGGGTGCAACTAGCTATAAATAGTAGTTTCCCCTTGCAAGTCCTATCTTCATATTTCTTCCATGAAAAACGATGAGGGGACGATCAACACACATAATAGCATCATTTTTTTTCGATTCGTTCATTACTCGGCCATGCAAGTTTGTTCAGTCGAATCGTGTTTCTACATGACTCCTTCATTTTTTGTGAGTTTGATCCATGAATTTTTACCCGGGATCTGAACATGAATTCTTCCATTCGAAATGGTGAGAGTTTAAAGAAAGAAATGGTGAGAGTTAAGGCTCTGACTTTCTCCTGCAAAAGATAATGGACGCGGTACTCTTGTCTGCCTTTCCATGTGGGAATTTGACCTTTTGCACCGTCTCCGTGGCCTGCGTGATTCCCAGATGCCGCCTCTGCTTTATCCGAGAGTATGGAGACGACCATTTCTTAACTCGAGCACTGCTCCGGAGTATTCTCGGTCTTAACTGAAACTATCGCAGAAGTTTTCATATTGGGCATGAAACTGTCGACATTTTAGATGGAAAATTGTCGACATATTTTGCAACACAGAGAAGTTGATTCAGAACGCAACAGTAGAGGTAGGTCGAGTCCAATCAGTCCATAATAACCAAACATGAGGATGACTCCAACGGGACGACGCAAACGGACACCTCTTTTGGTCCGTTTGCGTCGCCGTCCGGCCGGGCGGACAGGGTGCGGACACGACGAATTCGGCAGTGCCCCCAACGGTGGTGCCGACCCATTTGAGCGGACAACAGCAGAAAACGAAAACTGAAGAACGAGGAAGCAAGCAGACGACCGGCAATCCATCAAGCTTTAAAAATCACACAAAAAATTCCATTGGCAACAACAAAAAAAGGCTAATCAATAAGTTTTCATTACAATCCTAACCATTGTCCAAAAGAAGAAAATATAAAGCAGGCGACGGCGAGGCAACCGCCGACTAGACCAGGCGCACGCTAGCTCTCCTCTCAGGCGTTCATCCAGTGCCGGCCCGCGCTGCCTTCTAGCTCCTCCAATCTTCCACCGATTCTTCTCACTTCGTTGGGCAATAAAGAATCAAAGAAAAAGGATAGGGATTGGAGCTGCACGGATGAGATTGGGGATTTTGGTCGACTTGGAGAGTGAAGCAGAGTTGGAAGCGCGGTGGTGGAGATGGCCGCTAGCTTGTACGTACCTCGGGCCGCCAACCACTGCGCCAGGCTGCTGCTCGATGCGGTCCTCCGCCTCCATGGCGCATCGTCGCCGCCAACCTCGGGCCGTCAACCCCACACGTCCTCGCGGCCATGGCGCATCGGGTGCAGAGGCCGAGGTCTCCATGGTCGTCGCCGAGGCTGACGCCGTCCTCCGCCTCCGGGGCCTCGCCATGGTCATCGCCGATGGGTCGAGTTGGGAGGAGCTCGTGCTACTCACCGCCGTCGCCGTCTCTCGCACTCGATGCGGTGGGGATTTTTCTAGGAGAGAGACTAGTGCGGTAGGTGGGAGAAGGAGAGAGGTGATTTGTTCGGCTGCCATGTGGGCCAACACGCGGACACGGGAGGACATGCGAGGACAGAGCGGACGTTGTTTTCTCTCCGTTTCTGTCCGTCCCCGATGCATCGGTGACCCAAATTTGGGCCAGGGATGCGTCGGCCCGGACAGAAACGGAGCACGAAACGGACCAACCGGATGAATGCGTCGCATGGTTGGGGCCTGAATTTTCCCATCCGGACAGAAACAGACTCGATGGGTCGCCCCGTTGGAGTCATCCTGATCTGCAGCAAAAGGCTGACATTATTTAAGACTATGCATGTCCCTCGGTCCTCTAATGTCAACGCTGAGCAGGCTGGTGCCATGTGAGGATGGTCAGAGTAGGCAGCTGAGCGTAGTCCAAAAAAAAAAAAAAGTAGGCAGCTGAGCTGACTGGGGTCGTGTTATTCAGTGGAAAGAAGATATTGACCTAACTTGGATTAAGCTTCTTGGAGGTAAAGTTTGGGTGGCTGTCTGGACCCGTTTGCGGCAATGCTTTGTTTGTGGTACAAGGCCGTGTTTACGATTGGATAACCTCGTTGCCTTGAATGTGTGGACAAGTATGCACTTGCGATAGGGCCTTGAGTTGGTGAATCCGTGATAGTCATCTTTTGGCGAAGACTGAAGAACAAACATACTATCAGTCTGGTTTCTGAAATTTCAATGTTACTAGTATTTTCAGAAATAGTTTCCAATAAATTACATGCTTCTTCTTCAGTATTATTAGTAAAACTTTCACCAGATTAATTATCCAGAATTTCTTGTGCTTCATAGGTAGCCTCACATAAATTTTTATCAATATAAGTTTTCTTGTAAGATCATGACAAGGATTTTTGCGAAGGAGTTCCTTTAACCACTCCCAAGTTTGAGTAATACTCACTCCCAAATATGGCCAGAAGTTAAATATATAGCAGCGGTTATCATAAGCTTCTTTAGGAGTAAAATATTTAAGAAAGAAAACTTTCCTCAAGATACTCCATTCAGTCTTGACTTCTTCATCCAAAGACCTGTACCAATCACGAGCATTATCAGATAAAGACAAATACAATACCTTTCTTTTTACCTGATCCTCAGAAATATCAGGAAGTCTAAATAAGCCACATATGTCCTCAATTCTCTCCACGTGTTCACGTGCAGACTTAGTTCCATCCCCTGCAAATGAATTTTTCATAACTCTTTTCACATGACCCATGGGAATTTTATATCCCACTTTAGGTACGTAAGACACAGTAGTTTCAACCACTTTAGGAGCAGCGGCATAAGCACTTTCATATAGAGCAAGGTGCAGCGAGGAACGATTCATAAATGTCATAGTAACAATGAGATAAAATAGTAGATAAAATTCAGCTTTCAAGTTTTCTTACCAAAATTGTTACCAATAGCGCAACGCTCCCGGCAACGGCGCCAGAAAAGTATCTTGATGACTCCCAAGTGCAGGAGATCAATTGTAGTACCTGTAAAATAGAAAAGGTTGTCGAACCCACGAGGAGCTGAAGGTATTGGTTAGCAAGATTGATAAATAAAACAATAAAAGATGCAACTGTTTTTGGTATTTTTGGTTGTATAGTTGCAATGCAGAAAATAGTAGTAAGTGAAAACTCTCAAAGAGAGAAAGCCCAATCCTCTTATGTGGCAAGAGGACAAGCTCAAGTGATGTGTAACTTATATGTGGAAAACGTTCCCGAGGGCGGCATGGATATTGCTAGGCATAGAGATTTATTAAACAACACGTTGAATATCTTGTCAAGTTTTAATCTTCTTTGCACGGAGCCATAATTAGGTATAGCTAAATAAATAAACTCCAACCCCTTATGATGGATCATGTGGCCAAGTAAATGACTGCACAAGAATTTTTAAGACATAAAGTCCCACCATAGCATTACACTCTAAGGTCCCGATACTAATACCCTCATAATATAACTTCATGACTCGGTCTCATGTTTACATGTCCTCCCAAGTCTCCCTCAATTCATTATACTACGGTGTTCTCCTATGAGCCCATATAGGTGAAGTGTTGTGCAGTCGACGTTCGCACAACACCATCATAGAATCACATAAAAGATAAACTCTTGACAAAATATCAACACATGTTATATATAAATCATTGCCAATTCATCCTATGCCCTCAGGAACATATAAGAACTACTCACAACGTGCAAACATGATGATAATCAGTGGCATAAGTGGTACAACACAATCTGAAAATATAACTTCACCACCAAATAATGACAAGTACTCAATCACAAACATGAATAGTAGCACAAGACAAGTATCTAGGGTATAGCAACTCTCAAACTACGAGGGGAACGGTGTGGATCACGGAGATGATGATGGAGATGGTGCTGGTCTTGATGGTGGTGATGATGTAGAGGCCTCCTACCACGCCAAGGAGGAGAGGTGATGACGATGACGATGATTTCCCCCTTCTCCGGGGCTCCGGAGCTGCAGGATCTGATCCCCCTCGGAGGGAATCAGAAGTTTCGCCGCCGCGGCCTCGGATGGTTTCGTGAAAATTAGGGCGTGACTTTTCGGGCGAGACGAAGGCGTCGCTAAAAAGCCCTAGGCGAGGAGGTGCCCGAGGCGCCGTTTGATGGGTCCCACGCGGTCAGGTACACCGCGTGGGCCCACCTAACTTGGGCCTCGTGGCCCTCCTGTCTTCGGTCTTCTTCTCACTGCCTTTCTTCCGATGAAAAACCAGCGTGGTAATTTTCCTTTTATTATTCGAGTGCTCGTAGCTCCTGAAACATTAAAAACAAGAAAAAGGAGGTTTTCTGCCTCCCAGAAATTAAATACCAAAAATAGGGACTTTGTATGAAAGTCCCATAAATCATCTAAAACATGCAAAAACAATGATATAATAATGTAAATAACATTCTAATATGATACTAAAAGTTGTATAAATGATGATATAAAATGCACGTATCACTGGCAATTAGCATCTTTTGCTTTTCCAGAACGAATAGAATTTGCAGAAGTATAGTGAGAAATGCCTATATTTATGCGATTGCTTTTGCCAAAAATTCAAGGTACGCGCCCCACTGCACGTGGGTTGATCCACGGGCGGAGTGCGGCACGTGCGTCCTTGAAGTGGCAGAGTCAGGAATTGGTACGAGCCGGGGTGAACATATACGTTCCAAAAATAATTACGACACAAAAGAAAGATTATTGTTAATCAGATTTTTCATACTAATAGTACTATATATTTAACAGTTTTGACCATATCAAACGTAAAATACTTCACACTGCCTCCTTTGTGCAATCTCCTTTGTTCCTCTCCTAATTTGTTGGTCAAGCTACGCTTACACGGAGACTCAATTTCGCTACAATGAACAAAAATTGAGTGCTCAACTACTACTACACTAATTTTTTTTCAAGAACATGCAAGACATGCATGTCATGACATTAAGGTAGAAGGGTTGTTACAAATTACAAAGCAGCTTTTGCTGCCCGCGTCTACAGAAAGAAAGACTACTTCTCTCGTCTCTCTGCGATCCGCCTAGCTGCCGCCCAGGTCTAAACTTCAGCCTTAATTCTACTGACTATTACATCATCGGAAGCATAGACGCCATCAAAGTCCTGTTATTACGTTCGAGCCAGAAAGCTCTACAACAGGCGATAACAAAAGTCATGAGCTCCTTCCTACGCGCTCTTGGTTGGCAGGTTTCCAGCTTGTTCCACCATGACCTGAGCTCACTTTTATGCTGCGGCACAAATTGCTGAAGATCCATCTCCGATAGCATCCTAAACCACAGCGTCCTGGTGCTGGGACATTGCACAAGCAAATGACCAATGGTTTCCGTTTGTTGATCGCAAAAGAGGCACTTGCTTGGCCCTTGCATCCCCTTAACCGACAGTCTGGTTCCAGTCTAGCATCGATTCCTGATGGCGAGCCACATGAATATCTTCTCCTTCAGCGGAGCCGTGCTGCTCCAAATCAGGTCTGCATAATCCGACTGCTGCCTCCCCAGAAACAAACCCTGATAAGCCGATCTCGCCGAGTATTGTCCATTGGTAGTGAGAAACCAACGAAAGCGATCCGATTCCTCCGTCAGTGCCGGCATTGACTGTAATCTTGTCCACAGTTGCACAAATTGGACGATGATAATCCACAAGAGCAAGGAATCACTGTAGCACTATTCGATAAGTATTTGAGTGTCAAACCCACGAGAAGCTGAAGGTAAACTATCTATTCTCTAAAGCCCTATAACCCTCTTATATGGCCTTTTATGCAAAGCAATAAATTTGAATATGAAAGGAATTAACTAATGGAAGCAAGTGATGTGGAATGGGTTTATCTAGTAACAAGTTTCTTAGAGCAAGTTTCTCTCAGCAGTTTTCTCAAGCAAGTTTCTCAAAGTAGCAAGTAGCAAAGATCTCAAGTAGCAAATATCTCAAGGGAGCAAATGTTCTGGCAATTGTTATTTCATTCGTGTGGTTGTCACAATTAGTGAAGCACATGTTTCAGTCTTAATTGTTTCTTCTAGGAGGGAGCCATAAAAAGGTGCAGCCAAGTAAATGAGCAAATTACACAACTCCTATGATGGATCTTATGGCCAAGTAAATGTGCAGCACAAGAATTATTAAGACATAATTGTCCCACCATAGCCTTAAGTTCTAAGGCCTCCCATATATATCCCCCATAATGTAACTTCAAGTCTCAGACCACGGTTTCTGTCTTAGTACTCCGACCCGTCCTACTCAATCCATTACACTACGGTGATCACCTTACATGCATTCCCCAACATATGCGTGCACTCATACATTGTACATCAAGACAATCATAAAAGATAACAAAACTTGTATGCAACCAATCAACGAACTATTTCACTATTACCATGAACAAATCACTTCTCAAACATAGATGGGGAGACACAATAGATCATGGGAAAAGTATATTGCATCATACATCATGTTTGCCAAGAGTTTACAGTGGGGAGATGGAGATGATCTTGTTGTAGATGTTGACGATGAACACGCCGGAGGGGGGTGGAGCCTCCGGAGGTGATTCCAGCGGCGTTTCCCCCCTCCGATCTTCTCCGGCGGCAGCCTTCTGTCTCCTGTTTCTTGGTTCTGTGTTTCTCCGTCGCCTCTTCTCGAAACTCCTCGGGGGATTATTTTTATAGGCTTTTTTGGTCACGACTAGGTCAGTGGAGCAAAGATCGACGGCAGCGGAGCTCCGAGGCCCAAAAGAGGTGGGCCCACGCGCCCAGGTACAGTGGCCGCGTGGGACCCTCTCATTTCCAGCTGTTTGCGATTCTGGTCTTCATTTTAAGCCCATTGCGTTCGGCTCGAAAATTCTGAACCGTTCTCTTTGGCCTTGCCCTTTTTGGAGTCCCGAAGCTTCCGGAAAGTCTGAAACACTAAAAAAGACGTTTTCTGGAAAACAGGGTTAATTCTAAATAAATGGGAAAATTATGAAATATTCCCAAAATCATTATAAAACATTGATATAACCCATATATGATGCAAATATGATTGGAATATAAGCAAAATAATGCAAAGTTCATGTATGCATTTTACATGCATCAACATCCCCAAGCTTAACCAATACTCATCCTCGAGTATGAAGGTGATAAAACTAATATGGACTTTGCAATATAACACTAACAATGGATATCAAAGATGAGTACTACTGCTACATAGAGTCAAATGATCCATTCTTCAAAGGAGTAGCAATATGCAAGATAGTTTATGAAGTGATATCAAGTATTCAATGCAAGGATGTTCAATGATAGTTCACAAAGTGTAACATAGAAGATAGTAATATGGACCACATGTATGCATAATGATAAGTAAGAACATCCTACATCGGTCATAGAGTGTAGATGAAAATCTGAATATAAAATGTGGACACTTTGGAAAGATGTATATGTGAGTAGAGGTAAATCATGCAAAGTTTCATCTAACTTCCAAACTCTTCTACTTAAGTTAATGATTGTAATGTCGTAATCCTTGGTGTCAAGCTCTCATTCCCCTATCATAGCGTCTTGAATGATTAAAGTTTAATGTGAAATCAAATATGAGTAGTGTGCTTGACAAAGTAAATGTTAGGTGTCTCATGCCCCTTGAATACAAGTACCTACACCATGAGTTACTCAACTTAGGAAACAAAGCAAGTTCAAATTATATATCATTGTAAGTAATAATAGTATCATCAAGAGGGTCAACTGTGGTACCTCTTGTCCCAGGATATGGAACAATCCCATATAAAATGACAAGACAAACAAACAAGATGAACAATCTCAACACCCTTTTTATTTACCATTGGAATAGCTTCTTATTATAAGGCGTATCACAGACGGTTCACCATAGCATGTAAGTAAATTTCCACCATGAATGATGCATGGCTTAGATTAGCGACCCAGGCGTCTCTCTAACCATTTATACAAACTCATTTAAACTACTTCATTTCCACCTCATTTCACTATGATAGGCATCCATAAACAAAAGTACATGATATCAACTAAATGAGATGAAGGAGCATGTTGAAAGCTTTGCATGTGACAACACATATGGGCTAACTCCCAACCTCGGACATTTATCAAGCCACTAACATCATAATCTTAATCACAATGGGTCATGTTTTATTTATGCAATAAAAATAAAGTTGTGCATCAAGTTCGAGAGAGCTATATAACCAACTTTTCCCATCACAATCAATAACATAAACATTTTCATTTAGAGGTATAGATAACACAAATATCATGATAAACATACTCGGAATAGCATAAAGCCAATAGGTATATATGGTGGACTCACTGGAATAACTTTGGTTCAAGGTGTTGAAAACAAGTTTTTACTTGTTGGAATTTTTGGGCTAGCAAGAGGGAGAAAGTTGACCATCTAAATGCATGCATAAGTGTCCATAGAACTAACTAATCCATGTTAAACAAAGTAAAATAACTTTCAGCATCAACACATGAATAAGTGATAGCCCTAGATAAAGCATTTGCAAATTGTTACTCATAAACAAGCTCATGAATCATGCAACTATATGTATCATTAAAAATTAACTCAAACATCCCTTTTCCCAATACAATAAAAGCATCCAACATATATCAACCCATATTTCCAGTAGCTCTTTCACATATAAATGATAGTGTGGTGGTCTCACAAAATAACAATCAAACCAAAAACAAACAAAAAGACGCTCCAAGTTTATGCGATAAAGTGTTTCGATCGAAAAACTGAAGTTAGACGTGTGCAAACCGAGAGTGTGTAGGTCCAGTGGGGTTGTCTTCACATCCCCAAGCTTACGGTCTTCACCATCCTTGGATAGCTCTTGGTGCATCTCCTCCAATCCCTGTGAAAAAACTTCAAAACATCGTTTCTCCCATTTCTTTTCTGTGGGGTGCATTAGTCGTGATAAACAAATAGGTTTCTTGCTGCATATAATCCTTGGAAAAAAATGCATATGAATGTTCAGAAAGTATATAATGTTGTATGCCTACTCATAAACTCAATTGGATAAAAAAGATTCAACTTAAAAGCTCAAAGCATGCATCAAACAAAATGGGACAGAATCTGTCCAGAAAAACAGCAGCAGCAAAACGTATTTTTCTAACCTACTGAACTTCGTCGAAAAATTCCGAAAAAAATTCATGCATACAGAGGATGAAAAGTTGCAGTTACAGTTCAAATATGAGCTCATTCGGAGTCACAGAATAAGAACTAAAAATCATACCGTGCACAGATTCGTGTAGGAATAAAATTTCCGAACGCTATAAGCAACTTTTCAAACCAAAAAGGGTAAAACTTGACACTTTATTAAAAACTCCAGAAACTAAACTATAAACAAACTCTCTTGTTACAGAAGATGACACAAAGAAAATCACACACAAAAATAACCGGGTTGCCTCCCGTAAAGCGCTTTCTTTATAGCCATATAGCTAGTCTTCTTACTTGGTATCAAGATGGTAGAGTGAGGTGGCTTGGCATCCCCAAGCTTAAATTCTTGTACTTATTTGATATATGTAGTGTGAGCCTAGGGGTACATCCCCAAGCTTGAGTTTTTGTCCCTCTTGATCTTGTTCATCACCCTCAATTCTTCCACCTTAAAATTCTCTTTACACAAAACTCATCATAAACTTGATTAGAGGGGTTAGTGCCTTCATAAATTAAATCCACATAGGTACAGAAAATACATATCATGAATTGATTCTAAACATTAGCTACTGTTACTATGGTTGTGTAATGCTCCTTGATCAAAATAACCGTACAAAACACAAGTAATGAGAGCAATGCAAAATAAAGACAGAATCCGTCAAAAACTGGACAGCGAATTACTATTATTTGATCCTATCTCTCAAAAGAGGTTATTCTTTCCATAAGATGAAAAATAAGATACAAAGGTGATGTTACAGCAGTAAACAAGCGCCTTGACTCAAAAACCAAAGAAGCAAAAGAACCAAGAAAGATTCAAGAGAAACAAACAAAGAAGAAAGAAAATATTTTTGTTGTTTTTGATTTAGCAAAAAGGCAAAAGAAGAAGCAAATATATACAAAAATAAAACACTCTTTTTATTTGGTTTTAGCTTTGGGAAAAGTTTAAATGATAGAGACTTTGCAACGGTTCCATTGGCATGAACAACACATGTTCAAGGTTGACCCCAACTTCTCCATTACTCATCCTTCTCATTTACTTTCCCAAATTTTATATAAAATGAAAATCTTAAACTAATTGTTAGAAAACAGTAGGTAAAGTTATTTTGCAAGTTCTCAAGATATGAAGGTGTGCCCAAACTGAATAGGAAATAAAAGCATAGAGAGCACACCTCAAAACATTAAACCATTAAACTTTTAAGTCTAACTCTTTTCCTATGCATTGGTATTTTATATATGAATAAATAACAACCCATTTGAGGTAACCAATGCATATAATGATCAATAGCTTGCATTTTAAATTCCCCAAGCTTAAGGTTTTCCTTAGTATTAGCAATAAAGGTGTTCAAAGAATTAGCACTACCACAAACATGATTGTTATGCAAATAAATTTTAATTTTCTCCTCAAACACTTCATGTCCTAACTCAAGATAGATATTATACAATTCTATAATTGTTTGGTTGTCTTCCATTTTATAATTTTTTTGTGTTTTAGATTTATATGTTAGTATGCAATGCAAACAAGAATAAAAGTTTAGCACAACGCTCCCCGGCAACGGCGCCAGAAAAGTACTTGATAATCCCCAAGAGCAAGGAATCACTGTAGCACTATTCGATAAGTATTTGAGTGTCGAACCCACGAGGAGCTGAAGGTAAACTATCTATTCTCTAAAGCCCTATAACCCTCTTATATGGCCTTTTATGCAAAGCAATAAATTTGAATATGAAAGGAACTAACTAATGGAAGCAAGTGATGTGGAATGGGTTTACCTAGTAACAAGTTTCTTAGAGCAAGTTTCTCTCAGCAGTTTTCTCAATCAAGTTTCTCAAAGTAGCAAGTAGCAAAGATCTCAAGTAGCAAATATCTCAAGGGAGCAAATGTTCTGGTAATTGTTATTTCATTCGTGTGGTTGTCACAATTAGTGAAGCACATGTTTCAGTCTTAATTGTTTCTTCTAGGAGGGAGCCATAAATAGGTGCAGCCAAGTAAATGAGCAAATTACACAACTCTTATGATGGATCTTATGGCCAAGTAAATGTGCAGCACAAGAATTATTAAGACATAATTGTCCCACCATAGCCTTAAGTTCTAAGGTCCCCCATATATATCCCCCATAATGTAACTTCAAGTCTCAGACCACAGTTTCTGTCTTAGTACTCCGACCCGTCCTACTCAATCCATTACACTACGGTGATCACCTTACATGCATTCCCCAACATATGCGTGCACTCATACATTGTACATCAAGACAATCATAAAAGATAACAAAACTTGTATGCAACCAATCAACGAACTATTTCACTATTGCCATGAACAAATCACTTCTCAAATATAGATGGGGAGACACAATAGATCATGGGAAAAGTATATTGCATCATACATCATGTTTGCCAAGAGTTTACAGTGGGGAGATGGAGATGATCTTGTTGTAGATGTTGATGATGAACACGCCGGAGGGGGGTGGAGCCCTCCGGAGGTGATTTCGGCGGCGTTTCCCCCCTCCGATCTTCTCCGGCGGCAGCCTTCTGTCTCCTGTTTCTTGGTTCTGTGTTTCTCCACCGCCTCCTCTCGAAACTCCTTGGGGGACTATTTTTATAGGCGTTTTTAGCTCACGACTAGGTCGGTGGAGCAAAGATCGACGTCAGCGGAGCTCCGAGGCCCAAAAGAGGTGGGCCCACGCGCCTAGGTACAGTGGCCGCGTGGGACCCTCTCATTTCCAGCTGTTTGAGATTCTGGTATTCATTTTAAGCCCATTGCGTTCGTCTCGAAAATTCTGAACCGTGCTCTTTGGCCTTGCCCTTTTTGGAGTCCCGAAGCTCCCGGAAAGTCTGAAACACTAAAAAAAACGTTTTCTGGAAAACATGGCTAATTCTAAATAAATGGGAAAACTATGAAATATTCCCAAAATGATTATAAAACATTGATATAACCCTTATATGATGCAAATATGATTGGAATATAAGCAAAATAATGCAAAGTTCATGTATGCATTTTACATGCATCAGACGACTGCCGGTACTGACAGCGTGCCCCTGCTGTTCTTGATCCAGGCGCCATCCGCCATCGCCTTGTCTACTGTCATAAGCAACACACTTTGTGGAGCGACAAAGGGCAACAGGTCAGGTGCAATATTCTGTACACTCCTCCCATCAATCCAGCGATCACGCCAGAAGAGGGTTAGCTTCCCATTACCCACAGTACATTCTATCGCCACAACAGACATTGCTTCCACGTTCTCTGTGAGCTTAAATTGCAAGCCACTCCATGCCCTGAGAGGCCCAACCTTCTCCATCCAGCGCCATCTGATCCGCAAGGCATCGTTCAGCTTCTGCAGGTTGTGGACTCCTAGTCCGCCTAAGATTTTCGGCATACAGACCTGCTCCCAGGCTACTTTACAGTGTCCCCCTCGACAATCCTCAGCTCCTTTCCAGAAGAAACGTCGACAAATCTTGTTTATTGTCTTGATTACCCACGGAGGCAAGTCAAGGGAGAGCATGTGGTACACCGATATCATTGTCAGCACGGAAGTGACCAGGATCAACCGTCCACTGTCGGTGAGCAAGGCAGTGCGCCATGTCGATAGGCGCCTGGCCAGTTCGTCTAGAAGCGGCTGCCAATCCTCCTTCCTTAGTGATCTAGGGGAGAGAGGCAACCCCAAGTACTTACAAGGAAAGGATGCCACCTAACAAGGAAAAGCATGCCGGATTGCCGTGATAAGATCCTCCTCGCATCTAACAGGCAGGATGGCGCTCTTGGCCATGTTTGTGACTAGACCCGAAGCATCCCCAAAGCAGACCAGCAATGAGCGTGCTGCATGTAGCTCTTCTGCACACGGCTTAATGAACATCGCAACGTCGTCAGCATAAATCGAGATCCCGGCACTTTCAGCTTTGGCAAACACCAAAGTCAGAACATCCATGATCAGTATGAAGAACTGCGGAGACACTGGATCCCCCTGCCGCAGTCCTCTTGCATGGAAGATTTGTTCCCCCGGAAACCATTGATCATAACACGGGTATTGGCAGTGGCAAGCCCAATCACAACCCAAGGGCAAAAACGTGTCCCAAAACCCCTCCGCTGCAGAACTTTGAGCATAAAGGGCCAAGACAGCGAATCAAAGGCCCTTGTGATATCCAGCTTAAGTAGCAGAGCGGAGGCATTATGACAATGGAAGGTTTTCAATGATTGACTAACCAGCATGAAGTTATCTTGGATTGTTCGCCCACGAATGTATGCACTCTGATTTGTGGCCACCAGGTCTTGCAGCTTGGGCGCTAGGCGGATCACGAGGGTTTTGGAAAAAATCTTTGCCACACTCTGTAGCAGGCTGATCGGCCGAAACTCCGTGATGTCTATCGCACCATTCCTTTTTGGTAGCAGAGTGATTAGTTCGCTGTTCAAGGATTGGAAGCTGCGACCATCATTCTTCGTGAGATGCGTAATCGCTGCCATAAGATCATCCTTGATTATACCCCAGCAAACCTAGCAAAACCATAGGGAGAAGCCATTAGGTCCTGGCGATTTATCCTGAGGGAGATCCTTGATTGCCTCCCAAATCTCTTTTTCTGTAAAATCCACCTCGAGGCCGGATAGGTCTATATTGGGAAATTCCAGATTTTCTAGATTTAGTTCCGCTGGTCTTGCTTGCGGTGTCCCAATCAGCTCCTGAAAGAATTGAGTACTAAGCCTGTTCATATCCTCTTGTTGGGTGACCTCCTGCTCCCCTCTTCTGAGTTTGAACATATGGTTTCTTCGTCGCCGGCAGCTCGCATGGACATGGAAGTACTTAGTATTCGCGTCTCCCTCCTGCAGCCAGAGCAGGCGAGATCGTTGTCTTGCCATAGTTCTCTGAAAGGAGGCAAGTCCCAGGATGCGCTTTTTCAACTGTTTGCACAGCCAATTTTCCGCATATGAGAGCGCTCGGAGCTCCTGTGCTTTGTCTAGTTGAAAAACCAGCTCATTCGCCAATAGAAGTTGATGCTTGATGTTTCCAACTCTCTTTTGTCCCCAAGAGGTAAGAGCACGTCATGTGGCTCGCAGTTTTGTGTCCAGAACAAGCAATGGGTCTGTATCCGTCGTCGGCCGTTCCCAGGTCTGCGCTACCACATCTGCAAATCCTGGCAGCGACGGCCAGAAACTCTCGAAGTGGAACCTACGCTTCGTTTGGAAGCAAACGTTCGTTGATAGTTGAATCGCACAATGGTCAGAGATGCTTGCGGAGAGGGCTTGAAGAAGACTGTTTGGATATGCAGCATCCCAGTCCGGGGAATGGAACCAGCGATCTAGGCGGACAAGCGTCAGCACAGCTCGCTCGTTCGACCAAGTGAAGCGGCGGCCCATGAGAGGGGCTTCTGCCAATTCAACATCGTTCAAAAAACGTTTAAAACGCCCCATCATTCGGCGATTGATGTTGCCTTGGTTTTTGTCCTCCGCATCGACAATGAGATTAAAATCTCCTGCAACTGTCCACTTTCCATTGCAGCTAGTTCGAATTTCGCGCAATTCATCGAGGAAATCCTGTTTCAAGGCATCGTTCGTGGGGCCGTACACTGATGGCTACGTGTTGGTGAACCCCAAGAGGAAGGTTATGATGTAGACAGCAGAAGTTTTCCCTTGAATAATCTACCCAAGGTTATCAATCCAGTAGGACTTGACGATCTATCGGAAGGTTGTTGATATTGACTCCCCTGGCAAGAGAGTACTTTCTGGTCCAACCAAACACCAATCAACTTATTTGACAACTCTCCAAACAGATATAAGTGAAGCAAGAGAGTACTTTCTTGAAAAGAAACTGAAAGCTCTAACAAGAGATACATGAAAAACTGAGAGCTAACAGCAATAACAGCAACTAGACAGGAATACTCAACAAGTATAAGTGAAGCACAAGAGTATTCTAATGAAAAAGTGGAGTGTGTCTCTCTCCCAAACATGAATACTAGGATCCAACAAGTATAGCACAACAAACAAAACAAAACAAACTGAAAACAAAAACACACTGACGCTCCAAGGAAGAGTACACTAGTATGAAGCAATAAAAATATAGCACCATTAGAGATGACCTGATAATTTGTAGATGAAGAAGGGGATGCCTTGGGCATCCCCAAGCTTAGATGCTTGAGTCTTCTTGAAATATGCTGGGGAGGTAAGCCTCCCCAAGCTTAATCTCTTCACTCTTCTTGATCATGTAGTATCATTCTCCTCTATCAACACTTGAAAACTTCCTTCACAGCAAAACTTAACAGATTTTCTCATTAGCAGGTTAGTGCACTAAAAGATAATACTTCAAAGTTCTAGCAAAGACAAACTTCACAAGCCAACTATTTTAAACATTAGCCACTGTTACTAGGCTCAAGTGGGCACTTTTACATGAAAAGAAACCACTTAAAAACTTGTAAAAGAGAGAATGCAAAATAAAAGACAGAATCTGTCAAACCAGAACAGTCTGTAATGACGAATTTTTTCGAGGCACTTACGATGCTCAGATGAAGAACTTTTGAAATAATGAAAGTTGCGTAACATCATCAGGAACATGCACAAAAAGTTTCAGAATTTTTTGATTTTTTCTGATTTTCTACTGAATTAAACGGTGACGAACAGCAATCTGTCCCAATGCAGTCCCGAAAATAAAAACCAACTTTGCATTAGTAACTCTCCTTGGCACAACAAAACAGCAAAATAAAGATACAAAGGAGTTGCTACAGAGGTAAACAAGCATCCTTGACTCAAGAAAACAAAAATAAAACAGCAAATAAAAACATGGGTTATCTCCCAGAAGTGCTTTTCTTTAATGCCTTTGAGCTAGGCATGAAGAGATGCATCAAGTATTGTCAAGATCCAGATCATACAATGAAAGCTTAAAAGTCTTATCAACAATGCATTGTATGCTACTTATGCACCCCTGGCCCTTTCAGTCATCTTCTTCCTTGGTCCAACTCCAGGCCTCCCCACAAGCTGCCAGCGCCAATGGCGAGAGCGAAGAGAGGAGTTGGGCGCCCTCGTACTTCTTCAGCTGCTGCGGAGAGTGGCCCCTCCACTCGTGGTCGAGCTGTTCCGCGAGGTCGTGGGATTCGCGGTCGCGGCGGCCGTGGAGGCCGCGGCACCGCTGCCCCTCTTCCTAGGAGCATGGTTCATACCAGCTTCGCGCCGTTCGAGTTCGCCGTGGATCTGAACCGCAGGCCTCGCAGCCGGCTTCTCCTGCCGGATTCCTTCGCGATGGCGACGGAGGACATCGGACCCTCCGGCTTCTGGCTGCAGGTGGAAGGCTGCCCCAATGGCCCCTCCTGGGCCATGGCGGAGCGCACCACTGACGGCGCCCTGCTTCTGGGTCCGGGGTGGAAGTCGTTCTCCCGTGCCCGCCGCCTGTCCAGGGGGCAGTGCTTGGTGTTCCGGTACGACGGAGATGCTACGCTCTCCGTGAAGATCTTCGGTGTCGATGGCGGACGCGTGGAGTGCTGCATGGAGAGCAGCAGCGGCAGCTCGAGCTCCTACGACGAGGATGAAGATGAGGAAAACTCATCTGACATCAAGGTCGAGGGGAGCTCGTCTTCCTGAAGGCGAGGAGCTTCGGACGGGCGCCATGGAGATCTCGTTGACCTCCTCCTTGGCGGCCTTGACGTCGTATTTCTGGAAGTAGCGTCTTCCATTGTACGGCGGTGCTCCTTGTTCGGCGGGAGCCAACCTTTTTGTTGTAAAAAAGATCGTCCCCTTGTAGTCCTTGTAAATGAAGAAGATCTTGTTTTCCTCCTTGTCTTCGTGTCGCGTCCGTGTGAATGAGAACGAGTTTTTTGCAAAACGCGCTCCCATTACTGCAGCAGCCGTAGCGTCAAGGGGTAGGTGGAGCGTGGGAGGCCTATAAAAGACCATCCAGACTCCACCCCTTCGCCACATCTTCTCGCCTTGCTCCGCTCCTCTTCTTCCTTTGCCTCCCCTCGTCCCGCAGAACAATGTCCGGCGAAGCAGAGAGGGCCTTGTCCGATGTGTCGACGGCGGAGTCCGTCTTTCGAGGAGCGGCGGAGGCACCCAGCGAAGCTGGAGCCCGAGCCACTAGAAAGGACGAGGTTGATCCTCGCCCTCGAGTCTCCTTGGTTTTCCCTGCAGTGGGGAACATCGCCGGTTCTGCCGCCATGGAGGCATCGGTAGCGCTGGCGATCCGGAAGGACACCATCAAGATGGAGCTATGGAAGGAGGCCGCAGGCAATCAGAGATTGATCCGCCTCCTCTGCGATCTTGACGATGTCTTCAAGGTAAGGCCGCCTTGATTCTGGCAATACGACCCTTGGGAAGATCCTGTGCCTTGACTCGATTTCTTCCCTTCGTACAGGATGAGGAAGACATCATGGATAAGTTCGTGGACCATGTGCACCTCCTCTGCAGCCAGCATGTGCCGGGGTTTGCCCGGAAGTTCCCCGGCCCATGGGACCCCTGAAGATCCTGCGCGAATGCCCTCCTTCATCCCAGGCGTCCCCGGGAGGAGTGCACCCGGCAGGCAATAAAACAGAAAGACAGAGCTGCACAGCCAGGAGCCCTGAGCTGGCCTTAGTAGCATAGGCTAGATATGTATCCAGGAAAAGCTTCGACTGAATGTAATCCAGAATTGTAAACTCAGAATGTAAGTTCAGATGAATGCAATCCTAGGGCTCAACTCCCGGGGTCATTTCCCAAACCTCCCTTTGCACTAACGCGCCGTCAAGTTTTCTGAGGAGATCTCTTAGGTGACAAGTGCTCTGACCGCCCGCACCAGTAGCAGCACCCCTAAGAGCACTATGCCTTCCGGGAGTCCACTCCACAGCCACGGGTACTAGGCCAGAAGGGAAATCTGACCGTTCGCCGGGGAGGACGCATTACCCCCGCAAAGGTTCTCATCAACTGTCAAGCATGCGCAGGTTGGTGGTATATTGACTCCGAGCGAGATATTATGCCTAGAATGCCAGATGCACATGCAAAGACTTAGCTGGTTTTTGCCGTGCCTTGATCTACTCTGTCCTTCCCGGGTATCCAGCTCCTGAGCCGCTCTTCAGCATCCATTCCTGTCCCGGGAGAGGCGCTACACACAACACACTTTCAGTAGGAAAAGAATGGACCCTCCCTTACATGTCGTGAAAGTGTTTCATCCGGAGCAACCCGCAAGCAAAGTTGAATGTGCATTTCTGTGTTTAGGTTCTTTAAAACACAGCACTGCCCGTTCCACTTCTTACCGCGGCAGTACGGCACGATCAGGTGGCAGCGCCTACTGATAGGCTGCTCGCGCTCGACCTGTCAGCCACCGGCACCATGTCAGCCCCCTGCTTGGGGGTTGTTACGGATAACACACTTCACGACAACAAGAGAGGCTCACGGAATTGAAAAACTTATCTTTTATTCCTTGGCGACGATTCTTACACCCTTATACAGAACACTAGCCCCTTGGGCGTGCTTAGTTGACTCGAACTATCTGCGATTCATGTTCGTATTCAGGGGTAGAATTTCCGGAGATTCTCGATGTTCCAGGCGTTGCCCTCCGGCCTGCCTTTCTCGTCCTCCAGATAAACAGCTCCGGGTCTCAGGGTATGCGTCACCCGATAAGGTCCTTCCCACTTGGAGGACAGCTTGTTCATGTTATCAAGCTTCTGCTTCTTGCGGAGAACCAGGTCTCCGGGTTCCAGTACCCGTGAACGGATATGGCGATCATGATAGCGGCGGAGCCCTTGCTGGTATCGAGCAGATCGTAAGGAAGCTCGGCACCGCACCTCTTCCA
Source organism: Poa pratensis (assembly GCA_947311845.1). Classification (NCBI taxonomy): domain Eukaryota; kingdom Viridiplantae; phylum Streptophyta; class Magnoliopsida; order Poales; family Poaceae; genus Poa; species Poa pratensis. The sequence continues at coordinate 130,654,513 of CAMZMU010000085.1, read as the reverse complement.
GGAAGTTGATGTCATCAATCCTCCTCTCAGCTTGTGCGTCTTCATCATAGGCAAGTACCCGGGGGGATCCATGCCTGAGCTCTGTTGGCAAGACGGCTTCTGCTCCATAGACAAGGAAGAATGGTGTTTCTTGAGTGGCTCTGCTTGGTGTGGTTCTGAGGGACCACAAGACACTTGGTAGATGCTCAATCCAGTTCTTGCCCTTGTCTTCTAACTTGTCAAAGGCCTTGGTCTTCAAACCCTTTAGGACCTCCGCATTGGCTCGCTCCACTTGCCCATTGCACCTTGGGTAGGACACCGAGGCAAACACACCTTGATTCCCAGCTCTTCACAGAAGTTGAGGAAGGATCGGCTTGTGAACTGAGAGCCATTGTCCGTTATGATTCTGTTGGGTACTCCGAAGCGGTACACGATCCCTTCAATGAACTTGATGGCTGCTTGAGCTGTCTGTCTTGGTACTGGCATCACTTCCACCCACTTTGTGAACTTGTCGATGGCCACGAAAAGGTATTCATGGCCCCCGACAGACTTCGGTATCTTTCCCACGATGTCCAGCCCCCAGACCGCGAACGGCCAGGAGATTGGAATTGGCTGCAGAGCTTGCGCCGGCTGATGTATGTTCTTCGCATAGTATTGGCAGGCTTCACAGGTCTTGACTAGCTGCTCCGCATCACTGAGGACTGTTGGCCAGTAGAACCCGTGACGAAAACTTTACCCGCCAGTGATCTTGATGCCACATGACTTGAACATGTGCCTTCGTGGATGTCCCGTAGCAGTACTTGGCCTTGTTCTTGAGGGATGCAGCGGAGCTTGACTCCGTTGTCCCGTCGCCGGTAGAGCTCGCCGTCGATCATGACGTAGAGCTTGGCTTGACGAGCCACCCGCTCGGCGTCGTGATCGTCCTCCGGGAGGGCGTGCTCCATGATGTACTTGACGATGTCCCGGGCCCAGGGTGGGTGGGTTCCTTCCACCGGTAGCACCATCCGACGGAAAGAAAGCATAGCTTCCTCCGCTGGAGGGGCTGCCGGGTCTTGAGCTTCTGGGCTGGCTACCCGTGTTGTCGAGGTAGAAGGGTCGCCAGCCCCCGGCGCAGATCTTGTCGCGAGCCTCTCGGGCGGGATCGAAGGTCGCCTGAGGACCTCGATGTAGATCCCGGGAGGCACTGGTTCTTGCTTGGACGCCACCTGCGATAGCTCATCCGCGGCCGTGTTTTCTCCCCGTGGGACGTACACAGCCCGGAAGTTGTCGAAGCGCCGCTGCAGCTTCCAGACCTCTTCAACGTATGGTGCCATCTGAGGGCACGCGTACTCCTTGTTCACTTGTTTGATGACTAGCTGAGAGTCACCCTTGACGACGATCTTGTTGATGCCGAGGCCGATGGCAGCACGAAGTCCTGCGAGCAGGCCCTCGTACTCCGCCGTGTTGTTGGAGATGTTCCCTTGGTAGTGCATCTGGACGACGTACTTCAGCCGGTCCCCGGTTGGTGAGGTTAGGACAACCCCAGCACCTCCTTTCCCCTTGGTGTAGGAGCCGTCGAAGTGCATGATCCAGGCGCTAGGATCTTCCTTCCCGGGGAGGCAGGTTTCCTCTTCCGGGTCGTCGAACGCCGTCTCGGTCCACTCGGCCGTGAAATCCGCCAGCGCCTGACTCTTGATGTTGTCCGTGTGCTCGAACTTGAGACCGAAACCTTGAAGCTCCATGGCCCACCATGATATGCGACCAGTGGCAAGTGGGTTCTCCAGGGGGCTTCTTAGGTTGTACTTGGACACCACCGTGATGGGATGGCTTTGGAAGTACGGCCTCATCTTGCGGGAGGCAATGAGGATTGCCAGCAGCAGCTTCTGCATCATGGGGTACCGCTCCCGGGCGTCGCGCAGCACTGCGCTGACGAAGTAGACCGGGTGCTGCACCTTGCGGGTCGCCGAGTCCTGAGAGGGCTCGGCTTCCCCGTCGATGTCTTGGGGTGGGGACGATGTAGCCCCCGGCGAAGTCTCGTCGGAGGGAGATTCTCCATTCCCGACGGGATCCGCGTCGCTGGTGAAGTTGCAGTGACGCCAGGATCATGAGACCCCTGGTCACCCGGCAGCCTTTTCTTGCACGGTTGCCCGGAAGAGAGTTCCCGGGTCGCTTGCCCTTGATCTTGCTTGACTTCTTCGGAGGAGCGTCACGCTCTACCACGAGCACAGCGCTGATCACCTGGTTGGTGGCAGCAATGTACAGTAGTAGGGGCTCCTTCTCTTCTGGTGCCACGAGGATTGGTGGCGAGGCGAGGTAGCGCTTGAGGGACTGCAGGGCTTCCTCGGCCTCGGAGGTCCACTCCACGGGGCCTGATTTCTTGAGCAGCCTGAAGAACGGTAAGGCCCGCTCCCCAAGCCTTGAGATGAAGCGCCCGAGTGCAGTGATGCACCCGTTGAGGCGCTGTACGTCCTTGACCCGCCGGGGCGCCTCCATGCGCTCGATTGCCTTGATTTTGTCCGGATTCGCCTCGATCCCTCGGTGAGAGACCAGGAAACCCAGCAGCTTGCCGGAGGGGACCCCGAACACGCACTTGTCGGGGTTGAGCTTGAAGTTGACCCGGCGGAGGTTCTCGAAGGTCTCGTGCAGGTCTTGGATGAGGGAGTCCTTGTACCGGGTCTTGACCACGATGTCGTCGATGTACGCTTCGACGTTGCGGCCCAGCTGCGACCCAAGGCATGCTTGCATTGCGCGCTGGAAGGTAGCGCCGGCGTTTCGGAGGCCAAAAGGCATCCGGGTGTAGCAGTAGCAGCCCTTGGGAGTGATGAAGGCCGTCTTCTCTTGGTCCTCGAGTGACATCATGATCTGGTGGTACCCGGAAAAGGCATCCAGAAACACAGCAGCTCGCACCCGGCCGTGGAATCCACGATCATGTCGATCCGCGGCAGGGGGAAAGGGTCCTTGGGACAGGCCTTATTCAGGTCTGTGAAGTCGATGCAGAGTCTCCACTTGAAGGTCATGGGTTTCGGTACCACCACGGGGTTGGCCACCCAGCTTGGGTGGGGAACCGACCGGATGACACCAGCTTCTATCAACTTGTCCACCTCGGCGATGATGAATTCCAGCTTTTCCTTGCTTTGGTTCCGGAGAACCTGCTTCACGGGGCGAGCCCCCGGATTGACCGCCAATTTGTGCTCGATCACCTCCCTTGGTACGCCGGGTAAACCTGATGCCTCCCACGCGAAGACGTCAGAGTTTTCCCGAAGGAAGGCGACGAGCGCGCTTTCCTATTTGTCGGTGAGGCGGGCGCCGATGGTGATGGAGCGAACTCCGTCGCTGGTTAGCGCCACCTTCTTGGTCAGCTGCGGATCGCCATGGAATGGCGCCTTCTTGGGTGGAGTAGATGTGGAGCCCCCGGGGTGCCCTTCGCCCCCGGGGAGAGCCCCATCATCATCCTCCTGTACACCTTGAGGGATGTCCGCCGTGGTTGCCACCGTCTGGTTCAGCTGGTGAACGCAGTAGATAGCATCGTCGATGTCGGCCTGACCTTGATCACGCCCCACGGCGCCGGAATCTTCAGCATGTTGTAGGCGAAGTGGGAGACGGCCATGAACTTGGCCAGAGCAGGTCTGCCAAGTATGCCGTTGTACGGTAGCGGAGTGTCGGCGATGTCGAAGACGATTTCCTCGGTGCGGAAGTTCTTGGAGTCGCCGAAGGTGACCGGAAGGGTGATCTTCCCGAGGGGTCGAGTAACACTTCCGTTCACGCCTTGGAACACCCCAGTGTCTTGTAGGCGAGACAGGGGATTTGAAGGACAGCCAGGACCTTCGCCGTCAGCAGGTTGAGGCTGGAGCCTCCGTCGACCAGCATCTTGGTGACCTTGTAGTTGTGGATGACGGGCGACACGATCAGCGGCAGGGTCCCGACCCCGGCAGTGTTTGCAGGGTGGTCTTCTGGGTCGAAGGTGATGACTTGGCTAGACCAGTCCAGGGGCTTGGACGGAGCAGAAGCAACCGCGTTCAGCTCCCGGACAAGTCTCTTGCAGGCGCCGTTGGAGGGAGGCAGAGAAGACCCTCCGTGGATGCACCCGACAACTCCCGTGACTTCTTGATACTTGCCGCCGTTGCCTCCTTGGGGAGCCGGAGCTTCCCCGTTGCCGACGTGGGCGGCCTCCGGAGTGTTGTACCCGCGACCACCTTGACCGCCGCGTCCTCCTCCACGGCCCCCGCGGCCACCGCCTCGGTACCATCCACGGCCGCCTCCGCCTTGGCGACCCGTGGGACAGTCACGAGCGATGTGCCCGGCAGTGCCGCAGTTGTAGCAACCGTCTTGACTGACCCCATCAGCTCGGCGTTGCTCCGGACGGCGAGGTTCTTGAGCATGCGGCAGTCCTTGAGCAAGTGGTTGCCTTCTGGATGGATGTGGCACCAGGGATCACCTTCACCTTCTTCCTCGGAAGTCGGCGCGGGCTTGGTCTTCTTCGGAAGAGGCTCGGTGACGAAGATCCGCTTGTCGGGTCCAGGGTCCCGCTTCTTGTTCTTGCTGGAGCGGCCTTGTCCTCGGGTTCATCCTCCCCGGGGAACTTGGCTCCTTCTTCAGCTCGAGCGCACCGGTCTGCAAGCTCCCAGAGCTTACGAGCAGACTCGACGCGATGGATGCTCAGCTTCTCGCGCATCTTGGGGTTGCGGACGTTGGCGTGGAAGGACTGGATCACCAACTCCTCCTTGATGCACGGGATGGTGTTCATCTTCTGGGTGAAGCGCTGGATGAACTTGCGGAGAGTTTCACCCGGCAACTGCTTGAAGTCGTGGAGATCACTGGGAGCCCCCGGGCGCTCGTACCCGCCTTGGAAAGCCCCCAGAAACTGCTCCTTCAGTGCCCGCCAGGAACGGATGGAGCACTTGGGAAGGTTGAGAAGCCAAGTCTGGGCATCTCCCTTCAGGGCCAACGGGAACCAGTTGGCCATCATGACCTCGTCGGCCCCGGCAACCATCGCAGCAAGAGAGTAGATCTGCAGAAAGTCCCGGGGGTTCGTGGTGCCGTCGTAGCGGAGAACGTCGATCTTGAATTTCTTGGGCCAGTTGAAGTGGCGGAACTCGGGAGCGAGGGCGAGGCAGCCTTCGGCGAGGTCGATGCCCCGATCTTCCCGGCGGTGACGTTCTCGGCGACGCTCGATGCGGGTGCGCATATCCTCGTTCTGACGGCTGTTGAGCTCGTCACGAAGATCTGGGTTGCGCGAGGTAGACGACCCGATGGAGATGGCCTCGCCGTGATCGCGGTTTAGCCGATCAGCCATCGGTGGCGCGGTGCGAGGAGGCGCCGTCTTGGCTTGACGTTCACCACGAGGCTGGCCTCGCGGATCACGTGTTTTGTCTTGTGCTGCTCCGGGTTGTCGACGGTGGGAGCTTGAGTGGGTTCGACCCACGGACCACCATCGGCGAAGTCGAGGAGCCTCTCGACGCGAGTCCTCCATTCTTGGTAGACCTTGGGGTCGCCGCTGCTTGGAGGGAACTGCATCAGGCCTTGGCAGCGACTAGAGCATCATGGCGAGCTTGCACGTCCGAAGGCGAGTGCGCGGAGGTCTTGCTCTTGGATGCTCGTGGATCCCCGCTGGGGCGAACGCCGTGGTTCCCTCCTCCAGCGGTGGGCTCCTTGCCGGTGCCGTTGCAGACGCTCTTCTCCCCTGAGCGAGGAGGAGGCATGGTGGCGCCCTTTGGAGCCGCCGCTCCGCCAGGGCCGTTGTCCTTGTCGCGACCGTCCACTTCGTCCGGCGCCACCCTCTCCATGGGAGGCGGGGACGGAGAGGCGCTCCGCCGTGCGCCAGCAGCACGACGTTCAGCTGAAGCTTGGTGCGTGAGGGAGAGACCGGCTTGGACGCCGCAGGATCTCCCTTCTTCCTTGGAGGCATGCTTGACGAAGAACTTGCCGATGAACTTGATGAAGATGAATCCAGCACTTGCGCCCCCTACCTGGCGCGCCAGATGTCGTGTCTCGTTGCACGGACACCGGGAGTATAGGATACCCCCTTTTAGGTTCGGCACGGGGCGCGAAGGAGGCTGAGAATCGTCTTCTTGGGCGGAGTCTAGATCAAGCTCTCCTCTCCACGATCAAAGCATGCAACCAAAGGGACACAAGGAGCTACCCAGGTTCAGGCCGCCCGGAGGCTAAAAGCCCTACTCCTGCATGTCTGGATTGATGAGTTCTTCATAGTGTGGCTTACAATGGAACCTCCCGGACAGGGTACCCGGAAGGGTTTTGGCTGGAGGTAGAAGAAGGACAGATCCTGACCCGGAGGAGATCACCTTCCTCTCTACCTTCGCAGCCCTAGTCTAGTCTTGCTCTGGTTCTAGCTTGTCTTCGTCCTTGGTTCGACCTCTCCCTCCTCCGTGCCTTGGTCCTCCTTTTATAGGCTAAGGGGTTGCCACAGGGTCACGTGAGGGGCGTGAGGGACCTTCGGGGTGAAGGACCCTCCTCATCTAGTTTAGGGGGAGACGTGGCCTCTCCTCAGCCTAGCGTCTCCTTGGGTTAGGTGGGAGCGTCCGCCTTGGGGTGGACAGGAGCTGACACCACCACGGGGTGCTTCCCCCCGCGCTGCCTTCGCCTTGCTTCCCAAGTCTTCCGTGGTGAGGTGGAGTGCTTATCCACAGGACGTAGGAGTACCCGGAGGGAGCCTGGCCTCCTGCCGGGAACTCGGGCTCTCGGGTCCTTCCTGGCCTTCTTGCTTGATTCGGGGACCCGGAAGGTCCCCAGGACCGGAGCCCTTAGTCGATGCAGGCCTTGCGTGTCTTGACGGTGAACCCGCCAGCTTGACTTGAGTCTTGGTCTTGTCCATCTTCAACTTGGGCCCACATGGGGTGGACCCACTTTGGCAGTACTAGGGGAACCCCATGTTCCACTGTTGCGACAAATCGTTCTTGGATGTGTAATGAATAACAAGGATAAAACAAAGGATGGTATGAATTCATGGCTGGCTATTCTTGCATTGAAATATAAAAGGAAAAAGTTGAAGCCACAAGAGAAGCCTAATGGGCAGTGGTACCTCCCACCTGCTTGCTACCAGTTATCGAAGGAAGAGTTGAAGGAGTTCTTGCAATTCTTGTATGATATGAAAGTTCCGTCAGCATACTGCGCAAACATCAGGAGTCTGGTGTCGTTTGAAGAAAAGAAACTGATGGGGATGAAGTCACATGACTGCCATGTGATGATGACACAGATGCTCCCTGTGGCAATTAGAAATATGTTGCCTAAACCCGTTCGAGAGGCTCTCATGAGGTTATGTGATTTTTCAACGCTATATACCAGAAGGTAATAGATCCATTCAAATTAGACAGATTGCAAGAAGATGTTGTGAAGACTATCTGCCAGCTGGAGATGTTCTTCCCCCCTTCGTTTTTCGACGTAATGGTCCATCTAATTGTACACATTGTTTATGAGATAAAGCAATGTGGTCCAGTGTATCTGCGCACTATGTATCCGTTCGAGCGCTTCATGGGTATACTCAAGCACTACGTCCGTAACAGAATCGGCCAGAGGCAAGTATCGTTGAAGGATATCTTTCGTAGGAGGTGGTTGAGTATTTCATCAGCTACATGGATGGCCACCGACCTATCGGGGTGCCTCTGTCCAGGCATGAGGGGAGGCTAGATGGAAAAGGGTTAATGAAAAATAAATCATGTTGGCCAAAGTGTGAATTATTTGAGAAAGCACATTTGTACGTATTGCAGCACCTTGCAGTCGTTACACCATATGTGGATGCTCACAAGGATCTACTTAGAATTGAGCTAGGAGGCCGAGGCTTGACAGAGAATCAGAAGGAAGCACAAGTCTTGAAACTGCACAGCCAGAGATTCGCTGATTGGCTGATGACGAATTGTGTCGGAGATGATGACGAGACTTTAAAAAGTTTGGCAAGAAAGCCAAACTTTACGGTTCATAAATTGGAAGCATATGACCTGAATGGCTACACCTTTTATACAAAGAATAGAGACAACAAGACCATGTATCAGAATAGCTCTATTAAAGTGGAAGCGGTAGATCCGAATGGGAGAAAGGATTGGTACTATGGAGTAATTGAGGAGATTTGGGAGCTTGAGTATGATACATTACTCACGATTCCATTGTTTAAATGCAAATGGGTCAAACTGGGTCATGCGAAAGTTGACCAGTACGGCACTACATATGTCAATCTCAACAAATTGGGATACAAAGATGAACCTTTCGTTTTAGCTACCCAAGCCACCCAGATCTTCTATGTCAAAGACCTACTACATAAAAATTGCCATGTTGTGATGAATGGGAAAAGGAAGATCGTTGGGGTGGATGACGTTACTGATGAAGAAGAGTACAACCAGTATGAAGACTTGCCAGCAACTGGAGAACGCATACAGATCAATGACCGACAGGCTCCTGGAGATGGCTTTTACGCAAGAGATGATCACTCCGATGGGGCAATTTACAAAGGAAATATTCAGGTTGATCCAGTTTTACTAGAGGAGGACGAAGAATGAGCAAATTAATTTGTACCCTAAAGTGATAATTGTATTTCTTAATTGGAAAATTAATGTGTTGTTGTTATTTCTTAATTTTCAACCGTAAACACTACGTTTATTCAAATTCCGAAATATAATTTATTTATACCACATCGGCAACGGTTTTTTTGAATGCACCGTTGCCGATGTGACATAAACCCTACTTCCAAACTTAGACTTTCGGGAGCAACCTACCACCCCTCGCATTTCCCCCCACTCACCGTCTTCAACACCACCCCCGGCGGCGTACTCACGCTCAGCTGAGTTCATTATGCGGACTACTCGGGCCGCCCTTGCGGCGCAGGCGGCTTCCCTGGCCGTCCCCCAACCCACGGTCTCAGCTGAGTTAGTTATGCGGACTACTCGGGCCGCCCTTGCGGCGCAGACGGCTTCCCTGGCCGTCCCCCAACCCACGCCGCGGGGCAGCTCCAGGCTACGACGGCGTCGCGCCGACGCCGTGGTCAGCGAAGACGCCCAGAGGGTGGGCTCTATGCCCCCCCTCAGGCGACAACCGCGGCCGCCGTCTCCACTGATTTGGCTCCCGGAGATGCTGCCGCCACAGATCTGGCCGCCGTCTCCACTGATTTGGCTCCCGGAGCTGCTGCCGCCACAGATATGGCTCCCGGAGCTGCTGCCGCCACAGATTTGCCCGCAATAGAGGAAGGGGCAGACAGCGGCGACCACATACATGCCGGAGACACACTTGGGACAGGTTAGTTGTGCTGATTAACTGTATTACACACTGTAAAGTCGGACCTTTTAGTTTTAATTAGTGCTGAGATCCACCTTCTATTATTCACCTGTTATTCAGAGCTGTCGTCTGGTGATGAAGGGTCCTCGAGCTCATCCTCGCAGCAGTATCAGTTTATCATGAAACAAAGGGGTCGAGGAATTAGAAAACCAACCCTAAAGCCAAGAGGAACATTTACAGTGGAGATGATTGACAAAAAAACTGGTGCCCCGTTGAAACCAGTCAAGGCACATAGGAAATTTAAGACATTGTGTGGGTGTATAGTCAGGGAAAAGGTCCCCATTACGGTTGACGACTTGAGTCAAGTCACTCCAGAAGAAAAGACTTTCATCGTCAACGCCATAATGAGCCAGTTCCAGCTCGCAAATGAGGAATGGAAGCCTGCAGTTCAAGATGCTGCTCTTTCTAAAGCAAAGGATTCGTTCCGTAACTTCAGGCACCGTCTGTACTCCAAATTCCAGAAGAAAAATCGGGATGCTACACTTGTATACCCCTTCATTAAACCTGACGACTGGAAGGAGTTCAAGAAGTATAGGAGGACGGAGGAGTTCCTAACAAAGAGTAAAGCCGGCAGCGCCCTCATCAGTAAAAACAAGCATCCCCACAATATGGGGGTTCTTGGATATGCTGGTTCGAATCCCATATGGAGAAAACGGGATGAAGAAGCAGTTGCTTCGGGGGCACGGTTCCTTACTCTGATCTTGAAGGTGAACGGGCACGAGACTTCTTGAGGGCGAGGTCTAAAACAAACGAAGTTGGTGAACTTGTTATTACTCACCCCGAGACCCAAAAGTTACATAAAACAATGGTAATAACCATATATAACCTAAGTTGTTTCCTCCTTAACTGACACAATATTTCCTTGTGTACTGAATTCAGTGTACTACTTGTCTTATCTCCAGCTGGAGCTGAAAAATAAAAAGGACATCGGAGAGATTCTGGCACGAGGGAAAGATGACATTCTCTCAAAAGCTTTGGCTACGCCTGAGCCCTCTGGTCGGTCTCGGACGTACGGCACCCATGTTGGCCACAAGAAGGCTTTCACGATAGACCAGGCTGAAAGGCAGGCAATGAAAAAGGCCAGACATGACGCTCAAATGAAAGCACTAGAGACAAATATTACGGCCAATATCGTTAAGCAGCTTCGAGACGGTCACCTTGATCCCGGTAGGGGGGAGTGCCTTGCAGCCAGGAGTACTTGTGGATCATTGTCGGTTGATGGTCTTGTAGACACCGGCAAATAGGCTGTGGACGACATCACGAGCCCGGTGAGATGCAAACTACATGTGCCTGTAACCGTGATGACGCATCATCCCCTGGTGGCAGCACTAGGAATGGTTCAGCCACCTACCGATGTGGTACCTCAAGTGGATGGTGTGCCCTTAAAGCCAGGTTTTGCAATGTGCTTTGTGGACAAGGTCATGCCTGGCTTCGAAGGCATCTTGCTATTTAACACCCGCGTCGATGCAGATGTACAAAGCTTGGGCCAGGCTAAGCTGAGATACATACAGTGGCCCAAGAAGGAGATTTCTCTTCTCAGTGCCCTGCCATCCACCTCAACAGCTTCTCGACAGATGGCGTCGTCTGAAGGCCTCCGTTCAGCACAGCTCCTCCTTGATATTGCGGCCAAACAGCCTTCCAGAGAACAAGCAGTTGAAGATACAACGGTTGCACAGAGTTGTGAAGCCACACCAACACCGCCTATCGATGGTAACTCACCTACTGCCCTTGTGGTGAACAACACCACCAACTTGGTTGAAACTACACCAACACCGCCTACGCCTCCGCCTCCGCCTCAGCCACAGCAGGCTTATCTGCCGCCTCCGCCTCAGTCGTCAAAGGAGGCTCAACTGCCGTCCCTGCCTCCTCAGCCACAGCAGGCTCATCTGCCGCCTCCGCCTCCGCCCCAACTTGTTCGGACACGTAGAGGCACCACACCCGTCCGGGCGAAGGACCATGCCAAGATGGCCCCGATGAAGCCCAAGCCCAAGCCCAAGACCACTAAAAATAAAAAAAATACTGCACCGATTTACGGCGACCAATACCTAGATGACGAAGAATTTAATAAGAAATACAATGCAGAGGTGCAAAGTTGCCCCCAAATACGTGCGTGGACAACCATTGTTGACTAGAGATGGATTACAAAGATCAGGCTTGGCTTGCCAGCAGCTTCATGAAAGTACCTCCTATATTGTGAAGAGAATAAGGACATGACCTTCAGTATCAGGAAAGAGGATTTTTACGGCGTCGAAGATGACGTTCCTCTTAGCTGGGAGTTTTCAGAGATGTTCCAAGTTTTCAACTTGAATACTGTTGATGGCACGTTCATGCGTTTGTTCACATTGTATGTGCCTTACAAATACTTTTCACATTTTAATAGCTTTCTTCTGTTCAGTACATGCTAACTATTCTCTTTCTTATACTTAGGAGCCATGTATTCGAGTGCAACCGCAGGAAAGAACCGGTAGGTTTCCTTGACCCGGCTGTTATCAATTACACGAACATCTGCTGCAATCAATACGAAAGTACATTCGACTATGCTGTGAAAGCGTTGACTCATTATCAAGACAAAGAGTTGATCCTGCTTCCTTATAATCAGGCGTAAGTTTGTTATCAAAATTATTTGTACATCCTGCTTCCTTACCATCAGGCGTAAGTTTGTTATTTTCCTTTGCAGTTCTCACTGGTTCTTAGCTATCATCATTCCTAAACAGAACAAGGTATTGTATATAGATTCCGTACTTGGAAGTATAAATTATGAACCCTTGGAGGAATTCTTGAACAGGTATTACATCGTTCCCTAGTTTACTTTATGATTTAACTTTCACGTGTTGTTTTCTCAATCCGCCAACTCATTACTTTTGTAGTGTGTTCGAAAAGTACCTGACGATAATCAAGAGACCGTTGGCCAAGAGAGGAGAACAAGAGGCCATATTGAGTCACGAAAAAGTTAACCCGGTAACAGTTGCTAATTTATTCCTAGTTTTCACAAATACCTGCTAGCAAACCAAACTAAGTGAGCGATTTTGTCACCAACATTACAGTGCCCTCAGCAACCACCTGGTACAAATCTTTGTGGGTATTATGTGTGCAATGCAATATTGAAAGTCGTTCCCACCTCGAAAAGACTGTAAAGCCTCGATTCGGTTAGTAATCCACGACATCATCAACAATTCATGTTTCCTAACAATATTTGCAGACATACATGACGAAATATACCTAACTAAGAATCTGCCTGCAGCTTATAGGTGGAATGGGCGTGCACCTTTGAAGAAGGATGTTCTTACGATGGTGAGAGGCAAGTTTGCTGCGTTTGTCCTTAAACACATCATAAGCAAGGAGGGAAAACTACACAACCCTAATCCATGATCATGAGATCCTATTCGACATTTGTTCACCTGTCCATACTGGCATTCTCGCTGGTGAGACTATAGATTTTTCCAAAACAATTATAGTCACCATTGTGGTGTAACTTCTTTAAATTGTGTCCACTTTTTTCCGAACAATGGCTGAAAACTTTGTATTTGTTGCAATAGCAATAGCTGTGAACTTGTATTCCAACATTTGTTGTAAACTTTGTGTTCATATGATTGTTGTAAACTTGTATGGCTGAATGTCTGCTAAATAATTGCTGTAGCACGGGCGTGCAAGCGCAGCTAATTACTATTAGCTTGCAATTAGACATAGGAAACGGGCAAACAGAAATAGCCGTTGCCGACATGATACCACACTGGTAACGGAGGACAAAACCCTCCGTTGCCAAAATGGTCACACATTGGTAACGGAGGGACGGAGGCTCCGATGCCGAAATTTTCTCACATCGGAAACGGTGTTCTGCCACCGTTACCGATGAGGGCCCTCACATCAGTATCGGAAGCGGGGACACGGACCCTTTCTCCATTGCCGAAGGGGTTTTTGGCCCGTTTCTGATGTGTCTTTCTGTACTAGTGACCGCGGCGCCGCTGCCTCCTCCACACCCCCTCCTCCATGGCCTCGGACGTCGAATTCATCGGTGCGGGCTGCAGCTCCGGCTTCGGGTCGGGGGCAGGGTTCCACGGCTTGGACACTGGGTACTCCTCCGACTCCGAGTCGAGCCACGGCTCTACCTCCTCCTCCTCTTCGGCTCCGTCGTGGTGGGCGGCCGCCTCGGGCGGCGGGTGGGCGAGGGTTTTTCGTGGGGACTGTGGAGGGGACATGCAAGCGAGCGAGCGGGGTTTCATACCAATATCTCAAGTTGGGGCCAAATTTTGTCTAGCAATTTGTCAAGGTCTAAAAAAAACTCAAGATAATAGGGAGCAAAACCTCTAGAACGATCGGCAAACGAAATGTTCCACTTCGTCGAAAAGATAACGTCTTGGCGTGCTCGGATCACCGACTGGATCCCTCGACATGCCCACTCCTAATTTGTTGGTCAAGCTCCGCTTGCAGGGAGATTCAGTTTTGCTACATTAAACGGAAATTGAGTGCTCAGTTAGTGCTACACTAAACAATAGACATCAAATCTGAAATGAAAATTGCTACACTGGTCCGATATGTTCGTTCCTTGAAAGAGAACACAGTGAACCCTCAAAAATATACTCCGTGTAGTGCACCGTGCTTACGAAAAGGTACTTGGACCCCACGTACCGTAGGACCATTGGCTAGGAAAAGAGACAAAAAATCCATTTTAAATCATAGGAGTATATGCAATATGTTATTGTTTGTTAGGGCACATAACATTAGGAATTTAGCTATTTGGAATTTTGCTTGGGAAGAAAAAAACTGAAAAATGCCTTTTCTTAATTAAAACATGATTTCTTAGTAAGAAATATGAGATATATTTATTATAGGTCTAAATGAACTTAATGGGCCAAGTTTCAAGGGCGTTCTCTCAAAGTATGGCCCAACACGGCCACTTTAGTTACCGCTTCGTCCAAACGTACAAGGGAGGGAGCTCCCTCCAGTTTGTCAATGGCCGCCCCTGCGTGCATGCATATCTTCCGGCGGTTTGCGTGAAAACTTTGGCAGCAAGTTTCTACTAATTAGGAATTCGAGTTCGTTTAGAAAAAAGTGACACAGGCTGAATCAATCCGTCGTCTCGTGCCCTAGCTCTAGACCCTAGCCCCCTACCCAGCATGAATAATAAATAGTGCACCTCCTCCAGCCTACGTTCCAAACCTCAAACGTTCCTGCACCAAGAAACCCGATCTTGCAAACCCTAGCCAGGCAACTCTCAAGTCGCCACAGCCAGCCATGGAGGATCAGGCGCAAGACGTGATCGGCCTCGGCCTCTCGCCGGGCTTCAAGTTCCAGCCCGACGACGACGAGCTGGTGGAGCACTTCCTGCTCCGCCGGATCCTCGGCCAGCAGCTCCCTCTGGAGGGCATCATCATCGAGGACGATCCGTTGAACACGCCGCCATGGGAGCTCCTGGACAAGCACAAGCGCAAGGACAACGAGGCCTTCTTCTTCGCCAACGGGCAACCCCTCGACGACGGCAAGAGCGGGCGGCAGAAGCGGACCTGCATCGGCGGCGGGTGCTGGAAGGGGGAGAGGCCCATCGTGGATGGCGACAGGCTGCGCGTTGCAGACGGCGGCATGGAGATCGCATGGAGGAAGTATATGCTCAGCTTCCAACTCGACGGCGAGACCGGCAGCCGCAGCACGGGATGGGTGATGTACGAGTACTCCATCACGGCCCCGGAGGATCTCGCATCGTCGCTCATGAGGCTGTACAGCATCCGATTCAGCGGACATGGCCAGCATGCCAAGAGGGAACCCGACGATTACGCGCAGGCGAAAGCTCTCCAGGACCACAGCTCTGCGGCGCCGAACCCTCCAATGGCAGCGGCGGATCTGATCGTAGATGGTGACCATGGCGGCAGTGCGAGGCTGGCTGCGCCGTCCTACTCCGATAAAGAATGCCAGAACCATTGGGTGAACGCCACGCACGATTGGCCCCAGCTGGAATCTTACCAAGACCTTCTTCTCCCGCCCGACTCGGTCTTCTTGCCCAGCGCAGGCGTTGGAGACTACGCAGGGGCGTCCTCACAACAAGATTTCGTCGGCGGGCACACCATGAACTCCGGAGCACCCAGCGCTACACCATCATCAGATCAAGAAGACCCAGGCATGTTGAATGCTGCTGCGCCGGCGGGGATGCTACCACCCTACATGGATCAAGGATCATCATCCTCCGACGCGATCGACGAGTCCTGCTTCATGGATCTTGAGCTGCCGGTGCTCGACTTCAATGTCGACGAGCTCTTAGAACTTTTAGAGTGCGATTTGGAGGCACCTCTCCATGATCAGTATTCCAGCGCTGGCATGGAAATGCAATCTTACATGCAGCTCAGTTGATCGACAGGGGTCGATTAGTATATGTAACGTAGTTAGCGATTTTCCAAAACATCGATCTTTGTAATGCTATGCTTGAGGTCTGCTGAATGCCTCGTCTGATGTGACGGCTTGTAACAATCTAGGGATTTGATTTAATCTGAGCTTTGTAAATTACTTGTTGAGAAAGATAATTTTGGATTGCTATACTTGAATCAGTGTTCTTTATTTTAATTTATCTTCTGTATGCATCGGTGATCGGTACTTACTTGATAGACGATCAACTATGTGATGTGTATGCTCACGAGCAAGTGCTTAGTTGCTCAAACCTTTCAATCCAAAAATTTCCTTGCTAACGAGTATCATTTCTCTAATTAATAGAGCTCGGCTGGATTACTCACCATTGACTGATTTTAGTTAGCGCGGTAAAGTTAGAACCTAGCAGTAGCACTGTAAGTTCGTTCATGAAGAACGATCGTAGAGTTGTTTGTATGCGTCTGATTTGTGTCTCAATTTAAGTAGTGTTGTGGAAATGGTTGATTGTTCAACTTCAATAATGTTTTGTGCTTCGTTTGATTAATGTACATTCAGTCATCAATAATGTTTTGTGCTTCGTTTGATTAATGTACATTCAGTCATTTTCTTAGATTTTTTTTCTGCAAATCATTGGCTGAGGCCTCTGATATTCCGAAGGACCGTTAGGGCGGGTGATTGTCAATATTGATGGATCTCTGAACATTGCAGCCATGTACTCTGCACCGTTTAACGGTAACTTAATTTTAGCATGTCGAGAGGATGTGCACAGTGAAGCTACAAGTTGACTACCTCGAGATTGTGACTCTATGGTAGGACGACTGAAACGTGCTGGCTGTCACATCCTGGAAGAACGGAAGCAGACCGAGTACTCTGTTTCAGAGTTTGAGGTTTCATTTGCCTAACTTTTAATTTCGCTGCACACTTATGTGTAAATAGTAGAACTTTCCGAACTTTTTTGTTCAATACTTTGCCTACATTGTCAGACTAGAATTATATCCCTGAGTCCTCCGGGCGACCAGTTCAGTGTCACATGGGACATTGTTATACCGTGTGGAGCAGCGTTGCTGTCCTCGCTCCTCTTCTTATGGCAGAGGATTGTAGACACCTCGTTGCTTCCTTCGCAGAGGCAGAGATCGATGGATATGAGATGGTCTCTCACATCTAACTTAAAGTATCTACTAGAAGGATCTGGCGCGCTTTGCTGCGCCGGTTCTTCGTTACGGTCGTTTAATTTTTTCACGCACTCTGCACGCGTCTACACTGATGATGGCTTTTATTGGGTGAGCGATGCGGGTGAAGGACATGTGTGATGTGGAACCATTTGTTGAGGGGGTGTGCTACGCGTGCCCTTAGCATGGAACACCAATGGGGTGATGGCATCAACGAGGTCATTCCTGTTCTTTCATGTTCTCACATCTCTTGTTTGAGAGTTTGAGAAAACTCTGACCTGGGAAGCCTAATGCAAGCAGAGAACCGATAATTAAGAGGGTGGTCAAACTGAGTGGCTTATGGATTGAAGCACGGTATGCTCACATAACCTAATTTGTAGATTATAGGAGAAAGCACAATAAACACGAATCACAGAGTGCGATAACGTAGTTTTTCAGTCATGTCAACATAATAATACTCCCTCCGATCCAAAAAAAGTTTCGTGACATGTATGTTTGCAAAAACGTCCTCCAATTTTTGGTGCCTCAACCCGCAGTTCCGAATGTGACCAGACACGTCAACGCACGCTCGACTGCTCCTCTTTCCCTCCGCTCAGGCCGCGTGCTCGCCCGCCCTTCGCCGCCGCGCGCCCCTCGCCTTCTCACGCTCCTCTCCTTCTTTCCCGGCAGGAGCACATGCTGGCCACCGGATCCTATTCCACCGAGCGCCTTATCCAAATCCCCAGCGACCGCGCTCTCTCTCCGCCGGACAAGGCGGCGCCACGATGTGGGGAGGAAGAACTGCTCGCCCACGCCCACCCGGATCTGCTGCTGTGGGATTTGGGGACTGGGCGGCGGAGATCGGCGTACAGGCGGAGAGATGCGACCTGGGAGAGATGCGAGAAGGACTCATGGGCGAAATGTTTAATTTTGAAGGACTAAATTGTAAATTGACATTGTACTGCTCGCTGAGAACGTTTTTTCGGATCGGAGGGAGTACATGATATCTAAGATAAGCGAACTGGAAGGAAAAGAAAGCAAGTTCGTATGCGACCAAACAAACTATACACTTAGCAAACCCAGCTTGGTTTCGTTTGTACGAACGGAAAAGCAACATTTCTTACTCTTGCAAGAGAGTAGAGTGGTATCAATAAAATTCACGAAGCATAAGACATAACCATTTAGACACAGAGGTAGCAGCAGGTAAATACAATTGCATCTGTGTTGATCAGTGCCGTTAATTCGCCAGTCAGAAAAAACTCATCTTTCTTTCCAAGATAATATTCTTCCTCTACACCACCATGTCTACATCTAGAAGAATACACGAGGTCACTTAAATAGCACAGCTAGTTAGCAAAACCCCTAGTAACTAAAAGAAGATGGCACGTATGTTATATCCTGACAAACTAAGCACATACTATTTTTAAAGTCCATATAGTGTAAGCATGTAAGCATGATTGCTAGTTTGAATATGAGTCTGAAATACTGAATATTGGCAAACGTGCAACAAATCGGAGATACAACTTTCTATATAACTTACAGCCTCACAAGTCACACCGCAATAGGCAATGTTATACAAATCATAAATGAACAGCAATGTTATACTCAGAAAGAGCCAATGCTAGACAAATCATAAATATGTATGATGGGTACTTCTCCTAGCAGTTCAATCCAAGCTGGTAGGGGGCAATGAGATTTGCAATCTTTCTGAAGCTTGATGTTTTATGCCTTTGAGCAGCGCAGGCAGGCACAGGCAGCTAGCTTATCGCCTCCATGAACGCGTCCACGACAACAAACCTATGCAAAGACAGTGGAAGCAGATCTTAAAGTTCTTCTATTGCTTTTCGGCTGCCTGCAACCTCTTTTTTCCCCTTCAGATCAACTTTCAGTGCTTCCGTTGTTCACTTTGCTTCACCGTCCACTACAGGAGTATACTTCTATGCTTGAAGCAGAGTACTCTCCATCGGAGCATCGTTGAACCCCAGTCAAAAACAAAACAGAGCAATGAACTGCATTTTCAATTAGTATAGGTTGTGATTTACTTGATCATAACTGCACTCTCAGCTAGCTCTATTGTTGACAACAGTAGAGAAATCCCAAACCCCAATATGAGATAACGTTAGAAGCAAAAAACGAAATATTCTGACTGAAATAGTCCAGGTAGGAATCCACCTGAATTTACCACCGGCCATTTTCAAGTGTGGGCTGAGCTAATTGTCCAAGTCGGCATGAACAAATGGCGTGTTCCTCGTTATTCGCAGAGAATAACTATGAATCCATAGAGAGCTCAGATTCCTCAAACAGGCCCTCGATCAGTACAACCTGATGGTCCAAACGCTATGTGGTAACACATACCAAGATTTTTAAAGAACCAAAATTTCCTCATTATTTGACTTGCAGGGAGATTTCATTAATACTTATTTGTGCACGAATAGCTAAATGACCCTGATATAACACGTAGCTAAGTTCTTGTCATGCTGTGTGAAGCTGATGCTCCAAAGCAAAATTAGAAAGCAAGAAAGCATTCCACTTTGGCATATTACAAAAAAATAGCCAAGTTTTACTGAGAATAAGACCGGGGTCATGAAAATAGTACAAAAATGTAGGCTTCGCTAGAAAGGGGTATATTATCAGCAGAGCTTAGGGTTAATTAATGCCTTCCAGTAGTTAAATGAGATCATCCTCACTCCACACAATATGCAAAGTGCGAGCATTTTCAAGGAATGAACCAAAGGTGACTTAGAGAAACGTACATCACAAGCTTTAAATAATAGTAGATAAGGTACTATGGTTCAAGCAACTATATTTAACCATTTAAGTGAGTCAATCACCTACAGTTATTCCACGAAGAGATTAAACAAGAAACACAATTGTTCATGATGCTCCTAAAAAATAATAAGAAGGCTCAAACGGGCTGAATGAACAAGCACACAAGCCTATACCTTTTAAGAAAGCGGATTGAAAAATCACAAATGGTAAAGCCAAATCATTTCAATTTGACCAAACCCTGGATGACTATCTCATGGTACCCAATGTACTGCTCTTTAAAGGCATCCAAACGAAGTGCACTCCCTACGACATTTCAAATAAACCTTGCTTCTCTACACCTTTAATCAAGCTATGAATGACGTAATGTCGACAACATAAATGCTGAAAAGGAAATCACTACCGTCCATGAGTATTATCTGATTGTGGGTAATGCCCAGCAAATTACTGAAAGTTGTATAAACATAGCAATGTTAAACTCAGCATGTAAAAATCATAGATAAGATAGAACCACTGAAGCAACAACAACGACCATCAAGTTTTCGAATAGTTGAACTCAGTATGAAGCGTTATTCCCACACGGTCCTTGCTCTGATGCCGGCAAGCAACAAGAGCAATATTGCTGAAACCACTGTACAATAACCAAAAGGGTGTCCATTACAACACCACAAGCGTCTCTGTGACCAAAACTAAAACTTGACAGCCTATCTAACAAAACAACAAAAGAAAATGAAGAAGACCAAAAACAACTTTAGATATGCAAATGCAGTAACTTTGGAATGTCAAAAACAAACAAATTAAAGGGATTACTGCCCCAAGAAATAGTCAAGCCATTGTCCTAAATGCAGTCATTGTCTGGTCACCCTCCACTTGAGGAGCATAAACAATAAGTGTATAACAACAAAAATAGCAATTAGCTAAAAAAAAAATCCAAGCTAACTGTCAGATTTTTTGAGAGAAATTAAAGAAAACATATCTCTAGTATCATAGCAGTAAGTTCCTACTCCCTCCGTTTACAAAAGGATGTCTCAATTTTGTCCTAGCTTAGGCCAAAGTTGAGACATCCTTTTGTGAACGGAGGGAGTAACAAATATAAACATTTAGTCTGATGGTTATGAAAGCATATAGCAGATAAGTAGCGAGAAATAGCTCACTATATTCCATTCATCTTCTCCTAGAATGTATACATCAGACTTGAGGGGAAAAAAGGAAAAGAAAAATCGTATCTCTAATCTCAACAAAAAATGGCGCTGCTCCTTCCTTCAGGACGCCTCACGACAGCGAAAATGGATTCACCCGCACACTTCTCTACACATTTCAGTACGAGCAGCTCATACACAAAATTTGGTACAGCAGCCTCCTACAAAATCATCCGCTCCTGTCTATATCTACCTTCCTGGTTCCCAAATTCAGTAAGTGTTTGTCTGTTACCTTCCCGAGCAGCTGCACAGCAGCAGCAACACCCCCCACCTTCCCGGACCCTTCTCAGTATACCTAGGCGAGCGCCGCTACGCCCGACGGCCACCACCTCGCCTCCCCAATCGGCGTCGCTACGCCCACCTCCCTTCTCGGACGAGGCGTCCCGCACCACCCGTATCCAGCGCCTCTCGCACCCGTCAAGCGCCTCCCGCGACAAGGCGGCGGCTGCTCTCGCCTCCCGCATGTCCAGGCACGGCTGAAGACAGCGCCGCTACCGATGCCGCCTCCCGTGCCCTCAACCACCTCTCTCCCTCTCTCTAAATTGAAAAAGTCAGGTCATACCTTGGGACGGCAAAGTCAGGGGAGCGGCGCTGGCATCCTCCCGGCAGATTGGGGAAGACGGCGCTCTGCGGACCTGGTATGGCGCAGTGGCCAGTGGTGGTGCCGGTGATGTAGGAGCCCAGCGTGAGCCCGCACGACAAGCTTCACGGCTCGGCCCCTTGCCCGGAACTCCTCCCCGTGAGCACGATTGAGTGCGAGCACCTGCTCCCCTCCTCCTCGTCGGACGCGTCGAGCGGGGGCGCCCCCTCGAGGTCGGCGAAGGCGCTGGCCACGGCGGCCGCTGCCTCGGCAGCGACCATACGGGGCGAGAAGCCAGCGCGGGAGGAGTTGAGGCGGGCGAGGTCAAGCGCGGAGACGATATCGGAGAGGGCCACCTCTAGGGTCTCCAGTTGGGCGCGCCTCGAGGGCCGCAGCGGTGCGGCCCGCTCGCCGTCGCCCCCGTCGTCGAGGTGCAGCGCGCCGGCACCGGCGTCAGCGCCAGGGAAGGTGAGGGGCGGCGGCGACCAGAGGAGCAACACGAAGAGCGCGTAGACCAGGAAGAAGAGCGCAGCGATACCCTGTAGCGTAGCAGGAGAAGGACGCCGCCGCCGCCGCCACGCCAGTGGCCTGGGCGTTGCGCGAGCCCTAACCCTAGTGGCCGACAGACGGGAGGCGAGGACCGACCAACGGCCCAAGCGCGAGGACGCTTCGCATCGCAAGCAGCCACTGACAATATGGCCCAAGCGCGACCAACGGCACAATTGAGTCACTGAATTGTGGGCCCAAAACGTGCATTAACCACAGGCCAGCAATCCTAGTGGGATTGATATATGTAGAGATACACGCTGACGTCGAGGCGTGTAGTGCACCGTCATACGGACAGTCGTTGAGTGTAGTTAGAGCATCTCCACGGGGGCCTCCAAATGTGTGTCCGGCACCCCCCAATTGAACCTCCTTTGGGGTGCCGGACATGTGTCCGCCCAACATTTGGAGGCCGTCCACAGCGGCACCCCTCAAAGCAGGCACCCCAAACAGTTTTTTTTAATAATTTTCATTCATTAAAACTCCGGTGGAATTTAAACGAGATTTAACAAACTTACAATTTCGAATTTAAACGAGATTTTACAAACTAAACCTAGACTAGGCGGAGAGAAGGGGGCCTATGCAGCTTCTCGCCAACCAATACACGCGTCGGCTGGGAGAGAGATGCCGCTTCATGGCCTGCCAGCGAGGAGAAAGATGCTGCCTTCGCTCGGTTCATGGCCGGCCGAAGGAGAAGAAGATGCGAACCAAGCGCTGGAATCATCAAGAGACTTGCATGCCTCGATGAACCGGCGCTAGGATTTCATCTTTTGTTCCCGTCGGCTACGGCCTTTAGAAACGTTCCCCCTGGCCTCCCATATCGTGGGCTTCGGCCTTGTAGAGGTAGATCGGGCAGCTCGGGGACGTCGTCGTCGTCG
Source organism: Poa pratensis (assembly GCA_947311845.1). Taxonomy (NCBI): domain Eukaryota; kingdom Viridiplantae; phylum Streptophyta; class Magnoliopsida; order Poales; family Poaceae; genus Poa; species Poa pratensis. The sequence goes on along the minus strand of CAMZMU010000085.1, from coordinate 130,631,814 downwards.
CTGTCCTCGTCGTCACGCTCGTCGTCCGTTGCGGACAACTCCAACGTTGGCTCTCGTCAACCGCTACGATGCGCCTCGTACTTCCGTCGCGGCTGCCCGCCATGGCGGCCTATGTTCTTGAGGAGAGGAGAGAGAGGGAGAAGCGATGGTTTGAGTAGAGAAGGGCTGCGCTGCGTTGGGTTTTAAAGGCGGCCTGAGGAGCGGGGTTGGGTGGCCTGCATTAACGCGGCCACCACTTCGCCTGGCCACGCATTGACGCCGACGAAGCGTTGATGCGTGTAAAGTCACACGTCCGTTGGGAACCCCAAGAGGAAGGTATGATGAGTGCAGCAGCAAGTTTTCCCTCAGTATGAAACCAAGGTTATCGAACCAGTAGGAAGTCGGCGATGTTCTAAAGGTGTCAACGGCGTCAGAAAAAGGTGCTTGTAGAGGAAGGTCTGACTTGTTGACTTGGAACCTGCACACAACACAACCAAACTATTTTGCCCCAACGAAACAGTGAGGGTGTCAATCTCACCGGCTTGCTGAAAACAAAGGATTAGACGTATAGTGTGAAAAATGATGTTTGCTTGCAGAGAATAAAAAAGAACAATGGTTGCAGTAGGTTGTATTTCAGATGTAAAAGAATGGACCGGGGTCCACAGTTCACTAGTGGTGTCTCTCCATAATAAAATACTAACATGCTGGGTAAACAAATTACAACTGGGCAATTGACAAAATAGAGAGGTGTATAACAATACATATACAAGTCATGATGATCACTATGAGATTTACTTGGGCATTACGACAAAGTATACAGACCGCTATCCAGCATGCAACAACAACAACAACAAAGCCTTTTATTCCCAAACAAGTTGGGGTATCTGTGCCTAAATAGTCCACCTTCAGGTTAGCATCCGCACCCCTTCCAGTATTAAGTTGCAAGCAACAGACAATTGCATTAAGTATGGTGCATAATGTAAACAATACAAATATCCTTAGACAAATCATTGCTGTTTTACCCCTAGTAGCAACAGCACATCCACAAACTTAGAACTTTCTGTCACTGTCCCAGATTAAATGGAGGCATGAACCCACTATCTAGCATAAATAGTCCCTCTTGGAGTTACAAGCACTAATAACGGAGAGCATGCAAGATCATAAACAACATATATATGATAGATCAATAATCAACTTGACATAGTATTCAATATTCATCGGATCCCAGCAAACACAACATGTATCATTACAATAAGATGATCTTGATCATGATACGCAGCTCACAAGATCTAAACATGATGGCACAAGAGGAGAAGACAACCATCTAGCTACTGCTATGGACCCATAGTCTAAAGATGAACTATTCACACATCACTCCGGAGGCAGGCATGGCGATGTAGAGCCCTCCGGTGATGATTCCCCTCTCTGGCAGGGTGCCGGAAAGAGCTTCAGAACCCTCCCGGTTAGGGTTGATGGCGGCGGCGGCAACGGATGTTTTATGGAAATATGGCTCGGGTGTTTAGGGTTTTCGCCTCGGGGGAATAAATAGGCGAAGGGGCGATGTCGGTGGAGGCCCGAGGCTCGCTCCCCACATGGCGGCGCGCCAGTGGGCCTACCCGCGCCATGGGGTGGGGACGGCGTCTCGGTGCCCCCCTTCGTCTCTCCTTCGGACTTCGTGAACGTGTCGGGAAAATAGGAACGTGGCATTTTGTTTCGTCCAATTCCGAGGATATTTACAGAACAGTTTTTCTGAAACCAAAAACAGCAGAAAACAAGAACTGGCACTATGGCATCTTGTTAATAGGTTAGTCCCAGAAAATGCATAAAAAATGTCATGAAGTGTGAATAAAACATGTAGCAATTGGTATAATATAAGCATGGAACATAAGAAATTATAGATACGTTGGAGACGTATCAAGCATCCCCAAGCTTAGTTCTACTCGTCCTCGAGTAGGTAAAACGATAACAACAAATAATTTCTTAGGTGACATGCTACCACATAATCTTGATCAAATAATATTGTAAAGCATATGTCATGAATGAAGTGACTCAAGGCAATGGTCTATAGTTTGCTAACAAATAGATAATGAGTAAACACTGAATCATATAAGCAAAAACTTTTCATAAATAGTACTTTCAAGACAAGCATCAAAAAGTTTTGCATAAGAGTTAACTCATAAGGCAATAGATTCTAAGTAAAAGGCATTGAAGCAACACGAAGATTAAGTTTCAGCAATTGCTTTCAACTTGTAACTTGTATATCTCATGGATAATTGTCAACACAAAGCAATATAATAAGTGCAATAAGTAAACATATAAGAATTGTTGCACACAAAGTTGACACAAGTGTTTGCTTCAGGGATAGAAAGGAGTAGGTAAACTGACTCAACAATAAAGTAAAAGATAGGCCCTTCGCAGAGGGAAGCAGGGATTAAATCATGTGCTAGAGCTTTTAAGTTTTTGAAATCATATAGAGAGCATAAAGTAAGTGTTTGAGAGGTGTTTGTTGTTGTCAACGAATGGCAGTGGGCACTCTATCCCCCTTGTCACCCAAACTTTCAAGAGCGGCTCCCATGAAGGACGTTATTTCTACCCAAGGGTAGATCATCCCTCTTCTCTTTTGTTTACACATGCATATTTATAAATTGGTATGACACTCCTCCCAACCTTTGCTTACACAAGCCATGGCTAACCGAATCCTCGGGTGCCTTCCAACAATCACATACCATGGAGGAGTGCCTATTTGATAGTTTAACATTTTGAAAATTGCTTCTGATAAATCATTGGCAAACATGTGAAGAGAATCAAATGGTTAAAGTTATAATTAATTGGGACTGGGCACCCCATTTGCCAGCTCTTTTTGCAAGTTATTGGATAAGCGGATGTATATGCCACTAGTCCATTGGTGAAAGTTTGTCATGAGTAAATGACAAGGTGATAGAGTAAACGCCACATACTTCCTCATGAGCTATAAAACATTGACACAAATAAGGAGTAATAGCTTTTGAATAGTTTAAAGGTAGCACATGAAGTATTTACTTGGAATGGCAGAAAATACCACATAATAGGTAGATATGGTGGACACAAATGGCATGGGTTTTGGCTCAAGGTTTTGGATGCACGAGAAGTATTCCCTCTCAGTACAGAGTTTAGGCTAGCAAGGTTGTTTGAAGCAAACACAAGTATAAACCGGTACAGCAAGACTCACATGAAAACATATTGCAAGCATTATAAGACTCTACACTGTCTTTCCTTGTTGCTCAAACACTTTTACCAGAAAATATCTAGACCTTAGAGATACCAATCATGCAAACCAAATTTCAACAAGCTCTACGGTAGTTCTTTACTAATAGGCTTTTAACTACATGATGCAAGAGCTTAAACATGAAATACTTGAGAGCTCAAAACAATTGCAAAGTGTCAAATAAAACAAGACAAAACAGCCCTCAACTAGTACATGTACTAGTAGCTTTCTACAAGAATGAATATGTCCTTTCAATATACCATCTACCACATGTTGCATTTTCTGTTTCCAACCAAACACCAATCAACTTATTTCAACAAAAACTCTCCAAGTAATTTACAAATGAAACAAGAGAGTACTACTCCACAAGAATTAACAGCTCTAAAAGAGATGCATGAAAAACAGGAGCTAAAAGCATAGCAGTAGCTAGATAAGAATACTCAAAAGATATAAGTGAAGAATATGAGTATTCACATGAAAAAGCGGAGCGTGTCTCTCTCCCACACAAGAATGCTAGGATCCAAATTATTCAGAAAATAAAAACAACAAAGCAAAAATAAAAGCACACAGACGCTCCAAGTAAAATACATAAGATGTGGAAGAATTAAAATATAGTTTCACTAGAGATGACCTGATAAGTTGTTGATGAAGAAGGGGATGCCTTGGGCATCCCCAAGCTTAGACGCTTGAGTCTTCTTGAATATTGCTGGGGTGACCCACGGGGGCATCCCCAAGCTTAGGCTTTTCACTCTTCTTGATCATATCATATCATCTTCTCGCTTGCTCCTTGAAAACTTCCGCCACACCAAACTCAAAATAATTCTCATTAGAGGGTTAGTGCATAATCAAAAATTCACATGTTCTACTGTGACACAATCATCACCAAAGCTTCTGGACATTAGCTACAGCCACTGATGTTTTATGGAGCAAAGAAATCCAATCAAACATAGTAAAAGAGGCAATGCAAAATAAAAGGCAGAATCTGTCAAAAACAGAACAGTCTGGAAAGACGAATTTTTTCGAGGCACTTAACTTGCTCAGATGCGAAAAATCAAAACTAATGAAAGTTGCGTACATATATAAGGATCATGCGTGAATTTTTTCAGAATTTTTCAATTTTTCTGGAGTGAATACAGCTCAAAACGGTGGACAGCAAAAATCTGTCACTGCGCAGAAATCCAAATCTAGCATCAACTTTCAACTAGAGACTTTACTTGGCACAACAATGCAATAAAATAAAGATACAAAGGAGTTGTTACAGAAGTAAGCAACACCTTGACTCAAAATAAAATAAAATGACAGAAAATAAAAAGGTGGGTTGTCTCCCATAAGCGCTTTTCTTTAACGCCTTTCAGCTAGGCGCAGAAAGTGAAAATCAAGTGTTCTCAAGAGAAGAAGCATCAACATCATAATTTGTTCTAATAATAGAATCAAAAGGCATCTTCATTCTCTTTCTAGGGAAGTGTTCCATACCTTTCTTGAGAGGAATTGATACTTAATATTCCCCTCTTTCATATCAATAACAGCACCAACAGTTCGAAGAAAGGGTCTTCCCAAAACAATAGGACAAGATGCATTGCATTCAATATCCAAAACAACAAAATCAACGGGGACAAGGTTATTGTTAACCATAATATGAACATTGTCAATTCTCCCCAAAGGTTTCTTCATAGAGTTATCAGCAAGATGAACATCCAAATAACAGTGTTCCAAAAGTGGCAAGTCAAGCATATCATAAAGTTTCTTAGGCATAACAGAAATACTTGCACCAAGATCACATAAAGCATTACAATCAAAATCATTCACTTTCATTTTAATGATGGGCTCCCAACCATCTTCCAACTTCCTAGGGATAGAAGCTTCATGTTTTAATTTCTCTTCCCTAACTTTCATGAGAGCATTTGTAATATGTTTTGTAAAAGCCATGTTTATAGCACTAGCATTAGGACTTCTAGCTAGCTTTTGCAAGAACATAATAACTTCAGAAATGCTACAACCATCAAAATCAAAATCATTATGATCAAAAGTAATGGGACCATTGTCTCCCATACTTCGAAAAATTTAGCACTTTTATCAGAAACAGTTTCAGCAGTTTTAGGCAATTTTGCACGCTTTGTAGTAGAAGTGGAAACATTGCCAACACCAATAACATTACCATTGATAGTAGGAGGTTTACTAACATGTGATGCTTCAGCATTACTAGTGGTGGTAATAGTACAAACTCGAGCTATACTATTCTTTCTATCAATTTCAGCTTCTCTTTCCCACCTAGCATGCAATTCAGCCAACATCCTAATATTGTTGTCAATTTTAACTTGGATAGCATTGGCTGTAGCAAAAGGCTTACTATATTTAACCTCATTAGGCATAACTTTCAGTTTCAAAAGATCAACATCAAGAGCAAGACTATCAACCTTGGAAGCAAGAACATCAATTTTACCAAACTTTTCCTCAACAGATTTGTTAAAAGCAGTTTGTGTATTGATAAATTCTTTAAGCATGACTTCAAGATCAGAGGGTACACTCCTACTATTGTTGTAAGAATTACCATAACCACTACCACTATTAGAAGGATATGGCTTATAGTTGTTGTTACCAAAATTATTCCTATAAGCATTGTTGTTGAAATTATTTTTAATGAAGTTCACATCAACATGCTCTTCTTGAGCAACCAATGAAGCTAAAGGAACATTATTAGGATCAACATGAGATTTACCACTCACAAGCATAGACATAATGACATCAATCTTTTCACTCAAGGAAGAGGTTTCTTCAACAGAATTTACCTTCTTACCTTGAGGAGCCCTTTCAGTGTGCCATTCGGAGTAGTTGATCATCATATCATCAAGAAGCTTTGTTGCTGCACCCAAAGTGATGGACATAAAGGTCCCTCCAGCAGCCGAATCCAACAAATTCCTTGAAGAAAAATTTAATCCTGCATAAAAGGTTTGGATGATCATCCAAGCAGTCAGTCCATGGGTAGGACAATTCTTTACCAAAGATTTCATTCTCTCCCATGCTTGGGCAACATGTTCATTATCAAATTGCTTGAAGTTCATAATGCTACTTCTCAAAGATATAATCTTAGCAGGAGGATAATATTTTCCAATGAAAGCATCTTTGCATTTTGTCCATGAATCAATACTATTTCTAGGCAAAGATAGCAACCATTCTTTAGCTCTTCCTCTCAAAGAGAAAGGAAATAATTTCAGTTTTATAATATTCCCATCTATATCCTTATACTTTTGCATCTCACAAAGTTCAACAAAATTATTAAGGTGGGCAGCAGCATCATCAGTACTAACACCAGAAAATTGCTCTTTCATAACAAGATTTAATAGAGCAGGTTTAATTTCATAAAAGTCTGCTTTAGAAGCAGGTGGAGCAATAGGAGTGCATATGAAATCATTATTATTTGTGCTAGTGAAGTCACACAACTTGGTGTTCTCAGGAGTACTCATTTTAGCAAAATAAACTCTAGGCCGAAATACAAAAATAAATGCAAGTAACTAATTTTTTTGTGTTTTGATATAAAGAAAGCAAACAAGAAAATAAAAATAAAATAAGCAAGACAAAAACAAAGTAAAGAGATTGGAAGTGAGAGACTCCCCTTGCAGAAGCAACTCGACCTCCCCGGCAACGGCGCCAGAAAAAGTGCTTGATGCGTGTAAAGTCACACGTTCGTTGGGAACCCCAAGAGAAAGTTATGATGAGTGCAGCAGCAAGTTTTCCCTCAGTATGAAACCAAGTTTATCGAACCAGTAGGAAGTCGGCGATGTTCTGAAGGTGTCAACGGCGTCAGAAAAAGTTGCTTGTAGAGGAAGGTCTGACTTGTTGACTTGGAACCTGCACACAACACAACCAAACTACTTTGCCCCAACGAAACAGTGAGGGTGTCAATCTCACCGGCTTGCTGAAAACAAAGGATTAGACGTATAGTGTGGAAAATGATGTTTGCTTGCAGAGAATAAAAAGAATAATGATTGCAGTAGGTTGTATTTCATATGTAAAAGAATGGACCGGGTCCACAGTTCACTAGTGGTGTCTCTCCATAATAAAATACTAACATGCTGGGTAAACAAATTACAGCTGGGCAATTGACAAAATAGAGAGGTGTATAACAATGCATATACAAGTCATGATGATCACTATGAGATTTACTTGGGCATTACGACAAAGTACACAGACCGCTATCCAGCATGCATCTGTGCCTAAATAGTCCACCTTCAGGTTAGCATCCGCACCCCTTCCAGTATTAAGTTGCAAGCAACAGACAATTGCATTAAGTATGGTGCATAATGTAAACAATACAAATATCCTTAGACAAAACATTGATGTTTTACCCCTAGTAGCAACAGCACATCCACAACCTTAGAACTTTCTGTCACTGTCCCAGATTAAATGGAGGCATGAACCACTATCTAGCATAAATACTCTCTCTTGGAGTTACAAGCATAAATTGGCCAGAGCCTACACTAATAACGGAGAGCATGCAAGATCATAAACAACATATATATGATAGATTAATAATCAACTTGACATAGTATTCAATATTCATCGGATCCCAGCAAACACAACATGTAGCATTACAATAAGATGATCTTGATCATGATAGGCAGCTCACAAGATCTAAACATGATGGCACAAGAGGATAAGACAACCATCTAGCTACTGCTATGGATCCATAGTCCAAAGATGAACTACTCACACATCACTCCGGAGGTAGGCATGGCGATGTAGAGCCCTCCGGTGATGATTCCCCTCTCCGGCAGGTGCCGGGAAGAGCTTCAGAATCCTCCCGAGTTAGGGCTGATGGCGGCGGCGGCAGCGGATGTTTTCTGGAAATATGGCTCGGGTGTTTAGGGTTTTCGCCTCGGGGGAATAAATAGGCGAAGGGGCGATGTCGGTGGAGGCCCGAGGCTCGCTCCCCACATGGTGGCGCGCTAGTGGGCCTACCCGCGCCATGGGGTGGGGACGACGCCTCGGTGCCCCCCTTCGTCTCTCCTTCGAATTCCGTGAACGTGTCAGGAAAATAGGAACGTGGCATTTTGTTTCGTCCAATTCCGAGGATATTTACAGAACAGCTTTTCTGAAACAAAAAACAGCAGAAAACAAGAACTGGCACTGTGGCATCTTGTTAATAGGGTAGTCCCAGAAAATGCATAAAAAATGCCATGAAGTGTGAATAAAACATGTAGCAATTGGTATAATATAAGCATGGAACATAAGAACTTATAGATACGTTGGAGACGTATCAAGCGTCTGCAGGGCGCCGCCGCGGCCAGCCGCTGCGACTTCAACACGCGTCGCTTCCGTCTGCGCCAATGGAAGCGGCGCGGCGTTATTGCGACACGTCGCTTCGCTCTGCGCCCGCCAGGGGAACGGGCGCGGCGTTATTGCGACACGTGCTGACAGGCGTGCCACCGTCTCATCGCCTTGACATTAAACGCGGCGGAACGGCCTCCTGCACAACCAATTTAACACGGGCGCGGCGCGGTGTGTCTATGACGGGCGGGCCAGCGCTGCCAAGGCCATGTCCGCGGCAATGTCCGGCACCCCAGGAGGGCGTACAAACTTGGAGGCCCGATTGGGGGTGCCGGACACAAAATCACTCGGGCGAGGCTTTGGGGTGCCGCTGGTGGCGATTTTCGGTGTCCAGACCCCTAATGGGCCTTTAGGTGTCGTTTGGAGGCCCCGGTGGAGATGTTCTTATACCCTGGCGTGGTCAGTGTTGAGTCGTGGTTCAGTTTGGTGTGCTCCTTGATGAGAGCTGGCCGGCCTGGCCCTGTTCACGTAGCTGCACTTCCAAAGTTCCAATCACTCGAGCCGTCGGCATGAGCATGCAGACGCTCTTGGTACAACAGGTCGGGACGTGCACAGCGAGATGAAGACATGAAGTAGTCAGCGGATGCGTGACGACAGTGGCGTCGTTGGCACGTCGCGACCCGGGCCCGAGCTTGTGCTATCGGCGCCGAGATCCCTACCGAAAATCCATCGTGCGACTCGCACGAACAGGTCAGTCGAGCTACTGGCTACTGCCACCGATCCTGCCCTGGATTTTAGTGTTCACGATGCTGCATTCTGACCTGATACAAGAGAACTCGTGCAAGGAATCGTCGCACACTCAGACTCGCAATCAAGAACGTCCGTCCACAACGATTGGTCACGTGAAGCGTACTACAGAGAAGAGGACTGCCACCTAAACTTCAGAATGAACAAAAATAATAGAGGTATTCTAAGAAAATATATAGAGAGGATAGATGAAATTGGCAACACTGTCATGTCTCCAAAGTTTCATTAAAACGAATGGAATGAAACAGTGAAGACTCGAGTTTATTTATTTTGTAACTCAATTTTGTGTAACAATCTTGATCTTAAAATGTTATGCCTTCACATATACATATTCTGTCAATCCTATACCAATTACTTGATCCACCCCCCCCCCCCCCCCCCCCCCCCCCCCCCCCCCCCCCCACACACACACACACCCACCCACACATTATCCACATTATCATGGTAATATTGCCACCGTAGCACATCAGCAGCAATGCACCATAGCAATTCACTTATGGGGCAACTTTACATATTGATATTGTACTATGTGGAGAAGGAAGCACTTGAAGACGAGTTTGTTGAAGACGGCGCTCACCCTTACATCCTTCAACACCAAGGAGGACAAAAACTCGCGAAATCTTGAGCTAAGCCAAACAAGGCATCACTCTGACAAGATTGAAGCCATGTCGGATTTATTCGAGTCAACATTGACATTATTGTATGAGCGTCTTCGTGTGACCCCAAAACCAAAGGAAAAAACCTACCCACATCCAATACAAAAAGGCTGCTCTCTCCTCCATCACACAACTCCGGAGCGGTAGTCACAGCGAGGGATCGGAATTAGATCCAAGGATAAGCTAGGGTTCTAACTCCTTTTAGGGTCTAGGACTCAAAGTGGTTTATACGTGATGATGCCAAGTTTTAGGAAGAGAAAATTAATTATATTTACATAATCTATTGTAGTTTTATTTTGGAAAGACTGCAAGGAGTATCAAATTGTATTTATGCAAAATTAACACAATCCGTTGTAAATTTTGTTTTCCGAGTTATTATTCTCAGTGATTCTATTCAATACAAATATAGATCATAAACATGCTTTTAACTTATATTGAATCAATAATAACTCCCAGAACACATTTCACAGTGAAAAACTAATATAAATTCTTACAAACAATTCAATTTAAGCTCTTGATGTTTATGCGTGTATATGTATGCTTAACTATAGATATAGTAAAAATCTAATAAGATATTTTTTAGACCACATGATTTAGAGATCTCCACCATAAAGCTTTACAATAATATAAAGTTTAAGTAATTGTAAATGTAAAATTTATGATGGAAATAATATCACAAACCAATGTTTAAGTACATCACAATGTAAGTGTATTATTCATCAATATATACTTCAGTTTTGTAACAAACAACACTTAAGAAATATGTATAAACTTTCTTATTTAGTGAACCATAACAAAAAATAATAGAAAATCATACTCAATAAAATGGTGTCATGCTACAAATAAGTTCGAAGTATAAACGTTTAGTATAAAAATATATAATTGGTTTTATTTGCCTCAGGTCCTAATTATGTTTGGACTGACCGTGTGAATATTTAATACTTTCAGCTGCGAATATATAGTGTGATACTCTAATCCTTTATGCTGACTTTGAAGGTCTTACTTTGTTGTGAATTATGAAGGTCTTGCTAACAATGATATTATCACTTAGAGATCCTTCAAGCTAACCCCTTTACCATCCACATCGGAAAACTGACATCATCAACCTAAAAATAATGTTAGTTATGAAACTAGATTATTTCTAGTCTGAATATGGTATCATGTACTATATCACACACCATGATTCGTCTTAAAAGTTACGAACTGACAAACAAATATAGCAGATTCCGACTTTGGGACAAGAAAAAGAGGTTAGTCCTCGGCTCCTCGCATGTCATTTTACCCATAAAAGAACTGAATATATAAAGCATATCCTAAAGAAGTGATTTCATTTGTATATTTGATGGATGTTTTCTTCTGAATCAGGCTAATGAAATACAAAGAAATATTATATGTTGTGTTCCACTCTTGTTTCTCTATATTAGTACATAGTTTTTCTATCTATTACTCAACTTGTGGAGTAAACGATCTTCACATCCAACCTTTCATTTTGGGAAGTACCAAAGCTATGGTTGCAAGATGAACATTAAGAAAATTAATATTCTAGGTCTGTAACCACCTACCCATGATACACTGTTATATTTTTGTTATCAGTAAATTAAGGAAGATCAGATCAATTTCTTTACGGAGTCCTTTTCATGTTAGGATATGTTGCTTGTTATCCGCTTATTACCAAGATCAGATCAATGAATTGCTCTCTCTCTCTCTCCCTTCGAGCAATGTTCACAACATAATATATCTATTTTGTACTAACTTAATTTGTGCATTAAATTTGACCTCAAGATTTATGTCTTCCTAAATACATCTTTACCCAATGCTACCACATAATCCATTTATCTTTTGTTATTATCATGTTAACGTTACCACATGTTTGTAGCACCAATGCACCATTTACAATTCTCTTATGGAGCAACTTTATACTGCACTATATGCATGGAGAGCGGAGCACTTGAAGATGGGGATGTTGAAGACGGGGATGTTGCTGACATCGTCAATGGAACCACGTCAACAAACAAAAACAAGAACCAACCTTTCGTCCATTAAGACCGGTGAGACCGACGAGACAATGACGACATCATCGTGTGCCTCAAAAACCATCACAACTCCAAAGCGATGGCCGGCCGTGATAGAGTGGAAGTTATATATAAAAGTGACGGCTATTTTTTTTATTTTTTTCAGGGCCTAGAGTTCAATCTTATGCGGCGGGATCACAAAACCAAAACACCTACAAAGAACAATGGATTATACTGTTAACTGTTGCAACCATCACGACTGGAGCGTGTAACTTAAACAGTCATTGCAGCGCAATCGGGCTGTGCATGAACTTAAGTTAAACAGTCCGCTGCATTATAATTGGGTTCAGTCTTTTTTTTTTTGTGCACCAAATTGGGCTCAATCCACAGAGCGGCTGATGTAAACTCCGAGCGTTTATCGGCATCGGCCCATGGATCCGGGCCGCAAGCGAAACGGCTGCGTGTTGCCTGGCTGTTTGACCAAACCAAGCACCACCGCGCCCCGTCCCAAAAGCAAAACGACTCCAACGGAAACCGTCTCGCCTAAGCAAAGGCGCCTCCAGATCAGACCGGACGGGATTAATCCCGAAGCCCAAAGCAAAACACAACGCGGCGTCACCGTCCCCGTCACCGTCACGTTCTTCTTGCAGCCGAAGAAAGAAAACGAACAAACCGCGTCGGCAACGGCAACAGCAAACGCGAAGCTATAAAATTCCCCCATCGCCTCACCGCGATCACACACAAGCCATCGCATCACATCAATCGGTTGCATCCGGACGCAAGAAACAGAGGAGGAGAAGAAGGGATCGATCGACCCGAGAGGAGGAGCGGCGGCGATGGCGCGGCGGGGCACGGAGGCGTTCCCCGACCTGGGCGCGCACTGCGACAGGGAGGACTGCAACCAGCTCGACTTCCTGCCCTTCGACTGCGACGGCTGCGGCATGGTCTTCTGCGCGGAGCACCGGGCGTACCGGGACCACGGCTGCGCGCGCGCCGCCGACCAGGGCCGCACCGTCGTCGTCTGCGAGGCTTGCGGCGACGCCATCGAGCGCACCGGCAAGGAGAAGAGGACGGACGCGGAGATCCTGGAGGCGCACGCGGCGTCGCGCCGGGGCTGCGACCCGGCCAGGAAGCGCAAGCCGCGCTGCCCCGCGCGGCGTTGCAAGGAGACGCTCACCTTCTCCAACACCAGCGTCTGCAAGGGGTGCGGCCTGAAGCTGTGCCTGAAGCACCGGTTCCCCGCGGACCACGGGTGCGCGCCGGGCGCGTCACCGGCGGGGGCGGCCGCCGCTGCGGCGAGGAGGGCCGGGGACTGCGGCCGCGACGCTCAGAAGATTAAGGACGGCGGCGGGTGGGCGTTGCCGCCGTTGGTCCGGAATTTCAAGATGTTTTGACTTTTCGCCGTTTGTGAATGATTATGATGAATGGATGATGCACTTTGCTCATGGAGATACGGTTTGACTCGCGCGCTATGCATGGTTTCAGACATGGCATGGACGAGTTTTTTGTTTAACGTTCGGCGTCGAATGTTTTTTCCTTGTCGTGTAAATGGTGTCCCTTTTTTCTTCTTATTTTCTCGATAATAAGTGTATATCATATTATCATGAAGAAGATAGAGTGCACACCGACGAAAAACCAATGGAAAATAAAACAAGGGACAGCGCTAGGCGTCCCCGGGGGATCTTTCCGTCCGATCCCCCGGGTCGGTGACCGTCGGATCGAACGACCGTCGGATCGCGCGTCACACCACCAACCGCGCGCGTTGCTGCCGCTGCAGCAAATCCTCTCCCGCGCGTAGCAAAACGGTCATAACGGCAAAAATCAGGCAGAATCCTGTGTCTTGCGGGAGGCGACGCGCGAGTCGGACGGCGACAGCGAGGCGGCGTTCCTTGAAGGTCCACCGTTGCTGCCGAGATGGACCACCTCCGCCGCCCCATCCTGTACCCACCACCTGGCCATCCTCACCACATGGAGCCGCCATCCATTGTTGATTCGAGCACGAGCTCGAACCCTCCTCCACGGCAACGGCGGCGAGCTACGTTCGGATCTGCGAACGGCGGCGTCGGACCAAGCTTTATGCAAGGATTTCTGCACGATCTCATGAATCCGTCGACGGTTTTCGATGCTGATCCAGAGGTTGAGCAGCCCGCAGCATCTGTGAGTACTATTTTGCTACTGATTAATTTCAAATAGAGATCTGTTGAGTTCGTTCGTTGCGTTAAAACTGAATTTGTGTGCCTGCCTACGTGCTTGGATTTCAAAGTAGCATCTACGATTTTGTGGTCCTTGTGTGTAGCAATCCTGTTAGGTACCTCAATTTCAGAAGCTAGAAACTGTAATCGAGTGTCAGAAAATTTCAGAAGAGTTGCAGCAACTCCTTTCGTGTAATTAAGCATCATACAACTTGTATTGTAAACAACTGTGCCAGCAAATTGTAGCAAATTTGTCCTCATGTAATAGCACAAGTTCTGTCCCTGTTGTGCTCATCTTAACAGTTTGATGCTTCCATGATAAAAACATTTTTCTAAACTCTTCTATGCAAATTTGCTGCAGTAAAACACATAGTTGCTCCATTATTCGTAGCAAAAAAAAGAAAAAAAAAGTTCTGTTCAAAATAGTGAACTAATGGTTCATACAAATGTGTTTTTGATGATGCAGAGATTTGTTGCGGATAGCATCCTAGGTGGTTTTGACCTGAACAAGCCTGGTCATGGTGAAAGCTTTGATGGTTTTATAGAGCCTGACAATGCTCCCAATGGTTTTGCTGACGGACCACATAGCGCAACAAGCGCTGCTGCTTCAACTGCTGCTGAAGAAGTTGGTGAGGAGGTCTGCTCACAACCCGTTGTTCCCTATGTTGGTATGACATTTGACTCCATAGAGGAAGCACAGGTAGTGTACAATGATTACGCCTGGAAGATGGGTTTCGGTACACACATCGGGAACAACAAGTACAGCCAAGCAAGGGGTGCGCCAAAGGATGCAATCCTGAGCAGAGTGTTCGAGTGTGTACACGCTGGAAGACCAGTTGCAGCAAAACCTACCACTGGAAGCAAATCTTCTGTTGCTGCGATGGATGAGGATGCAACAATCGACATGAGCGCCTACTCTGGACAGAAGTCTCGCAGCAAGCAAGCTGGTGTGCACAAAGATGCTCCGGACTCAAGGCAGCGCAGCAAGTTGCTACGCCATGATTGCAAAGCTAGGTTGCTAGTAGGGATGCGTGGAGGTGCTTGGACAGTGACAGTATTCGTTGAGGAGCATACACACCCAATGATGCAGCAAGTTGGACGGCGCCGCTACTACCGCTCGCATAGAAAGGTGCCGGAGGAGGATTTTCAGTTGCTGCAGACATTGCACAATCAGAACATCACAACAGCAAAAATCATGGGCTGCCTCGAAAAGTGTGCATGGCGGGGATCCGAGATGCCTTGGTTATGTGAAGCGAGATGTTTCGAACATACGGACCATGCTGCGAGAAGAGGTGACGCAGCGAGATATGAGCATGACCATTGAGTATTTCAAAAAGCGGCAAGCTGAGTACCCAGCTTCTATTATGCATCACAGGTAGACAGTAACAACGCTGTGAGAGCTCTTTTCTGGGTGGATGGGAGGACACGAGCATTGTACCCCAAGTACAAGGACTGCGTGTTCTTCGACACCACGTTCTGTACAAACCGTTACAATATGCCTTTTGCTCCCATAGTTGGCATAAACAACCACACCCACACTATTGTCCTGGGGTGTGCTTTGCTACCAGATGAGAAAGTAGAGACATTCAAGTGGGTCTTTGAGAAATGGATGGAAGCAATGTATGGTGAGCATCCGGATCATATAATGACAGATCAATGCAGCAAAATTGGGGCAGCAATAAAAGAGGTTTTTAAAAAATCAGTACACCGGGCCTGCGTGTTCCATGTCCTTCGCCTTGCGAAAACCAAGCTCGGGCCGCGTCTGAGAGAAGGCAACCCATTTGCCGATGCTTTCTATGCATGCATATATGGCACGGACACAGTGGAGCAATTTGAAATTTGCTGGCAGCAAATGGTGGAAAATTTTGCTCTTCAGGAGAACAAACACCTGCAGAACATGTGGAAATCAAAGACTACATGGCTCCGGTGTATTTCAGAAAAAGTTTCTTCCCATTTACGAGCACAACATGGAGATCGGAAGGTCTGAACTCGTATTTTAAGACATTGATCACTCCTAGTGACTCGGTTTGGACCTTCGTGCAGCAGTATGAAATGTGCCAGAACTTGATGCTTGATCGCGAGGACAACTCAGGGTTCATAATGGAGGCTACAACAGCATCACTGTGGGGCAGGTGAGAACTACATGCATGCAGTACTAATTCCTGTTGTAGCAACTTGTTTCCTTCAATGTAGCATACTGAAAACAGTATTGAAGCAACTATAGTAAAGTATTTTAGCAAAACCACCAATTTGAAAACCTGTTGATGCATGTCCTTGTAGCATTACATTATATGTGATGTAGCACCTGCTAAACCTCTGTTGTAACATTTTAAAAATTGCAGCTACCCAATGGAGCAACAAGCGCTTGCATTCTACACCAGGGAGGTGTTCGAAAGGTTCCAGAAAATGATTACTGCGTCAACAAGGTTTTATCCGCTGCGAGCAGAAGAAGATGCACTTTGCTACGATCTTGTTCCAAACTCGGGAATTGAAATGAAGACATACCGGGTTCGAGTGGTGTTTGAAGATGGGCTTTATTCGTGTGGCTGCAATGTATTTGAGATGTGTGGTCTGATCTGCCCACATATCATCCGGGTAATGGTGCATTTGAATGTGCAAGAGATACCGGATAGATACATGTTGCGTCGATGGTCCGCTGCAGCAACAACACCCTCCCCTGACCTTGGAACAAATGACATCAGGTTTGGTGTTCCTCCATCAAACACACTCAGGTATACTGCATTGTGCAGGTAAATGAATGATCTTGCATCGGATGCATGCTTTGCTGATGCAACCTACACAATGGTGTCTGGGGTGGTTGCTGACACATCAAAGCGGCTTGCTGCGATGATAAGAGAATTAACTGCAGCATCTAAACAACCGCAGCAGGATGCAGGAACAATCAATCCTCATGCAACTGAAGTTGAGGAGCAACAGACACAAGCACAACAGCCTCAAGTTGGACAAGGTGTGGAAACCCAGAATGATGGACCTGATAGTAGCAATCTGAGAAACCCTGCAAGGGTAAAGCCTGCTGGTCGTCCAAAGTTGAAGGAGCAAAGGCGGAAGCCGTTGATCGAGCTACGCCAGGAAGCAAATGCAAAGAGAATGAAGAAGGCTAATGAACCAAAGCCGAAGAAAGTGCCAAAAGAACCTAGGAAGAAAAGGGTGAGGAAATGCCCATTTTAAAGCGAGGAGGGACATGTGGTGCAAAATTGCAAATATTACATAGCAAAGCAGGCTAGGGATGCTGAGTTGGCCGCAGGAGCTGAGTTGAGGCTGTAGATGCTATAGATAATTGCTGAAACACATTATTATGTAACTACATAGTGCATTTTGTTTTCTCTCGCAAAAAAAAGGAAACACATGTTACAACTTGTATATGCTTTTTGCTACTGATGCAGCATTTGCTGCTGATATATCATAGAAAAAACCCATATGCTGCCTCTAAAAAAGAAACATCTTGATTGTAGCAACATAGTAACTCTATTTTAGCAAAAACTTTAGTCTAATGAAGCAGACTTTGGACATTTCAGCAAACAATTGTTTTTGTTGATACAATGTCAGAAAAGATGGTTGTACCAATATAGTAACTCTATTTTAGCAAACAAATTAGTCTAAAGAAGCAGACTTTGGACATTTCAGCAACAGTTGTTTTTTGTGATACAATATCAGAAAAGATGGTTGTAGCAATATAGTATCTCTATTTTAGCAAAAACTTTAGTCTAATGAAGCAGACTTTGGACATTTCAGCAAACAGTTGTTTTTTGTGATACAATGTCAGAAAAGATGGTTGTAGCAATATAGTAACTCTATTTTAGCAAACAAATTAGTCTAAAGAAGCGGACTTTGGACATTTCAGCAACAGTTGTTTTTTGTGATACAATGTCAGAAAAGATGGTTGTAGCAATATAGTAACTCTATTTTAGCAAAAAATTAGTCTAAAGAAGCAGACTTTGGACATTTCAGCAACAGTTGTTTTTTGTGATACAAAAAGTCAAAAAAGATGGTTGTAACAACCTAGTAGCTCTAATTTAGCAAGAACTTTATAGTAAATATCTTGAATGTCTGCTCATATGGTTGTAGCAAAATCATAACACTATTATAGCATGTATAGACACTATTATAGCATTATATTTGCTCTAAAAAGAGCAAACTCTGTACATTTCAGCAAAAACTGTTATTATGATACAAGTCGAAAGAAAGTTGTAGCAAACTGGAATCATTGATGTAGCAACATATTGCTTCCCAAACAACAAATTTGTTACAGAGATGTCGCGAAAGAAGGTATCTGCTGCCATTTAAACAGATCCGACAAAACACAACCATCTTGATACATCTTTTGATCCAAGCAACACAACAAGTGGTTCATCAACATACGGCACTACACAAACAAATCATGTTTTTCCACCGCAGAGTTTACAGCGACATGATTTGCGTTACATCTAGATCAGTAGGAACAAACAAAGGAGATTCCTATTCAGCTACGAGGTCTTCCTCCATTATCTTTGTCAGGTTCACTTTGTTCTCCCTATTGTCGATAAGGGTTGATGCGACCATCTTGCGGAAGTTTGGCATGTCAGAACTCTCGAAGTCCGCCATCACCTTCCCGTTGAAGTGTCCCATGAACATCATTGAGTAGAATCCACAATCATAACTGCAGCAACAAAAAAGTAAATGTAAAAACAGTAGAGCAAATAAATAGTACACGCTTCTGGATTAACAGGGAAATAAAATAAAGAACGCAGCGAACCAATAGCTTACATTTTTTTTGCTGCTGGTGAGCAGGAGTGTCATTTGTGAAACGTGACGAGTCGATTTTGGCGCCTGCATCATTTACTAGTGTCTTGAAGTTTGTAAACTGTAGCAAAACATGAGAAGATACATGTTAGCAATCAAAAAAAGAGAGGTGGCAAACCTTTGCTGCGCATAAAAAAGATAGAATAGTTGTCCAGCAACTTACCAGGTTATTTGCTGCTTTATTCATTATTGACTTGTTCTTTGAATTCATGATAGAGTCATTCATGATAGAGTCAAACGTGTGAAACTGCTTATGCAGCAAATTTACTGAACACAAAATCCAGTGTTGGCTCTTGACAACAGGGAAGTGAAGCTACATTGCAGCATTGTAGCAAAAAAAGAAGGGATTGAACAATCACATTTTGACAAAACAAAAAAAGAAAACTTGTGTCTTGCTAGAGAAATGTGGAAGAACTCACTATGTCTTGATTCAGAATCTTGAACTCCGAATTCTGTACTTTGAACTCCCTCATGCATTCTCGTGAGTCGAACTCTTCTGGATCCAGAGTCAGCTTCATCTGTTTTGGTTTTTGAATAAAAAAAGGTACAAAAACTGGTCAGATCATGTTCAACAGTACAGAAAATGTGTGTGGTAGCGAAAAAATCTCTGAGTAGTACTATAAAAAAGTGCAAAACTCACCGTTAAGTAACAAGAGAAAGCATATTTCTTCAGAGCTTTGCTGCTACGTCAGATGCATTCTTTGATACCTTATTGGAATACTCAGTCCACAAATTCATTATCTGAGAATCAAGAGGTTGGCGAGGGCGGAGAGAAGAATGGAACGACTTGTATGAGCAATGAGTACGCCCAATCTCAATGAATGGCGTGCTGCAATAATGAAACAAAAATAGTTCAGGTTGTAAAAAGCTATTTTGCTCCTGGAAAGATCTATGCTGCTCATCAGTAGCAACACCTCAACTGTATTGTAGCACTTTATGTAACCTATAACAGCATGGGTACAAAACAAAACTAGCAACACTGAACATGTAGGTGTTAGTACGAGCATGAAGATGTATGCAGCATATAGTTATTTGTAATGAAGCTACTGCTATGCATAATTGTAGCAACAAAAAACATAGGTTAGAAAAAACTCACGGAATTGCATAATTCTTTCTTTTTGGGTCGGGCTTGAGTTTCCGAGTATGTGTAACAAACTGTTCATAAGCTTGGGTAGCATGTTGAGAAACCTTGATCTTTTTCACTTTGGTAGGTGACGCATCATCTTTGGCCTTCCTCTTAAACCTTCTCTTCTTTTCAAGAGTCTGATCACCTACACTGGCAGCATTTTCTGTAGCAACAGCAACATCATCATCTGCAACAAAATAAAGAACACACACACGAAAACAAAATGAGAAAAAAAGGACAAAAATAAATCTGAATAGCAATACCATGTGAAAAAAGGGTTTTAGAACCTTTGGTATTGAGCTGCACCGGTGTCAGAACATCAGATTCATCAATGGATGCTTTGGCAGTGTTCTGTGTAGCAACAGCATGGGATGTTGCGACGGTGCTCTGTGCAGCGACACATACTGTAGCATCAGCAGGTGCTTCAACAGTGTTCTGTTCAGCAACAGATTCTGTAGCATCGGTCGGCAACAGTATTGCTTCGGGTTCCTTGATCCTATGATAGCAAAATCATGGAGAAAAATTGCTTCAGATTCAGTCAAAAAAGCAAAATGCAAAAAACATATGGAAAAAACATAATAAAAAAGGGTATGAAAAAAACCATCAGTGGCAGGAATATCTGAGCATAATGCATCAGCAACAGCGGGAGGTGTAACAGCATCGGAGGTCTTCTTCGGCATATCTAGAATTTTGTTCCATTCAGAGTCTTGGCTCCACAACTCCGTAACTGAATCTGAAGCATCAGCAATAGAGCCTGCAGCATTGGTCAACGAATCTGTTGCTGCGACATCTTTTTGTGCTTCGACTTCTTCCTGTGCAACAAAGGAAGTTGCAGCATCACTCTCCAATTGCGGAGTAGGATCGGATCCCTGCAACGGTATATCTAGGGTATTGTTCTGACGTGATCCTTGGCTCTGGCTGCATAGCTCAAATGATGGGGTGTCATCCCAATACCCTGGTGGTATCACCCTCCTGGGACTCTTGGGGATTGGATCAACGGTCGGAGATCTGACCGGGCTATTGACATCGTCATGGCCGCCAGCATCAGCTCCGGTGCTGGTTGAGTCTATGATGACAGCAGTCTGTGGCACGTTAGCTTGCGTAATACCACAGCTTGAGTTGTCTGCTGCAATTGTAGCATTGTTTTGCTGCTGACCCTCTGTGATTTCTGCCACCGGGACGCTCATTTGGTCATCAACTACTCCTGTGGTCACCTCCGGGAGCTTAAGCCTCTTCTTCTGCTCACCCCATTTGGGTTTCAACGCCTTATCCCTCATCCTCTTCTGCTGGTCATCAACTTTTGCTGCGAGCTTGGGAACCTCAACATCTTTTGCTGTGACCTCTTTTGCTGCGATCAATACATCTGATACCTCTTTTGCTCCGTGAACAACTGCTGGGCCGTCTTTATGTGACAGTTCTTCTGTTGTGACCCCTTTTGTCGAATGGTCTTGTGCTACAGCAACATCAGTTGCAGCATTGGTCTTTTTCCCCTCCTTCTTCTTCTTTACCCCATCCCTCTTTTTGTAAACAATCTCTTTTGCTGGAAGCCCTGTCACATCACCATTTTTTGCTGCACCAGCGTTTGTTCCAGCGTTGGCCTTCCCACGTATGTCGCCAACATTAGGCTGTTCTGGTGCATCCTCTTCCTGTGACGCCTGATAATTTGCCACATTCCCCTGGAGGTTTGGTGAGGTGTCAGTTGAAAACACAACGCTTGGACCGTTGCCCTCTCTCATAGCAGCATCAACATCGACCAGCAAGCACGCCATCCGTTTTGAGTGAATGTTCTTCAAACCTTCACAAAATTGCTTCGTACTGTCTTCAACCTCAGAAGCAAAAAGGACCCTATGCTTATCATACAAATGCTTCAACCGAGGTGGGACCTGTCAGTTCAAAAAATGCAAAGCATATATTGGTAAGGAGCACATACTAAACAAAAAATAATAACAATATAGTAAAATGTGGCAACATGTTCACAATAATGTAGGATGACAATTATCTCCAAGGAAAAAGCATATTTCAGTATTTTAGCAGTTGACACATGCTATTGATGCAATAAGAATGAACTAAAGCAGCAAAAACAAACCCATACCTCAAAATCCTGCATGCTTGGGAACAAAAGCCATTCATTCAATGATGCAGAAGGGCTGAATTCAGTTTCTTCTACATGCACATTGCTGCATCCTGCTGCTGCTCCGTATACTGTTTTCGACAATTCCAGAAACTGCACGATATATTGGTACATAAGAATATCACACAAAAAAAAGACATATAATAGCAGATCAGGCAAAAGCTGGGCAACGCCTTACCGGACGCTTCCCAAATAAAGTCTTTTTGTTTGGATTCGAGTCGTCACGGTCGATTTCCACTATAAAACTGAAGTCGGCACAGGTCACGAAACATGCTCTAGGGAGAGAGTAATTGAAGCAGTGCACACTCCTTGGGATATCGAGATGGTCCATATAGACAATCTGTCAAAAAAAAAGAAGTATGTAAAATGATGCTACAACAAAAGTTAAGCTATGCTACAAAAACACTAGAGCTATGCTACAAAAACACTAGAGGGGTGTATGCTACAGAAGAAAAATGTCAAGTTACAAATCCACACCTATTATGCTACAATATAACTCAAGTGTTGGTACAATACAGGTCCATATATGCTACAATATAATTCAAGATGTGCTGCACAAAAGCAAAAAATAAAAAGGAGTTAGGCAACTTACAGCAAGAACCGGCAAAGGTCCGCATATCCAGAAGTCAAACTTCTTTTTCCCCTTCTCAAGGACCAGTGGCCTCTTCTTCATCGACTGAATCTTCTCTACATACCTCATACATAACTCCAATATGTGTTCATCCCAGTCATACTCATGTACCTTTTTGGGATCATCCATGCTGGCCAGGTAGTCCAAGCACATTATATTGCCAGACCCTGGGTGCAGGACAGTGGTGCAACATAGGAGGTCCCAGTGCCTGATCACAGCATCCTGATTTACTGCTTCCTCTTTCTTCAGCAAAGTTGCTACATCCTCTATAGGAAGCCTTTGGAGGTCGCCTTTGTAGAAATCTTTCATATTAGAACGGACACTCTTTGACAAACGGTTTACCGGCTTGATACCCGACTTCAGATTAAACACTTTGCTGACCATATCTTTCGTGAACACAATTATTTTCCCATTGTAATTAAACTCACGGAGCTTTGCACTTGTATTCACTGCCACGAAGTCGATGAGCTCGTTTGGCACATTGAAAGGAGACACATCCAACAGCGACGCGAAAGCGCTGTGATCCTTGATTATCTTCCTCTTGTCATTAGTGAGATCATCTGAAATGCCGCGCAAACGCTTCGCAGCAAACCGGTCCTTGGAAATCCATTCCATAGCCTGCTTCAACAAACATTCATATTAACAGATGGCAAACATACAAAAGCAAACAAATGCCAACTACTTAAAAACATCACCAAAACATAACTGAAAGCAACAAAAAAATTAACAGATGCTACTATGGGACTACTGAAACAACAAAAACAGCAAAAATACAAAACTGAAGCAACAAACACTAAACACTAAAATAGCACCAAAACAAACAACCCCACATCTGACATAATAAGTCATGTAAATTAACAAAAACATTGCAGACACATCAAATTTACTCGTGGGAATTAGCAACTACAACAAACAATTGCAGCAAAACACACTAGATATCCCATGTGGGATGGGGAGAGGCACATACCGACATTGTTTTGGAACCCAGATGGAAACCCCTAAAATACGCAGTCGAATTGGTCGTCGGAGAAGCACCTGGTCGCCGGAAACCCTAGAAAAACGCACGGCGGGGTCAGACAAATAAAATTGATGAGAAATCGCCATGGATTCGCGGAGCAGAAGGTCGATGGAGGACTAGGAACTCACGGGGAAGCGGAGACGAGGCAATCGAAGTCGCGGGAACACGAAGACGTCACGGCGGCGCGCAGGTCGCTCCCCGCGGCGGTTAGGTCGAGGCGGAGGACAGCAGGTACGGTGGAGGAGGCGGGAGCAGCTTCCAGAGGAGCGGGGGAGGGAGGAGCACTAGCACAGCGCAGAACGACGGCGACGCGTGGCTGCGTTCGCGGCGGCGGCGCCTCCGCGTGCTTCGCCAGGAGCCGTTGCGAGCGAGACGAGGACAGGACGGAAATGGAACTGCCTCTGGAAGCAATTCTATGCGGTAAGAAAAGACACAAAAAAGGAGGCGACGTGGACGAGCGAGAGCCGTGCGACGCGAGACGATCGGACGGAGCGCGAGGGGGAGGACGCGAGCGTGAGATCCCCTGGGGGAATGGAAGGGTTTTCCAAATAATAATCATAGATATGATGGCAATGTACTCTCCTTTTTTGACCTGGCTCTCGCTTCGTTTCCACACAGCCACACAGACCCATAGCGCCTTGCAGCAGTGGAGGTGCTGCCTGTCAGAGCAACACGACGAGGTGAGCACCGGGCAGCACGTCGATTGGGTGCACGACACGTACTGATAGACATGGCATCTACCACATCAAGTACAATAGTGGGCTTATAGCCCCCTACATGGTACTTTTGCATATGTGGAGGAGAGAGACAAGAAAAAAGAGATGGAGTGGGCTCTCATGCAAGAGCCAGCCTCTACGCGTACTCCTAGACAAAAACATTAAATGTGAGGTGAGATAAAGACACAAAGTTGAGAAAACACTAACATAATAGCCAACCTTATTGCCAACTCTATTGTATCAGCTAACTATAAGACTAACTTTTGATAACATGGCAGTTTCATATAGCCGGTTGTTGACTCTACTATTGAACTTGCTCTTAGAGTAGAGTCAGCAAATGGCTATAAGGAATCGTCATGTCATATATAGCTAACACTATATCAAACATGTATAATAGTTAGCTATAAAGATATGCTAATTTATTAACATATGGTCCACCTTCCACTCTCACGAAGTAACTAGGAGCACGTGCTGCAGCTGACTCTTACATTTGAGTCCACCTCTCTTCTCTCATCTTCTCTCTCCTCCATGTAAGCACAAATATATTATTTAATCCCTTACCGCCTTCTGACTAGACTCTATTGTACTTGCTCTTATTCTCTTTTCTCCAACAGACTGGGCATCGCTAGCGCCAGCAGGAGATTGTGGGATTTTCTTGCAATGTGCAAGATGAACTCCTCTGTCATCGATGACAATGTTCCCGTTAGCAACGTAAATGGGTTTATCGAAAAAAATCTTTCCATAATCGTTTCCTCTTCAGTAATTTTGGGCCCAATTTATTCCATAGTTGTGCTACAAAATGTTAATTGTTGCACTGTGACCTGTGTGCTGAGATCAGATTTCGTCCACCAATGCTTAAACTAGGATGAAAACGGAGCGGATACAGATGGCCATTAATGGTGTCATATTTTTTTCATATTTGTTTGCAGAAGCGAAAACAAATATTGTCGGAAACAGATATGGACATATTACAATGCGGATACGGAACAGAAAGTGGATGTTTTTTGAAACCAAGAGACCTCTTGAATAATGCAGGAAAACTCATTCAAACAAACAAACTTGCAAGGTTTCTAAGATGAAATAAAATATAATTATAAATATAGTGTGCACAACCTATCAACTTTGGCAACACTAAAAAAATACCTACTATCGTCCCCCCTGACGCTAGCGCAACACTGAAATGTCCAACTTGAAACGACTCCCCACCGAGCGTGAGCACGGACGAAACCCCACGTGCCACAAGGGGCGATCGCCAGAGCTGCCAACGGAGGACGGAGGCGCAGCAAGCGGCAGACAATGGTACTGCCACCCGTGCTCGGCGGGGATGCGAGCCGGTAGAATCTCTTGCAGGAGAGCGGCTCCGACAGCGGTAGCGGTGGAAGTACGAGCTGCAGGCCCCATCGGCGCGGCGGTGTGGTTCCATCCATTGACTTGTCGGGCAGGTGGGATTTCTGTGATTTTTGTGTGTTGACTTCTTTTGGCGAGAGAGACTATGAGGGGAAGACATGCAAAGACGGATTTAGATGGTCCTGATGGTCGCAATCGGACGGGACGGAAGACAGGGGATCGGAAGCCCCGATCCCCCAAGGAACCTAAGAAAATTGCATTTATTTTTTTGCGAATTATGAAAAAAACAAGACCTAGCAGGACTAGCCCTTGACAGTATTTTTTCCTAGATGGAGCCACCTTGGTGAAAATTCCCAAAATTTTGCCCCTCGGGTTGATAGGTTTGCGAATTAAGAAAATTGCATTTCAAGATACAAGATTGAAGATTATAATCTCATTCTTCGAAAGTATGTCTCTAAATCCTTACAACGTCAGTGGGGAATGGCAAAAGTAGGTCCAGTAGAGAAACGCAAGCTAATGGTAACACGCTGTTTGTACACATGAAAGAGTCACAAGATCTAAGATAGCAACTTTGCTGGTTCACGGAGTCGTGCTTGCTTCTTCAACTTGTTGCGGAAGCTTCTTTTTCTGCTGAATGCTCTCTCCTGATTAAAAAAAAAGGTACATTTTCTGTAAGAACGTCTCTGCAGCAAGATGTATCACAGCGCGGAATGATGATTAGAACATAAGAGAGTCTTACCACTGGCTGGGCTAACTCCTCTGCTTGACGAACTGCTCTAACAAGATCGCGGTCTGCATCCGCGTACAGGCTAGTCACTATTCCAGATTGGCCAGCTCTGGCTGTGCGACCCACCCTGTGCAGAAAGTCAACAGCGCAAGCAGCAAACTCCGCCTGCAAGTATAGGCAGCAGAATAAGTATGATGATGGAAAAGAATACCTACTGTGGTTGGGCTAACCAACAGAAGTTTTAGTATGACATGGTAGTAATTTACATGTATCTTTTTACATATATACCAGGTACTCCTAAACAAAACATATATGCCAGGTGTGCTTTAACTGCATGAATTATGCACCATCGCTTACAACTTCTGATGCATTGCGCTACTACCGTACATGGTAGGAAAAAGATGATGATTGGAAGTTCAAAGCAAATTGACAGAAGTGCAGTGCAGCACCAGATATGCAGGCATTTCAGAAGGTGAAGTCTGATCATACCTGAATGACATGGGAAACGTTTGGCACATCAAGCCCACGAGCGGCAGCATCGGTACAAACGAGCACGCCACCATTTTCCCGGAAAGATTGTAAATTGGCTGTCCTTTCCTCGACAGAGCTCTCACGGTGGTACAGGATGCATGGAATGCCAACTCGCCGCAATATGTCAGAGACTGAATTAGCAGCATCGACAGTGTTCGCGAACACCATAGTTCGACTTGGACCGAGTTCTGGGTCAACCTCACTCTTAAGGCCATACTTTACTGCATCCAGAAGAGCATCAACTTGCGTATCAGCAGTAACTGATATCCATCTTCGCTCTAATCTGCATACATGGTACACTGCATATCAAATATGTGGAATGTGCAAATAGGAAATAACAATAAGAAACAAATATGAGATTCTAAGAAAGACACAGCGACTAACAAGCACAGTATTAGTGAGAAATCTCTTCATGCTGAACAATAACCATAGTACAGGACATTCAGAAGCTTATGGTAAAATAGAGTGCATACCTAGGGTTGTGACGGTGTAGATAAGCACCACTAACCCACACAGCGCTAGGAAACATACGTTTCAGCACACCACCCGCAGTCTTTTTTCCACTCTGAGGAAGGGTGGCAGCAACAAAAACATATTGCTTGCTGCGTTTATAGACTTTTCTAACCCTCCAATCCCTGCGTCCACCTACATGAACATTCTCCACCGGCTTGACTGATCCATCTTGAATATGACCATCATCATTTTCCTCATCAACATCACTAAATTCAGCACTCTCAGAGCCTGAATCCTCATGATATTCGTCAGAACCTTCAGGTAGCACTCCTTTCCAGAATCTTCAGGACCTTCAGATAGTACTTCCTTTCCAGAATCTTCGGCCCTTGAAAGTAGCTTCTCGTCAAACCGCAGCATGTGGATGAGACGAATGACCTGATTTTCAAAACTTCCGCACAGTAGCATGTCTGCCTCATCAAATACCTGTTCCAAATCAGAAACACTTGCTTTAAGACGAAAAAATCCAGATAGGAATGCAGACCGGAAAATGATATGAAAGAAGAAAATATAGAGAGAAAGTTGCAGCCCACTTGAGAGTTTGAACTGTTC
Source organism: Poa pratensis (assembly GCA_947311845.1). Lineage (NCBI taxonomy): Eukaryota > Viridiplantae > Streptophyta > Magnoliopsida > Poales > Poaceae > Poa > Poa pratensis. Next base: position 130,603,570 of record CAMZMU010000085.1, on the reverse strand, counting down.
CACATATTTTCTTCACCAAATTGTAGAAAGCACAAAAAATGTAGCATTGCCTTGCCAAGTATATCCAGCAACTCATGAATAAATAAAACATAGGATGCAACAAGGAGATTTCTAGCATGGCCATGCAAAGATGACTGTACAGGAAAACGTCCCCACTCTAGTACTTACAATAAATTTCACACTGCGTAGGAATTTCTCCCGCCGCCTCCTCTCTGGGTCATAATCAAATAGATAATTCAGAAGAGCAGCTGGAGTGGCTACAAGAATATCTGGGCGAACAGCTGGCCAACCCTGTGATGAAATAACATACAAAAATAAATATAAAGTTATCAAATGTTGTGCCAGAATATGTTTCATCAATGTAAAAGTGATGTAGGAAATGGGAAGTTAACTACAGACCCATCTTTAGTTGAGACTTGAAACTCAAAGTGTAAATTGGGGAATATACCTTTACGAAAATAATGAATTGTTGAAATGGAAATTTGGTTGTAGAATGTGATATATGTAATCTCAAATTTACCCATAAGTAAAACAAGAACACGTAATGAGTTTACCAAGCTATGAAGTAGCATATGACAGACAAACAGATCATACCTTTGGCCCACAAACTGCAGCAGCACGCTTAAGTGGTTCACCAGATACATCAAGCAATGAATTAGCCATGAAAACAACTTGCTCACACAGCATGACATTGGGACAAAGAACCAACACATTATTATCCGTTCCGGCTGCAATATTCTGAGGATCACCATCTTCTGCGGAGGAAGATTTGGAGCAAAGTTTTTCGATCAGTGGAACCAGGTAACCATGTGTTTTGCCACTGCCAGTCTCCGCCGCAACAATTACATCGTTCGTCGAAAGAACATGTGGTATACAAGCTGCCTGCATTGCAGCAGTTAACACTTGATGTAAGTATAAATTTGTTGCAACACGATACTCTAGCAAAAGCAAAGGAAAAATAATAGTGGAACTCTACTGCAAGTCCCAGCAAGGCAGCAAGTTAGCACGGCATGCAAACTTAAAGGAGAAAGACAGGCAATTGAATCTATTATGGCGCTTTAATCCTACCTTAGGCCTAGCAGGAAGTATGAAACCTGAATTTTCTCTTTTTTGAGATTTTGAATTTTCTCTTGATCAGCTACTTATCTAACTAATCGCTGTTTACACCTTAGGCATATGATGCAGGATGGTGAACTCTTCACAGGAACTAACAGCACATATGAATTGAGCGCTAGAAAGGACACCAATACTTCCAATGGACAAAGAGTGGATGGGAAGATTCTTTAACCCAGCCAGCGTGTTAAAAAAAGCATGACAAAATCAGACTGCCCGATCACTTCAAATGAACAGAGACACGACTGCATCATCCCCGTACGACAATTCTAGATTAGAACACTTGTACAGGTTCAGTCTACCAACTGAACATCTGATGCTCAAGAGTTAAAAGACATCGCACGCGGGCTCTGGCATTTCGTCGAGCACGCACTGTGCCGCGGCCAGCAGAGGTGAAGTGCAACAATAGGTACCTGGACCAACGAGGGCCTCGCGAGCCCAGTGCCCTGCAAGGCGGAAGCGAGGCGGTCGGATACGCCGAGCGACTTCCAGGACGTGCTCTCCTCGGCGAAGAAGCCGTCGGCGGCCGCGACCGTGGCGAGCGAGCGCGGCCTCGAGGCGGTCGAGAGGAGGCGCCACGGTCGAGCAGGCGCGAAGAGGAGGAGGCGGCGGGTGGCGTGAGAGGAGCAGGCGAGGGGCGGGAGCCTGGCGAGGCGGAGCGCGAGCGGCGCGTGGCGGAGGTGGCTCAGGGCCATCGTGTCGTGTCGTTGGCAACTTGAGATAACTCGGAGAGGTTCAGGGTTCACTCTTCGGTACACGATGATGAAGTATTGAATTTTTAAGTGCTACTCCCTCTGTTTTTTAATATAAGATGTTTTACCATTTGTCCACATGCATGTGTACACAAATGTATGTAGACATGTTTAAGTGTGTATGTTCACTCATTTTAGTATGTATTAAGACAACATGTGCACCACCTAAAACATCTTATATTAAAAAACGGAGGGAGTATAAAGTAGAGCTGAATTTGCCTAGGGCTAGTATCGTGAAGGAGGTCGCGCCCGGAACATTGTGTTCTCGCAAACATCTCCATCCACCTTCCATTGGGTCAAGTGAACTTAGTGAAGTTTTCAAAATCTAATGATAAAATCTGTTTGAAATTGTTCATACTTTATGAAAATGTTTGGTCAGAGTGACATATAGACGTGACGGGACGGATGGGATGGTCCGGTTTGAGCATTTGATTGGCAATTTGGCATGAGTAGGATGATCCCACATTCTATTAGGTTTGAAGGATAGAGTGGTTCGATGGACTGGTTGGAGTGTTTGGTTGATGGATGAATCATAGTTTTAAATAGCAGGCTATTGTGAGGCTATAGCCTTTCCGCAAGCTGCCGCTAAGTTCATTACCCCGCTAAACGGTGTCTATTCGCGGATGAGTTGTGATAGTATTTGGTAAGATTACTACCATACTTTGCATAAACTCAATATATAGAGTTTGCTCTGAGTAACAAATAACGGCATGAAATAAAAATCATCACAAGAAATATCAAACAAGGTCACTGGACGTTTTTCGATAAAGGGAGTTTTATTACTTAAGATGTTTAAGCATTACACCCAGCCTCTGCATAACAAAGATGCACACAGCCGTATCAAGTCTGAAGTACTGAAAAAAATAAAAAGTCGAATTACATATCATAATGAGAAATTGTAAAGACGCCTATGGTGGTGGTGGGCCGATCCGCAAATTATGCTGCCATCCATGTCGGGATAAAAAGTCTCTCGCCGTATCCTCCAGTCTTGTACAGACCTCCATAAACAGGTCTCGATGCCCCACATGTTGCAACTGAGACCACGAACGGAGTGTAGCAGTAGTCCGGTAAATTACCATTCACATCCAGATTTTGCTCCGCCTTGCGCCTCATCGCCCTCGCCATGGAGTCCTCGTCCGTAGTGGATGAACCATCCACGGACACGGCGTGCCGCCCACTCCTCCTCAGCGGCGTCGACACCGGGGCAGGTGTTGGTGAAGTAGAGCCCGTCCCCTGCGCCTGGTAGCGAACAGCCGCCTGCTGCGAGGTCGCGGTAGGATGCACCTGCGTGTCCGGCGAGAGGACAGCAGTCGCATCCACTGCAGCGACCTGAGTATGTGAAACCAGCGGCACATGTGGGCTGACTTCTCCTGGATCATCCCCAGCCGGCTCCCCAGCTCCTTCCAAGGGCGACGGAGACGCCAGCACCGCATGCAGTGATCCCGGCCCAGCTCCAGCCTGGAGCCCGTCCGCTGCACCCAGCTCATCTCTCGCCATGGGCGTCAGCAAGCTAGCCGCCGCTCGCGGGCCGTCGGCGCAAGACGGCCTCGTTGGAGACAAGGCTGGCGCCACCAGCCCAGCCGCTGCAGCCAGTGGCCCGTCCAGGCCAGCAGCCTCGTTAGACACCGCACCGGGCGACGGCGAACGGCCCAGCAATGGGGACCGAGAACCATCTAGTTCGGTACAGCATCCAGCAACACGCAGCGTTTCTTGCTCCTTTTCCCCTGACCCTGACAACTGTGCAACTATTTCTTTACCTCTTGGAGTTTGCGGTGTCATATTGAATGGAGTCACCGCCATTCCGTTGAGCACATCCACCGACCCAACAAGTCCCAACGATGCCCCCCCCCCCCCCCCGGTCCTGTAGCATTAGCTTGAGGCATGGGAGTGTCCCCATCCGCGGACTTCGGCGGTCCAGTAGCTTGTGTGTCGTTGTGGTCTTTTTCCTCCATACCACTAGCATCATCATCCTTCTCATTCCGCCTCCAAATGAATGGTACAAAATCCGGATCGGCCACATAGTCAATCGCCTCCTTGGTGAACCGGAAAGAATACCCCTTGAGCAACAGAAAGGCATCGGCTTTAACATCTCTTGTCTCAAACAAATTTGGATTGCGCATAGCCACCAAAATCCTGGCCACATTGTGACGTCGGACAGCCAGAAGGTCCACATCCATGGTCTTTCCAATAAGAGTACCCACTGCCCAAAGACCTAGAAAGTGACGCGCTGAATTCGGCACCCCGTCACATGCACCCAAGTTGGTGTCAATTCCGCCATTGGCTCAACATCATCCGGCTTCCAGATGTCAATGGAAATCACCGTCTGCTGCTTTGGTACCCCTAGCTCGGATCCATTCATCCTCTCCAAGTCCGCCATAGAAGAAAAATTGACCAAGAAACAGTCCTCCTTGTACTGACTATGTGGGATGGCCTCCCAGCGCCATGCGGTCTGCAGCGGACAGTAGCGAGCTATCATAGTCTGGACCACCTCCGCCGATACAGGTTCCCCAGTCACCGTCACAACTGCCACCGGGGTAGTACTAGCAGCCAGCTGAGGTCTAAAGACACCGTCCGGCAAGTGGCTGAACATAGTGTCCTCACATCCGATGTCCGCCATCCCAGCATATGGCTTCGGCACCCTGAGAATTGGGCACCGAAGCGTCGGGTGCACCACTCTGTCACAGAAGTAGCAGTATCTGTCGACCGAGCACTCCTTCGTACTGTGGGAGTCTATCTGACAAGTGGCGCATCGCTTCCGTTTTGCCGGCGCAGCCCCTTGAGCAACCGTACCAACAGCCGTGACAGGGGCAGCAGTAACCAGAGTTGCAGCAGCAGTGGGCACGGCAGCACCTTGACCGGCCTCACTCGACCCATCAGTTGCCGGTGTCGGCCGTTTTTCTTCTTCTTGCCCTTCTTCTTCGCAGCCACCGCACCGCCCACCGCCGCCGTACCGACAACGAACGGAACTGTCGAAACCGTCGTCGGAGTGATCACGGGCGGTGTTGGCACGACCGTCGTTGACGCCGCAGCGCGCGCAGACTGCCCGTGAAGTCCCGACGCGCGAACCGGCGCCGCCGTCCTTGCAGTTTGAGCAGTCCCCGGGCCGGCATTCCGGCCAAAGATCATCGGCGGCCTTGTAACAGGTAACTGGCCGGGTGCCTGGCCTCCTTGCTGACCGCCCCCGGCGCCCCCGAGCCGCCCGCCGCCGCCATGAGACCCGGCGACGCGACCACCTGGGCGAACGTACGCGGGAAGCTTGGCGGAGGTGTGGCAGTGGTTGTCGAGCGACGGGCTGCAGTCGAGTCTGGCGTTGAGGATGGTGGCGAGGTGTGGTGGCCGAGTCGTGATGTCGGCGGTGGAGTTGCGAGTTCCGTGGAGGATGATCCCGATGCTTGATCAGCGCAAACCCTACGCACGGGGACTTCGATCGGTCTCCACAGCCCTGCGAACACTCGGCCCAGATAGGCCCACGGCGACACAGAGACGGCCTGCAACGAAGGCCCGGCCTGCTTTTCGTTTTGAATTTTCGTCGTCACCGCCGTCACACCGCGATCCGAGATTCCCGGATCGGTGCCGGACTCCGGCGTGCTGCCTCCATCTCCAGCGCCCTCCATCAACCCCGGCGGCATGAACATACCAAGGACAGGCTGCGGCGAGATCCGGGGACGAGGAAGAGGACCTCGCCATCCAACCTTCACCGGTTTCGTAACCACCACTCCGGGCGCCGGCGGCGAAATACGCCCCCGACCCGCGCCAGGCGTGACCTCACCATGCGCTTTGGGCGAGCTCAGCGGCATTCCCAGCGTAACCACGTGCGATGGAGGAGCCGGGGTCGAAGGCGAGGTCGGCGACATCCTTTCCCATACCCGGGAGGCCGGGGTTGGGAACCCGATCTCGTTCCAGAACTCCTGCCGGAGTTCGTCGTCCGAGCGTCGCCCCTTCCTCTCCACCGTCTTCCAACCCCTCTCCGGCAAGTCCTCTTCGACGTCCTCCACCAACACGTCCATGGCTGCATCGAATGGGACCTCGGAGAGGCAATCTTCCTCGTCCGACGAGATTTCCTCCTGCAGACAAGAGAACCGGGACCCCCCCGAGCTGTACTCCGGCGAGCTAGGCCCCGGTTTGGGCGAGAGACCGTTGGGCGGCAGCGTTAGCCGCCGCCGCCGTGAGTCGCCCGTCGCCTGCTCTCTCATGAAACCCATGATAACACGTTAGGCCACAATTTGATCGCCAACGGAAAAGCATACATGTAATGTTAACCCCAAAAATATCCATGTATGTCCACACTCCCTCAGTCATGCCCAAATAATTTACAAATTCCACTTCAATGTCAACTTCATCATGCGCTTGGTAGAAGAGTTTTCTCATCTATTATTCAGAGATACATCATTGCGGGCTTTGGCGTAAGGGTTTACTCTTCCATTATCTAAAAGAAACAACATGCACTACATGTGATGCGAGAATTGGATATGTCAATTTGATGTCGATTTGTTGATAAATATGGTGAATGCATATGCGAATAAGATGCTATGTCGTTTATAAATATGGTAAAATGCACATGTGAATTAGATGTCAAATTTATTTACACTGTGATGAATTCATATTTCTATTCTCTTCTCTCCTCCTATCTAAAAGAAGAGTTTCGTTCCTTAGTCTGCCACCAATACCACTTCGCCAGAACCTTTCGTCCAACTATTCCGGTACCCCCCATGGCAATTTTTTCCCATGAAAAACCGGCATTAATAACCAGATCCTATTTGTAAGGAAGCGTACATCAACGACATTAATTACCAGATAATAGGGAAGCGTACGGGCAAGCGACAAAGTATCAAATCTTTCCCGTTTCCAATACAGCGCAATGGTACAGGCAAGCGATACAACGAATCGGTACGGGCAAGCGAATGCGTACACAACCAAAATCTGAATCAGCTACTCGCCAGATTGGGGCAGCTCCTCGCCAGATCGGGGCGGCAAAAATTGAATCGATCGGGGAAGAGAGCTCACCGTCATCCTCGCCAGCTCCAGGACCACGCTATCCTCATCGGCTCGAGGATCTCGCTCGCATCAGGAGCACCGTCAAGGATCCTCGCCATCAGGAGGTCGCCAGCACCTCGACGCCCCACTGCCTGATCCCCTCAGCAGCAGATCAATCTCACACGCAGCAGGAGCAGAGCACCGGCCATGCGAGCAGAGCGTCGGCTCCCACCCAGCAGAAACAGCACGCCGGCTGCGCTTCGACGCCGACAAAGGTCGCTTCGATTCCGTCCCCAGGGCAGCACCTCCATCTGCCCGGCTGCGCCACGGCTCCGGGACGGCATGGCTGACACGGCGCTTTGACGCCGACAAGGTCGCTTCGATTCCGTCCCCAGGGCAGCACCTCCATCTGCCCGGCTGCGCCACGACTCCGGGACGACACGGCTGACACGGCGCTTTGACGCCGACAAGGTCGCTTCGATTCCGTCCCCAGGGCAGCAACTCCATCTGCCCGGCTGCGGCACGGCTCCGGGACGGCACGGCTGCGGCACGACACGGCTCCAGGCGGCCAAGCCGGCACTTAAATAATACATTTTTTAATTAAATTCAATAAATAATATGCATTTTCAAAGTTTTTCAAAAATAATACGGCCTAATTTACGCCATGGACGACAGGTACCTATCATCTACGCAGTAGACGATTAGCTGGTCGTCCGACGGCTGCTTGGCTGATAGGACCTGATCGTTTAGGCCGTAAACCATTGGACCTCGTCCATGCCGTGGACGATATGTCCGTGCATGCGTGCCCAGCACCCAGCCGGCCATGCATGCATGTGCCAGTGCGTGTGCTCGCCACGCCGTTCGCTGGTCGGCCGTGCGTGTGTCTGCCCGTGCCTGTGCTCGCCGTGCTCGCCACGCCGTTCGCCGGCCGTGCGTGCATCTGCCCGTGCCTGTGCTCGCCGTGCTCGCCACGCCGCTTGCCGGCCGGCCGTGCGTGCGTCTGCCCGTGCGTGTGCTCCACCCTCGGTGACACGCCACGCCCAGCCACACGTCCGCGTCGTCACGCTCAGCTCCAGCCTCACGTCCACGTCGTGTGCTCACCGGCAAGCCGGCCGTGCATGCATAAGCCCGATGCGTCCGTGCGCCGGCAAGCCGACCATGTGTGCGATCGCCGGCGAGCCGGTCGCCCGTGCACGAGAGGCATGCATCGCCTGATCGATTGATCCATCGATGGCTGGCAAAGCTAGCTGCATGCGGCTCGCCGGCCGTGCGTCCGGTGCACGAGAGCATGCATCGCGTGATCAATCGATTGATCGATCGATGGTCTGGCAAAGCTAGCTGCATGCAGGCTTATCGCTGACGTCGTGGACAACAGGCCTCTCGGCCGAATGGACGGGCTGGCCACGGCCTGCTCGTCCGGCGTGGATGACAGGGCCTGCTCGTCTACGGCGTAGACGATAGTTACCTGTCAT